>PPLV02000011.1:0-412030 GCA_003706635.2 Ambrosiozyma maleeae (nom. inval.)
CCCTCGCACCCTCGCACCCTCGCACCCTCGCACCCTCGCACCCTCGCACCCTCGCACCCTCGCACCCTCGCACCCTCGCACCCTCGCACCCTCGCACCCTCGCACCCTCGCACCTAATAATGGTACTGATACCACAGAGCCACGTTTACGACATACTCTGTGCAACAAATCCATTTATTTATTGAAATATTTAAATCAAAAGAATAAGCCATAAACCTTACAGTATTTCGGTAGTTTGTAAGGTACTATTGAAGGCGTGGTGGTTTTATGAACGAAAGTTCAGGTTGTTCAATAAATTTGCGGAATTTTGTCAGCTTTAATTAGGGAGAGGTAATTATCATGTTACCAGTCAGAACATTCGTTTGACCATCGGCACGAAGCATAATACTACAGCGGACTATCTTAGTACAAATTTACCCGACGCTCAAAATAAAGAGGATCCAAATGTATGATAGAAAGATTATAGCAGTGTGAGTAAAGTACGAAAGGGTATGAATTCCGCATAGACTGCATGGTGGTGTATATTGAATTTGTAAGATTGTTTTATCAAATTTGTTAAGTTCAGAATGTGAATAAATTAGTGAAGCGATATGATCAAAAATAATGTTTTGGAGGTTAAAGTAATTGTGAAAGTTTATTAATTAAAGCAGAGCAACATATAATATCGTCAAAACAAAATATTAGGATCAGAATATTTTAAATAGAAGTTTTTAGACATTCTTCTAAAGTGCTTACCCCACTTGATGAAAATCAATGCGCTAAAGTTGAAAACCATGGAGAGCATAAACATGATCCATGTTGTAGTGGTGGTACCGTCCCTATCTAACCATGGCTGAATTGCAAATGTGAAGCCCATGCCAATCATGTTTCTCAAAAATAACATCAGGACTAGTCCTTCACTTTGCATTTGTGGGTAGCAATCCAATGAGTAGGTAATGGTTAGTGCACCAGCGGATCCAATACCGAACCCTAAGAATGCCATACCGAATCCACCTGGTAGAATCCAATGAATGCCATTGTTCAAACCTAAGCCGTACATCAGCAAACCTGCTGAGTTTATAACTGCCGGTAAGAGAACAAACCAAAGTCTAAATTCGGGTTCAAGAACACCATTGTTGCGTCTTGCTTTCCAAGCAACAAAATAATCAGAAAGATTTCCTCCCCAAAATGTTCCGAAGAAGGTACCAATTAAAGCAGCAAAATAAGTATCTCCAACTTGGGCCGCTGAGAAGTTATATGGGCTGTATGAAAAGTACTCGGATTGGGTGGTGGCAATTAAAGACAGCCACATAACCTGAACACCATAGACAAAACCACCCCACACAAAAGCTGGTAATCCCAATGCTAAAAGAGGGCGAAGGAAAATGATGTACCATGGCCTTTTATCATTGTATTCTGACTCCCAAATAGCCAATCTCTTGATGTAGCCTCTTTTAGCGGGTATCTGTTTGACTTCACCTTCTTCAAGGCAGTCATCTGCAGAGATGACGATATCCCGAGAAGTCTTATTCCCTTCGATATTTGAATTTTTAGAGATGACTTGAATTAAAATATCTTCTTCTTGTTTTGTGGTGTCATGATTAACAAAGGTTGAATCCTCCATGAAGAAAACTTGGACTGCAAACAAAACACCGAAAAATATGACCAAGTACCAGTAGCACCATCTCCAGCCTTGCGATTCAACAATATAACCCGCACATATTGGTCCCAAGTAGCTTCCAGCGTATAGAGCCAATGTCAATAGAGAGATTCTGTGAGCCCTTTCGTGTTGGAAAAAGATATCAGTTGTAGATATTTGCACTAATGAATCGCATGGCGCACCAGCAAAACAGGTCATAATGTTACAGCCATATAAGAAGCCAACGTTGTGCGCAACACCACCAACAACGTTACCAAACAATTGACAGAGTGTTGCAAAGAGATAAACTCCTCTTCTACCAAACTTCATGGCAGTAGGCTGAAGGATTAAACATCCCACTCCTAGAAAACACCAGCCAACAGCAGATGTATTATTTAAGGTAGTATATGACGTATTGAAGGCAATGGTCCAGTCTGTCCATGCAGGACCTGACCAATTGGTAGCGACAGATGTCAACAGGGACCACATCCATAGTATGAGAAATTGCATTTCTTTCTTCATACGAGACCATCTTAGCGGATCGTTGGGGTCCTCGGATGGTTGGGGAATCAAGACAATATCTGATTTCCCATTATGCTGCACACTCAAGTCTCCGTTAACATCCACCAAATGAACAGTACCGGGGACCCATTCCTCTGAAGCTTGAGCTGCAATTTGCTCTATGGATCGAGCGGTGCTCATATTGTACAACTGTGTTTATTTGATGAAGCAACCACAGTGAAGCAAAAGCACTACTCTGTAAGGCATTGGACTAAATCAAGCATATTCAAGAATATCCAACTATTCCAATATTTATGTTCAGGGGAAACTTGTTTCAACTAGAGTACCAGATTGCCTAGAAAAGCTTGGACTGATAAGTGGAGGCGTCAGGATGATAAACGGCTGAACGGCTTCAAAAAAGGGTAGGTATGGCCTCAACAAAGCGATCACGTCAAATGAAGCCTTAGCTGCCGGTCACTCAGATAACCAAGATGCAACAATAACATCCAGTTGGCGGATACTGCGTGATTTGATACCATGTATTGTTTGTCTAGTAAGCGTCCAGCCATTACGCGTTCTGGAAAGAGTAATCGTTCTAAACCACGCCGGTCCGGAGGGAAATCTTATGCGGTGCAAATAGGTTGGTAATGCAAACTGATGCTTCAGTGCTCCTTTGGGGAGCTTTGCGCCACTCTATTACAATCTATTCAATACAATAGCGCTTCTTTAGGCATGCGTTGCGGTTTTCGGTTTCCTGCGGTTGGATTCACAGTTTGCCGAACTACTGCCTTCTTTAGGACCGATTCGGTGAGTTTTTCGATAAGGAATGCGTGGTAGTGGAGATTGCAGGCTCTACTCGGCAGATTCAGTGTGGTAGTCTTTATACAAAGGGTAGTCTAAGTTGTTGCTGGAGCTGGGATACTTTATGTTTGTTAAGGGTTTTGGTTGTTCCGAGTTGGTGTTAAAGTGTAATTTTATTTACTGAGGATAGAGTAAGAAAAGTTTTGATAGCCATGTTAAGCATTTTCCTTCAAGCTAATAGTATATAATTAAAGTCATTAAAATAACGTCAAACTAGATGTGCACCTATTAGTTTTAGCAAAAAGTAGTTCCGATTAGCAAAGTAACAATGAAGGGATGTGAGTAGAGACTAATAGAGACCCATTTCGGAACAGGATGAAGACAATAGATTGGGTTAGAAAAATTTAGGTATTGGATACCGTAGTAAAAGATAAGCTGCCAACCTGTATACAAAAATAATTGCAATCAAGATACCGGCCCATAACCCCTTTTGTTGACTTCCATAACCTAAATACTCAAGAACTGATGTTCCTTGAATTAGGCATTGGCTCTCTAACGGAGAAGAGTAACTGCAATGGCAGGATGATGTTGCAGTCATTGCACACTGGAAGATCCGATCTGAGGTGAATTCGTTGAACATCATCGCCTGAAAAACATAGCGTTGGTAATCGATCCAATAGAAAGTGTAGTACCAAAATACGTTCAAAACACTCTTGCTAACAAGAAAGCCACTAACGCACATCCACAAACCGTTCAAAAAGGCTGTTAAAGCAAGCGCAACAACAAAAATTGGAAAGACGGATGACACAAATATAGTCATACTCTCAGCTGCAATAAGATCCAAAAATAGCCAAAGAACATAGTAAAAGAAGCCGGTTGCCGAATTTCTAAAATTGCACATGAAGTAGGTTATAATACTAAAGAGCAAAGATATGGCAAAGAGAAATGGGAGCCCAATAAGAAAGTTTGAGATCATGAAAGCGGCCGGTCCATACAAGCCGTTCATGCTTTCCTTCTTGTAAGAGTTAAGGTCTTCTATATAGGATGGAATGTAAGCCACCGTCATAAAAGATAAAAAAGCTCCACTGAAAAAAATAGCATTCATGAATAATTGAATGTTCTCTTGATTGTTATTTAGCCTTAGCCAAACAGTTCCCATCATTATCGCAAGTCCCAAATACATAGCCAAACGAACATAATAAACCAATATGTCTCTTCTTGCTTTGACAAATGAACGGGAAATAAGAATCCATGTCTGTTGTGCCTCTTTTGTAAATAAGGCCCACCAATTTGACTTTTTTGCAATTGAAGAATCGTCATAAATGTCCTGGAAACTAGAATTTTGCTGACTGTCTAAGGTGTTAGGCTCCAACTTATTTTCTAATCGAAATACATTGTTGTTATCATTCCATTTATTCACCAATTTCGTTAATGTATCATCAATTTTAGAACCTTCTGATGAGTCAATCAAAGTGGAACCAAAGTCAATGTTGATAAGGTCCAAGATGTATTCTGCAGGATTGAAGTGGTTTGGTATAGGATAACCTATTTTTTCAAAATAGCTGAAGATATCATTTATAGCACCATTATATATGGTGTTACCTTTACTTAAAAACAAAACTTTATCAAACAACTGGAATGTAGTGGTTGATGGCTGATGGATTGAGATGATGACAATCATATTCAAAGACACTGCCATTCTTTTAATTGCGGCAATGACTGCATTGGCAGCCGTGGAATCCAATCCTGACGTTGGTTCGTCCAAGAAAAGAACGCGTGGTCGACCAACGATCTGGACTGCAACAGAAAGACGACGTTTCTGACCACCGGAAATACCTTTTTGCAAGGGGGTACCAACAAGAACATCCGCTTGATCTTGTAAACCAAGCAGGTTCAACACATCTGAGACATTTTCATTGATATCGGCCGTGTATGGCTTCCCAGTTCCTTGTAGTCGGGAGAGTGATAAGCGGCAAGCATAATACAACGTTTCACGAACTGTGAGTGAACCAATAAGAGCATCTTCTTGTTCAACATAGCTTGAAAAAGAGGCGATATTATCCTGTGTAACTTCAAACTCATTTGTGAAGACTCTGCCTGAAACAGAAGCTTTTCCTGGGGCTCCTCTTTGGGCAAGAATGTTAAGAAGGGTAGTTTTTCCACTTCCTGACGGGCCCATCAAAGCCATCAACTGGCCCGGCTGCAGATCACCGCATGAGTTGTTAAGTAATTTCTTAGATCCACCTAGTTCAACATCAATAGAATCCCATGAGAAATTTGTGATTTTCATCCTGAAGAAGCTGAAGGTGTTTTTCAAATCTGTAGCATGTAGCCGATCATAAGGATCTGTGATTCAACCACGCTTGATTATCGTCATAATCTGTAATTCAGCTCTATATATGCCATTTTTATACTTTGCAAGGCAATTTTTTTTTGAAGCACAAGTTTTGTCCAGCAACGGGCTTTGCTGGCACTGTCCTTCCACCCGGTTATTTCATAGGCTGCGCCCACTTTTAGCTTTTCACAGAGTTTGCATAATAGCAAATGGATAAGTGACTAAGAAGGCAGACTAACCTGCTTGAAAACTCCAGTGATCAACTATATGTTGACTACACCGTACAAATAAGCATTGAGTCTACAGCGAAATATGAAAGTTCGAGGTGTCATATGGTTGGCTTATTGCTGACTGAACCATGTCAAACAGAAAGTCAAACAGAAACGGAAATTTTTACCAAATCAGCTGTGAGTATTCCATTCTGCCAGTAAAACGGTTTTATGCGTTTGACACCATTTCACAACGCAAGTGCTATTGATCCTACCGGTGGTATGTATATTCAGGGCTCTGCTTTAATGCTGCTCCCAGGGCGGGCTTCCGCGATCTCCATACCCCGATATACGCCGCTAAGCTAAGCCCGAGTGAAAGAACGTTGGAAAAGCCGCTCCGTGATATGGGATTCTCTGCCTACAGCAGAGCTTCCTTGACTGGGTGGCCACTTGACGGAGGCCGGTGGCAGCTTCACAGCACAACATTACAGGTTATACCATAGTGTTAATAGTTGTTTGATTCTTGGGAGATGACAGCAGCCCGAGGGCAGTGATGGTGGATTTATAACGTAGCTTAGTCCTGAATTAGCTGGAAACACTCTAGTGTGTAAATTAACCAAATAGGTGAGATAGAAGTCTGGACCTGGAGAGCTCTTTCTGCCTAGAGAGTTTGGAGATGGGAATGAATCATCGGTACAAAAACCCAAGGGGTATATTTACTTGAGGGGAATTGATCATCGGAAGATTTACGAAAGCGGTAAACTTAGCTTGTGCGGTAATCTTTTTGTGCAAAGCATGCAGTCTCGGGCAATCGAATAATATTCTTGGTGGTAATGAAAAATAGAAAACAGGTAACCTTACAAAGACAGATTACATGAAAATGTAGCTATCAAAAGAAAAGAAGGCGAATAAACTCTGGATATCAGTGAAGAGAACCATAAACGCCAAAATAATAAATCTGAATATCTGATGGCTTTGGAGGCATTTCACTAGCAGTTTGTAAATGTGCAGCCAAATTGACAATTTGTGAAAATAAAGTGCTATTAAATTAGATCTCTGAGCCAATCCAGCAATGCTAAGATGCCTTGGTATGTATCAGAGGAATGCATTGATTTTAATAGCCTGCCTAGAATGACTGACTGCACTTTTAGGAACAACACATGATCAGACGGGTTATTTAAATCACCTAGTGGTGCATAATACCTTAAGCGTATTGATTTGTCAAGCAAGAGCTAATAACACAGAAATGGAAATTTATAATTGCAAACAATTGCCAAAGAATGATTACGGCTTATTTCATAATAAGTTCATAAGAAATAGCCCCTATTACCAATATTTTCATGAAAATCCATTTAAAGCCAATGTTGGTTTTAAATACACAGATATCTACAACCAAAAAACCAACACAGAAACCGTTTTAAGATGATTTACAACATGCCCCAATAGACTATGCTATTGACATAGCTTCTGCAGGACTAATTTCAGTTCCGGTTCTGCAACAAGAAGAGCACAAGTGCCATGAGTTATGGATGGATATTATGACACACGCAAGAGCAGCTTCTACTTATGATGAGCTGCTCGTCCGAACAATTGATTGGATTTAAGTGTTATAGTCCGGAATTTGTCACCTGACATTTTGTTTAAGGGAAGACTCAAGTTAAGCATTTGCTCCGTAGCCTGGCTGCAAAGGCTGTTTGAATTTTCAAGGATGCAGCTGCAACAAGCATATTAAGTCATGCTGAACATCAAGTTCCATCAGAAGCCGCCATGTACTACAATGATTCGTATCTTCACAAGGTATTTCTGCCTTAAGTGAATTTCATGCTTTTTAAAACACTTTCTGCTTATGAATGATCAGATATCTTCCTAATGATGTTTCTTAACAAGAGTATATGATTTTTTGTCCACAACTCACTCTGGCATCTTCTTACTATTTATGTAAGACCATATTCTGCGTACTCGGGATACCAGTTACTGCTCTTTTCATTTACTGCCGGACCCTATTTTCAATCAAACTTACCCTGATTGATCGTCTACTCAAGTTTCTGTATTAAACAACAAGTAGAAACACCATGCAGTCAACAGAGTACTATACTGCAGTAGTAGTCCCATATAATCAGTGAGCCGAGGATACGCCTGATCAGGCAAGGAAATCCGCATTATGCAGTACCCTTGACAATCTAAGCTACTGTTTACGTGCCTGAAGTTGCTCATAACTTCACCATTAAGACCCAACCAACCATTCTGGGGTCCTAATACGCATTCTGCTCACATACGGTGGGTGCGGGGTCAGTCGCAGTGAACCATTCACTGCCAAACCTTCCAATGCCAAATTCCTGTAATCTCATTGTAGTAGCGGCACATCCACGTAATGGCTACTCGGATATCTAGTAAATGCTTACCATACTCCCCATCATTACCCACACAACTCTCCCATATACGAAAAAAGGCACCTCGAATCAAATAATAAAGCTATTGTACAACAGGTAAGCGGCCGCTCGATCACAAACCTTGATTTTCCGGGCGCTTGACAGACTACTACGGGAAGTAGTCACTTCATAACGTAAGGTACAAGTAACTATAATAGTTTAGCACGAGATATGATTGAATCCAAGATCTTGCAAGCCCCGTGTACCGACAACGTCCAATATAAGCCATTTACGAAGATACGCATCTTGACACGCGAGATAGAAGGACTCTGTTTGCTGTTGAGAACAAGAGATGACGCAGTTTGTGTTCAAATGCAATTATCCCGGGTGTGATAAATTCTTTAAAAGAAGAGACTATCTTACGAGGCATGAGCAGAATCACTCTCAAACCAGGCCGTTTCGGTGTTCCACCTGCGAAGCGGCTTTTGCTAGAAGAGACCTCCTAGAGAAACACAAGATGTCTAAATCGCACAACAAGAGACTCAAGTTCACATCTGGCATGTCTTCTCCTGCTAACCTCATGATGCATATAAATGCTAATCCCGCCTCCGATCCTACGAATACGGTACCTGGTAGAAAGCCAGGAGAAACTCCTGATGCACCGAAAATCCAACCTCCCAGCGTGCCAGTTGTCGAAGGTGCCGCAGAATCAAAGAAGCCACGTACTGATAATAACGGCGCTTATTTCAATCCATCATACTACAAAACTCAAATTGATAACCGCATTCATTCACCTATACCAATCGATGATGGCTTCAAGAATCTCAAGAGCTCATTAACGTCGCTGGAGACCACAGCTAGTATCCTGCAAACCTCAACACAGCCTAACTTACTTGTGCCAACAGACATGCACCAAAAGCTTCACCGAACAACATTTTTTACTCCTTCACCAACACCAAAAAATAGCTACAACCTTTGCGGCATCTTGAATTTAAACAGATCAGATATCCAGAAAGTTAACAATTTGCTAAACCCAGAGGTTGTCTCTAACAATCAATTTCAAAATTTTACGCTTGCACAAAATACCACAAACACAGAGCCTACAAAACCCAATAACGCTTCGACTACATCTTTGAATAAAGATATTTTAATATCCACTCAGCTCCAAAATAGACCCCAAAATGTAGACACACAGGCTCATCTGAACCACTGGAGTGTATCTGAGCCAACTTCGCACGCACCGTACATCCGGGATAATACTTATGCGGTATACAAGGCTGATGAATCAAAGTTCCAACCACAACAGCAGCTACCACAAACACAAGCACAATATCCACAGCAATCCTGTCAAAGCCAAAATGATCTCAATGAATTTGAGACTTTTGCAAATCTAGAAGACCCGTTTGGTTGGCTATTTGGTAGTGAGTTTGAACCCAACCATAACTTTCATTTAGATAGCAAAATGGAGTCACTCAACCAACTAGGAAGCTATCAGGTTAATTATGAATCTGAGTCCTACGATTTTGATATTGATCAAAACATTTATGATGAGATAATTGAAATTATAGAAAAGGACATAGCGATAGTGATTCCTGTGGGCTCCCCAATACTAGACTCTGCATGTGTATCCAAGTATTTAAACCAATACTGGTCACATTTTGATCCATCATACCCGATTGTCCATAAACCAACCTTCAAAAAACATGATCCAACTGATAAGACCAACAAATATCTCATGATTGTTATGATTTCAATTGGAATGGCTTTCATTAAGCCAGAATTTGAAAAATATAGTAATGAATACTTGTTTGCTGCCAAAATACACAGGAAATTGAAGACAATTTTGATTGCTGAAATTGAAGAGTATCAAAATTTAAAGAAGATTCCATTACAACTACTGCAGGCATTGGCTTTAACAGACTTTTTTAATTTTTATATGGGAAGTCCTTACCAACATACAGCAGCTCACTTATTTCATCCATATGTCATTAGCTTGTTTAAAGAACTAAATTTGTTTGTTGGATTGGTTGAACCAGTAATCCCACAGGTCATAGGTGGTTTTGGTGAAGATCAGTGGTTAAATTGGATTAAATACGAATCAATCAAAAGATTGGCTTTATTTGCTTATTTGTTAGACTCACAGAGTTCATTCTTTTTTTCAAAAAATCAAAATATCTCTATTTTTGAGATTCAGCTTGAGTTACCTTATACAGATATCGTATGGTATTCTTCAAATCACATTGAATTTTTGAATCACTACAACAGGCAACCTAAGGCACAAATGATGAGAGCAAATAATTACCCACAATACCAGAGCATATATGTGATCAACTCAAAAGAAGCACCAGCCATTCCAATTCCTAACATCAAAAATGAAGGTCGATGGCCAAATTTTCTGTGGAGTTTAAGAAGACTCATGCAGCCGTATAAGAAAAATCAGACCGAGTATCATCTAAATTGCTTCCCGCAATTTTCTAGATTCATTTTTCTTCATGGCACTATATCTTTAATTAGAGAATTGAGAAATATTAGCATTCTTGATCAGCAGTTGATTTCAGCTAATAAATTAACAGAATTTGCGTCTAAGATAGAACAATCATTATTTAGTTGGAGAGCTTATTTTCATAGACACATTATAGAAAATAACTCTGGATCATTGCACGAGCAGTTTTCCCAACCAATGAATGATTACGGTACTACGCCAATTTTTTGGTCAAACATAGTTATCTTTAATATGGGATTGTTGGGATTGTATTGTGACTTCGATATGTTAATGCAATACAGAAACAATATGAAAAAGTCTGAAAAAAGTTATGAAGATAACGTGTCGATTGTTTCCAACATTTTAATGTCCCCTGAGAGACTTGAATTTAATAAAGTAGAGTTGAATAGAAGCGAAAATATGATGAAGTGCTGGGCACAGTCAAAAAGTGGATATCACTCTAACATTGAGGCCTGCAATATATTACGAATGGTGTTTAACAACCAAGAAATTGTTACTGCTGTTCCTAGTTGCCCTTTTGCTCTTTATACGTCGGTACTGGTTTGTTGGTTTTATCACATTCATGGTGGAGAATCGCCCGCTTCTAACTGCGTTGGGAGGTTAGATATGGCTACACAGGGCGACGAGATCAAACATAAGGCGATGTCCTATTTGTCCAACAAGTTGGACTCAAAGAATGATTACGATACGGCAAGAGATACTTTTGCTACGCCATCCAGTTCACCAGATGGTGAAACCTTGAAGCTTGAGGCATTGGCACTGTATACCGCTACAGTTCTACAAAAATGTTGCCAGTGGACAAACTCTAAGACTCTAATAGATGACTTGTGTAGTCTTTTGAGTGTGCGAGTCTCATAGGAATACATAGCTGTATTCTCTGATTCCCAATTTTTGTATCATAATGTACCCCTAACCCTTTTGGTTGGAATTTCTGTTGGCGCAGCTAAGTATGTACAATGCGGCACGGCAGCAAACATCGTAAACAACATTTGTATGATAACTTTTCTGAAATATCCTCACTTAAAAGCATTTTCTATCCGTAGTTAAGTTACAAAGCCCGACACCACTATTGCAGATTTGAGTGGGGCTACTCTTCCTTGCTACACTTGTGAAAGTGCTCAAATGCTACTCAAATCTATACAGATACCCTTTTCGTGATATGCATGCGTCGGTATCTGACATTTTAAATCTGTCGACAAAAAGTTTTAGCCGCAGCCACCGATTTGGGAATAAGTGCAAAATCTGGGCCGCTGGGACAAAACGGGTGGCGGCGAAAAGTAAAAGGTGCACATCGTTGCGAAGTACCGAGAATAAAAATAGCTTATATCAGTCTATAATTTAAAGAACTGAGAAAGAAGAAGCAATAATTTGGGAAATAGAAACGGTAGAGTGCGATGTGGTAAATTTGGAAGATATTTGATAACTAGTGAACAGTATAGTATATTGTATAAAATACGATAGATTTGAGTTGTTTGCTGCAGTTGTTTTATTAATGGGTAAACTGATTTTGTCTTCTTAAGCCCAGTCGAACATTGATCCGTTTGATACCGTGAATTTAATACAGTTCCATTCTGCTTGTCCAGTCAAAATAAAGAGCCTTTAGGTTTTTATGAAAAAAAAAATACGGAAGAGTGTGTGTTGGTACTCAATCTACAACTAAACTATTAAAACGGATCATACAGATCAATATGGTGGACTGGGACAATATTAAAAAGAAACTAGAGGTTCCAAAAGACGAAAATTCATACTATGAAAATGACTCTTTAACTAACAGAGATATCATTCCTATTCCTGTTGAAAGGAGAACTTGGAATTCATTTGCTTATTCCATGTATTGGGTTATTGAAGGTGTATCCATCTCCGGGTACACAACAGGGTCAACGCTGGTGGGGTTCGGTTTGACACCTAAGCAAAGTATTGCATGTGCAGTAGCTGCTGGGTTTATTTATGGCATAATGGCTGTGATCATGGGTTGGATAGGGTCGCATCACCATATTGGGTTTCCACTAATTGCTAGATTTTCATATGGAATCAAAGGGGCAACATTTGGTATTGTGATTAGAATAATTACAGGTATTGTATGGTGGGGAGTACAGGCTGTCTACGGTGGGCAGGCTGTTGCTACCTGCATCGGTGCGCTTAATCCACACTTTCTCAACTGGGACTCGTTTCATAAGAAATATGGTATTACCTCCAGGGATCTGGTGGGTCTGATATTATACTGTCTTTTTACTATTCCTTGCATGAGAATTAAACCAGAAAGAATACAGCTTTATTTTAGAGTTGTTACCTTAGTCACGTTAGGGTCTTTTTTGGGATTGATTGGATACGCTACAAACAGAGTTGGAGGAGCAGGGACCATGTTTTATCAAAGATCAACCACTTTCACAACTTCTGGTGATTTAGGATGGGCATGTGTTAAAGGTATTTTTTCGGTGGTGGGAACTACAGGAACAGGTATTCTCGGTCAGTCTGATTTCACGAGGTATTCTAAAGGTAGAAAATCGCCTGTGCTATCTCAACTAATTGGGGCTCCTTTAACCTTAACATTTTCTGCTGTCATCGGCATTGTTACTACTTCGGCATCAAATGATTTACTTGGGGCTGTGATATGGAATCCTATTTACTTATTGAGCAGGATTCAAAAATACGAGAATAACTCATCTGCAGCTAGGGCTGCTGTATTTTTTGGTGGATTTTCATTTTTTTTACAACAGATCGCTATCAATTTACTATTGAATTCGTTGTCATCTTCCATGGATATGGTGGGTCTTATGCCCAAATACATCAATATTCAAAGGGGTTCTTTCATCGTTATGATTTTCGGTATCTTGATTTGGCCCTGGAAAATTTTGGCCTCAGCCAAGGCTGTCATTATTTTTGGCAATGGATGGGGTTGTTTTTGTTCTCCTCAAACTGGTATCATTATTGCCAAATACTTCTTTATATATCGGAGAAAGGTTCTGTTGAAGGATTTGTATGTGGGCTCGGATGAGTCCATTTATTGGTTTTACGGCGGAATTGATTGGAGATCGATTGTAGCCTTTCTTCTCGGCGTGATATTTTTGCTACCTGGTTTAGGATACGATGTAAACAAAAAAGAGGGCGGGTTCTGGTCTGACATTTTTAAAGCTTCCTATGCATGGGGTCTTCTTGTGTCTTTGTTTACTGTGCTTGCGGTCAACTTCTTTTTCCCCCAGAAAACCATCAGCCCATCCACAAAAGTGGACGATATTTACACAGAAGATGGCACTCCATTGATTTGCTCAGGGTCCATTTTAAGAGTTGAAGAGGTCAACTCACTTGTTGAAATGGAAGAAAACTCCATTGAAAAAATATTTGATCCCTGTGTTTAGTTACTGTTTGATACTCGGTGTAATGTCGGTTACGCACACACATTTTCGCATTTTAACTTAATCACTTATTTAATCCATTCCACTTGTGTATAGTTTTTTTTATTTGCTAATTGCATATATCTGATCGCCTCCACATTTCTTCTAATTATCGGAGCATCTCCGCTGTCTCCCACGGCTAAAAAACCGTTACCCGATCTGAAATCATTTCCGCACGGCACCGCTTATCGGTGGGCAAAAGAAGGAAAAGAAACGACGCTTAAATAGATGATAAAATTTTTCAGATGAAACGTGCACGACATTAAACCCAATGTGAGTCACCTGAATAATAATCGATAATTGCTGCAGAATTGGGTAAGAATAAATATAAGTATGGGTCCTATAGCTAAGTTGGATTTTAATGACTAGGCCAATTGGCGAATTTTCTATAAAAGATACAACTTGCAAGCATAAAATGACGAATACCGGGGCTTGTACCGGCGACGGGCAAGAGCCGATACACATTTCGCCGGAATTGAACTATGCATCTGTAACTGAGGATCCTGAGATCCAGATGAAACACACAACCAAAAATGAAGAACTTAAAGTGATTACTAGAAGCATGATACCGCTAGTGTTCACATTCACATTACAGAGTTCACTCAACGTCTGTTCTGTGTTCTTTGTGGGACAAATATCGGCTTCCGCACTGGGAGGTGTGACTCTCGGATACATGACGATGAATTTATCGGGAGTAGCAGTTATTCACGGATTTGCCTCATCATTAGACACATTTCTCCCGCAAGCTTACGGTGCAGGCAAAAACAGCCTAGTGGGCATTATTTTCCAAAGATGTACAGCGGTGATATTTCTTGTAATGGCAGTTTTGTGTTCAGCTTGGTGGATATACGGTGAGGCTATCCTGCTTTATATGATTCCTGATCAGGAAGCTGCGCTATTGGCAGCTATCTACGTTAGAGTTATGGCATTTGGAATGCCTGGATTTATCTTGTTTGAAACAGGTAAGAGATTTTTACAATGCCAGGGTATCTTTGACGCGTCCACGTATGTTCTATTTATATGTGCTCCGTTGAATATCCTATTCCACTATACTTTCATTGTCAAGCTTGGGCTTGGTTATGTTGGAGCTCCATTATCCGTCTGTTTGACTTATAACTTAATGGCTTTTGGAATGTTCATCTACACTATTAAAACAAAAAATGAAATCAACCCAATGAAATGCTGGAGTCCGATAAACCTAAAACAAATGTTTTCCCATTGGGATGAAATGATCAAGCTCAGTGTGCCAAACTTTATTATGATAATGACTGAGTACTTAAATTTTGAGTTGATGACCTTGTTTGCCAGTTATCTGGGAGTTAAGGTACTAGCTGCTCAGTCTGTCATTGACTCCTTTGGAGTTCTCACTTACCAGGTTTGCTACGCTTTGTCTATTGCTGGGTCCACCAGAATCGCCAATAACTTAGGTGCTGGCTCTGCTCACTCAGCGAAACTAGCATCCAAGATGCTGCTTTTGTTGTCTTTCTTCTTGGCGGCATTCAACTCAAGCCTTATGATTCTGTGCAGATACGGATTCCCTAGATTACTTTCAAATGACGAGGAAGTGATTGAGATTGCTGCCAGTGTCTTTCCGGTTATTGCAGCAGTGCACGTGTTTGATGTGGCAAATACCACATCTGGAGGTTGTTTGAGAGGCCAGGGTCTTCAAAAGATTGGAGGTATAGTTAACCTGTTTTCCTATTATCTTGTTGGAATTCCAATTTCGTACTGGTTAGGATTCCGTTTTCCATCAGGACACCCTCTTGGTATATACGGTATATGGTGGGGAGTTCTAGTTGCCTTGCTCATCATCAGTGTTGTTCAAGTGTATTACGTCCTGACCGTGGACTATGACCAATTGGTTGAAGATGCCAAAAGAAGAAACGAAGTCGAAGCTTCCTGATTCCACATCTCCGCCACCTTTACATTTTCCGATTGCTATATGTTACCTTTATCTTGGGTCTTGTGGTTTATGAATCCTTACACTTCTCCGAAAACTGGGCCTGTCATCAACCCAAAGACGGTGATGGCTTACACTATCTGGTCATGCCCTGTTTCCCCACATTTCAAATTACCGCGCGGAGTTGAGCCTCGGATTTACTAGATAATTTTCAGTCCTCCGATTTATTTAATTTTGTATTCTTTTTGCTTTATAGAGTCAACAATTGTCAAATACTGTACCATGGAGGTGTATGAAGTAGGCTGTAGATGAAGAAGATATGCAAAGGGTGTACACAGGTGGTGGGTTAATCTGAGCAGAAACGCATTTTGATTACTTATGGGAATCTTTCTCGGGAGAAGCACGTTTCCACAGACTGGTTCGGAAATTTGATCCTAAAAGCCAAGCATTCTGTAGCTCGAAGTTGCAAAGGCTTTCAAGTGAAGTGGTATATAACTAGAATGATTTCCCTGTTTCTCGTGTGAAATCAGAATTTTGGTACGATTTTGGCAATGATCTCCTGGCTATACAATTGCTTACAGCTGACATTAACCAACTCAAGAAAATGACACAGACAGTTCAGAAGAAAACAAAGACTGATGTCTTGATTATCGGCGCTGGTCCTGCCGGTTTGATGACTGCAGTCTGGCTAGCACGCACAGGAATTTCTTTTAGAATCATTGATAAAAGATCTGACAAGATCTTTGCCGGTCAAGCTGATGGCTTACAGTGCAGAACTCTAGAAGTGTTCCAAAGTTTTGGGTTCGCAGATAGAGCCATCAAAAAAGGTAACTCGTTTAACTACATGTCCTTTTGGAGTCCAAACGATAAAGGTGTCATTGAGCGGCATGCTAGAATTCCGGACACAATTCCTGGCATATCCCGATTCAAGCAATTGGTCTTACATCAGGGTCACATTGAAGGATTCTTAACTGACAGTATCGATAAGTGGTCTCAGGGAGAGAAATATGTTGAAAGACCAGTTTTGCCGGTTAAGATATCTCTCAAAGAAAACGAGATTGATTGCGATGATGCATACCCAGTCTCTGTCCTTTGTAAACACTTGAGTGATGAAGATTCTTCAACTACACCAGAGCAATTCGGTTCTAGTGTTGTCAATGGCTTATACCGCCAATTTGAAGGTGATCAAGAAACATTTTACGAGAATCTTGATGTCGAAAAATTAGATGATTCATTTGAATTGATTGAAGCTAAGTATGTTGTTGGATGTGATGGAGCTCATTCTTGGGTTAGAAAACAAATGGGTATTGAAATGGAAGGTGATTCGACCGATTTTGTTTGGGGCGTTTTAGATTGTGTCCCGCTAACCAACTTCCCAGATATCAGATCACGTGCAGCCATTCACTCTAAGGATTCTGGCTCTATTATGATCATCCCCAGAGAAAGAGATTTGGTTAGATTTTACATCCAGCTTAAGGAAGTCCCAAGAATGGCCAGTGATAATCATAGAATTGACCGCTCTAAGATCACTCCTGAATTAATCATTCAAAATGCTAAGGATATCTTTTATCCCTACACTTTCGACATTACGGACTTGGATTGGTTCACTGGTTATCAAATCGGACAAAGAGTTTCCCCTAAATTTCAGGTCAGCAACAGAATCTTTATTGCAGGTGATGCATGTCACACTCATTCACCTAAAGCAGGTCAAGGAATGAATGTGTCTATGATGGATACTTTTAACTTGGGCTGGAAGTTGGCTTACGTTTGCAAAGGATTGGCTAGAAGAGATATATTGAAAACATACGAACAAGAACGCATGAAAAATGCCAATGATTTGATCAACTTTGACCACAAGCTTTCCAGAATGTTTAGTGGTAAACCAAAAGAATCCAAATCCACAGACGGTGTTGATATGGATGAGTTTACTAAGGCTTTTTTGAAGGGAAATGAATTTGCTTCCGGTACATGTGTCGACTACTGTCCATCCATCATTGAATTTAAAGATCCAAACTCGGATGAGATGCCATTCATAACTGAGTTTGCTAGGAAGATACCTATCGGAAGAAGACTTAAATCTACTAAAGCCATGCAGCAATGTGATGGTAGACCTGTCGAGCTTGCTGACTACATGCTGAGTGACGGGAGATGGAGAATTTTGAACTTCTGTGGTAATGTTTCTACAAATTTCATGTTACAAAAGTCCCAAACCGAGCTCTTATCTTTGTTTGATACTATCAAGAAATTCACTCCTGTTAATGCCGCTATTGATTCGGTCATCGAAGTTATCACTGTGCATTCCTGTGAGCAGCAGAATATTGAACTATCTGATTTTCCAGATCAGTTGTGGCCAAAAGACTCACATCAACGTCGTGATTATTGGAAAATATATGCTGGTGTCGGTGACACCTATCACGATGGAAAGTTGGATGCTTATACAAATTATGGAATTGATCCTCATCAGGGCTGCTACGTTGTTTTGAGACCCGATGGTTATGTTTCATTAGTCACTGAAGTTGGTATAAAAGGAGCACAAAAGATCAGGGATTTCTTTTTTGCTTTTATGTTAAATCAAGAAAATAATATCCTGAAAGACAATTCAAATACCAATAATGTCGACAGAGGATCCAAGCCAAGGTTGGCTGTTTGAGCACGAGACGTCAGTTATATGCGGTTTGCCTTGAATTGCCTATTGTCACTTTTTTGATATTTTACTTGGCAAAGCTACACTTGCAGGGTCGATTCTTATGACCTGAAAAAGGTGCTACCAAATATTATGATAGTTACAACTCATTGTTATTAGTCCTGACGGAAAATGTGAAATTAAAAGCATAAAAGTTTTATAAAGGAATTAAAAAATGTAAACATAACGAAAATATTGCGGTATAAAAAAGATCTAGATTGATTATAAGACATTACCCTTGGATTTGAAATCATCAGTTCTGTAGTTCTTCCAAACGGCAATGGATGGAATGGCTAAGACCAAGATACAGGTGGCAGCAATACAGCCATTTCTTTGAGACATTCCCCATGCGTAGTTGATAGCATCTCTAGCAGCAGAGCCAACTGGGTATGTCATTTGAGTAGTTGAACCACCGAGATAAATGGTCAAATATTGGTCCTTGTACTCAGCTGGTAAATGGTCTCTTAAAGTAGATGGGAAGGTGTTGGAGTTGATGGCAGCCGCAACAGCATAGCCAATAGCACCACCAACAGAAGAAAACAAACCAATCAACGATAACATCATTGGAACACCATCTCTGTCACCAGCAGCAGCCATGACTGCCATGTCTTCACCAATGACTAAAGTTCCACCGGCAAAAGCAATGAATATTTGACACATGACAATGTAACCGATGTTGGAATCTTGACCTCTAAAATGAACCATCAAACCGGCACCCAACATCATTAATGGGACACCAAAGAATAGACAGGTATACTTGAAGGTCTTGACATAACGAATCCAGATTCCGAACACGACACCCCAGAAACAGGAACCAATGTTATAGATCTGGGACATGTAACCAGTCATTGAAACGTTCAAATCATAAACAACCATAACAAAGTAGTAGTAATACAAATCCCAACAGTAGAAAGAAAAGAAAAGAATGGCGGATAAACAACAAGCACCAATCACTGTTCTGTTCTTTAATAATCTGTATGGAAGGAAGTGAGTCTTAGCAAAGTATCTCTCCCAAATGGCGAATACTGGGAACAAAAGAACACCAACAACGATTTCAGCAATAAAAGCACCAGACTTGTACTGGGCCCTACCGTATATGTTTAGGGAGAATGGTAACAAGAACAAAACAAAAGCGGCCATTAAAATGACAGCACCAACAATATCGAACTCGTGGAAATAGTGAACAAATGATTCCCAGCGAGTACGACCACTTTCAGTCTTAGTAACTAAACCAAGCTTCTCAGCTTTCAACTGAAAGTACTTGAAAGCAACAGCTAATGGAACAAAGACAAATGGCATGATAATGGCAAAAGCACCATAAGCCCATCTCCAGGAAGTCATAGATAAGAAAGAAGAAGCAGCTAATGGACCTGTGAAAGCAGTACAGATGAACGGAGTGGAAGCATAGGCAAACGCAAAAGCTCTATTTTTCATACCAGAAGTATCAGCAACAAAGACGTCCAAGATTAAGTAAATGGCGTAGTAACCGATCCAATACAACACGTAACCTGCTGCATAGCTATTAGGGCCGTTACAAGCTGCCAAAATAATGATTCCTAACAGATAGATACCAATAAAGACAAGGAAACCTTCGCAACGACCCCAGATAGACAAGATTTTGGCAATTGGAAGTTTTAAAACACCACCGATAATAGAGGCCAAGATGTTGGCAGTTGAAATTTCTGGAGCGGCAGAGAAGTCAGCATAAGCATAGTAAGCAACATTTGAACCAATGGATTGCTGAAACGCCAACATGAAAAAGCAAACCCAAATCCAAGCGTACATGCAGTAAAGTTCCTTTTTAGACCAAGCATAGGCAGCTGCGTCAATCTTCTTAGTACCTTCGTGAATGGTAGAGTCAATAGACTCCTCATCAATGCTATCGCCTTTCATTTTGGCATCAACAGGCGTTTCACCTTCAGCTGGATTCTGTGCAGTCTTTTCAGCATCTTGTTCTGGTTGAATAGAGTTATTTAAAGTGGCATCAGCGACAACTTCATGGTCTCTACGACCTAAAATGTTGTTTAACACAGCACCCATGCTTTAATAAGATGTTACTCAACCGATGTCTCTTGTGGATTCTTTTGGAGATAGCAAGCAATTTCTAAAATATGTACATCGAAACTAATCCAACAAAGTCTGAAAACAGTGGAAAAGTTGAAATACTTATAGTGATGGAAAAGATATGGAGATTGAAAAGATTAGAAAGTTTCACCTTGAAAAAAAAAAGAAAATAAAAAGAAAATAAGAAAAAATAAAAAAGCGAGCAAAAAAAAAAAACATGAATTCCATAAAAAGTACACCATAATTATAGTCTCAGGTTATTATTTTGAAAAACGTATTAGACACAAAAGACATTCGTTACGGGTGCACATTCTCCAGTATTATATTTTGCTTTTAACAATATGCAGTTTTTACTTAATCTTTCCGAGAGCCACACTGATAAATTCTTCTCATGTCGTTTTTTCTAGAGTGCGGCGTGAGCCGCACATTAAATTGTACGCCGTTCAACCGCAGGCCTTAGTAACAGCCAGTTTTCACGGTGCCGGCGCAACATTTTTGTGGTTGCTCTCGTATTTCCCCTTAACTGCTAATCTAAACCATCATTCTTGCATTTTTTCAGCATTCAATTTAAGCTTACTAAATACGAAACTTTATGCCCCGAGCCTTAAGCAAAAATTTATCCGATACCTCCATGTTATAAAGTTATATAGCCACGTAATTTACATGTTGTCCTGACCTAAGCTAAGAAGAGCTGCCGTATTGCTTTATTTATGCTCTTTGAGAGTCAGTAACCTGCCAAGTCGCTTCAATTTCTAAAATAAAACAGTTCAATCACATTAATGGATTCACCAATCTGGTAACGCTTGCAACTTTTAGAAACCCTTCGGAGGACCTCCAGCAGTGCCAGCTTAATTATGCTTAATTTTGCAATGGTGAAAGGACATGAATACCCAAGGTATGTTGCTGCTGGTGCCATTTCTTGGCGACAATTTGGTTCGGATTTGGCTAATTCACCGTGATTTCCTTAAGTTTTTGGTGTTAGGGCGGCCATTGCTGGGGCATGTCGACAGGTCGATGGCCGCGGTCTATCGAAAACTTACGCAGATAACTGTGGCTGTCACCGATCGGACTTCCTAATTGCCGCCGCTACCCACCTGGCAACACTCAGCAGTTGAGTTTTGTTTGCATAATAACTTGTTCAATAGCTGTTAAAACACCAATTGTTTGTTTTATCTGATGGGATCTGTTAAGGCAAATGGGTGTGAGCTTTTGAAAAATTACTCTCTACATGAAATACTGGCCCGTGAGCTTTTGAACAATTACTCTCTACATGAAATACTGGCCTGTGATCTTCAGAATGTCCAACTTATATCCTGCACAGAGTGAAACGCATACCAGTATGAATTGTTTTTGAGCTTTACCGCTCACCAAACAAACGCAACTGTGTTCAATTATAAACCGTCAAATTCGTAGAGGGCATCTCATCCGCAGTCAGTATGAGGACTTTTTTGACGGTTATCCAGAGTCTTCTTTTCGAAATCTCAAGCCGCTACCAGATTGTCTACAGTTATTCGCAAAATTCCGTAAACGCTATACAAATGATCTCCCAAGGCTGTAACAGCCAATTTCATACTTAATAACGCCATTTTTATTTCAGAATAGTATAGTATGCAAAGGCCCCTATGGTAAAATTTACAAGCATTGTATAGAACTTTGGTAGATCTACACGGACAACAGCTAATTACCCAAATATATAACATTGACATTGTAATTTCCACTTTCTAAAACTAATACCCACAAAAACCCCAATCTTGTACACGTTAAACCTCTGAGTTTCAAACTCTCAACTTTGCTCTGTACAACCCTTAAGGGATCTTGTCTAAATGGAGTTACCAATCTCGGTATTCCGTATCAGGATAATACCCCATGTCCGAACGGACTTTCTCTTTCCTATTATAGTAAATGCAGCGATTAAAAACGAGGTACTTTTTTGCGCCTCTAAACGAAACCGAGAACTCCCATGTTTGAATTTATATGATAATTAGTGACAGTAGTGTGGCTGTGTGGCTACATGGCAGTTTGGCTAAACGGCTCAGAGGCCCAGGGGCTGCCGACCATGTGGAGTACGGGCATTGAATATTCAGGCATAGTTGGGGATCTTTACAAAACTTTGCCCCTTTTATAGCTATAACCTGGGTCACAGTGTATGGAGGATAACTAAAATGGCTTTGAGAATGAGCTTAGGACGGTCATAGACCTTCAAAGCTAGACATGTGTATAGCTTGCAAGTGAACTTGAGACAGTCATAGTGTCTGTGTGGTTGTGCTCGGCAAATACTACGCTTTTGGAAATTAAGCCGAGTTCTTGCAACCGGTGCGGCAAGAAAATGTAAGTAGAAGCCAAGAAAAATGGGCCAAAACAGCTGAAATAAACATAATATGCTGGGCTCTTGCTAAGAAGACCTTTTTCAGGTTTAAGAAGCTGTTAGGTTTTTAGTATTTCACAACAACACTTTGAGTGTTTCAAGCTTTAGTGCAGGGTGTTTGCATGAACTATTCAGATGCTTATAGACAAGCAGCTTTCCAACCAAAGTCTTTCACCTCTTACTACCGCAACTCAAGAAATGGAATATGATATGATTTCAAAAAAAACCAACATTATTAATCCAAGCACGGCTTGATCATAATCAATGATGCAAAAAGTGGTGTTTTAGCTCACGCCAAAGGCTCATCTCCGATTACTCCAGAGCCCCAAATGCAACCGAAAAAGAATCGTGTGCTTCTGCTCTACGGTGATGCGCCCTGCGGCTCACACGTTTTCTCTGCTTTTGTCCCTAATTTGGTAAATAGAGCGAGTATTCTTCAATACGTTCTGAGAAGCTCAAGGCCGTAGAAAGGTGAGATATTCTTAGCTGAGTCTCTAAATAATAAGTGCCATATACTCCTATGTGGCTTACACATATCCACTCGCCCACAAAGGAACTTTAGTCCCCAACTCCGATAAGAGTACAACGATGCGCACATCTCTAGTGTCTGAGCTGGAGCCAGCGCAGCTTCAATTCTTACACTGAAACAGATATATGGGTTTGAATTATGAAAACTCATGCCACCTATTAGGCGTAGTGGCAGGAAAGCTCAAATGAAAAACGAAAAGGAAAGATTTGGCAGCCGAATTCAATGACTACATTGGGAGCAAAAGCGAAATTCTTCGTCAATTCGTTACCAGTATAGTTCGCAAAATCAAAATACTTGAAAATCTTGCTAGTATATTATCATATAAAAGATAATTCAGTATCTAATCAGAGTAAAATTGTGACGACCGACCAGAGCTTTTCCGGTAGTCGTTTACATGCTGGAGAATATTCAAAAGAAATGTTACGTAGCCGACTGTTGCAATTCTTAAAAGAATAACGGTTTTAAAGAACGGTTTCAAGGATCTACGCAGAAGAAAGAGACCATGAACATATGGCTGGAAAAAGAGAAAAAAATATAGCCAACACTTTGATGAGCGGTGTGTTGCCGCTGAATATACCCCACAATATTTTCTGTGAAAAGCTACCAACACATAGCTATATAAATTCCTTGTTTGTTGGTAGATAATTTATTTCCTACTCTTGCTCTAAAGCTGTTTAAAAGCATGTTATTAAATTATTTGATAAGGAATAAAGTGCAAAGCACACTAAATTTGAAAGAACACTGAAATTTCAAAAAAATAAAGAGAAAAAGGTGGAAAAGTTGATTGTAAAAAAAGCAGTCAAGAAAGTTTAAACTTGTTCATGACTCTTAATGCTGACAACTCCAGTTTCATCAACATCAAAAATTTGATAGTCCTTGAATTGTCTGGTTGGAATCTCTCTGTGGAACAAGATGTCCAATTCTTCGTATGATCTCTCAGCGGTTTCAGGTAATCTGAAGTATGCCCAAGCCAAACTGATAAGAGAGAATGCACCGAAAACAAAACCACATTTACCTCTCAAGTTTCCCTCTCCCTCACTCAACATGTATGGAACAGCAACAGTTGCAGCAATAGTCATAACAGCTTGGACTGCAGTTGAGAATGCAATAGTCTTACCCTTAAGCATGGTAGATGGAATCTCACCAATCAAAACAAAACATAGAGGACCTAAAGACAACTGGTAGACGAAAGACCAGATCAACATCAATGATGCTTGTCCATAAGCAAGACCAGGATGCTGGTAGTAGTCTGTTCCTAAGTCAATAAAAGCAATGATAAATAGGATAAGGGTGGTTAATGCCAAACAGTAAACGTAGAAAGGTCTTCTACCGACATATGACAAGACAGCCCAACAACAACAAGTGGCAGTAAAACCAATGGCAGTAGAACCTAAAGACAAGTCAAAAGCAACGTTATCGTTCAAACCAGCCATCTCGAAGAAATAGGTGGAGTAGTTCATAACAAACGGAATACCACAAAACACCTGGATAGAGTAAACAGCACTACAGATTTCGGTTCTTCTCAAATTTGAACCTTTGAATAAATCCATGAAGTTAGCCTTTTGTTCCATTTCTCTTTCTAATTGATCAGTTTGAATGATTAAACTCAATCTGTCATTCACGGCTTCATCTGACACTTTCTTAGAGGAGATTTGTCTAACAGAAGCTCTGGCATCTTCGATTCTGTTCTTACGCACTAACCAGTATGGGGATTCTGGAGCAAAAGGTAGCAGAACAAGAATGATCAATGGCCAAGCCCATTGCACTGCAAATGGCACCTTATAAGCCCACTTGGATGTGTTTTCAGAGAAACCATCTGATATACCATTAGCAATGAACTGACCAATAACAAAAGCCATGTTGTTCATAGCTGTCAAAATACCTCTTAATCTGATTTGAGAGATCTCAGCAGCATAAGTAGGACCAATCAAAACCATACCACCCCATAAGATACCTGCTAAAATTTCACCTGCCGTTAACACACCTAAAGATGGAGCAAAGAATTGCATGAACACCATGGCTATACAACCGATACAAACCACCATGTAAGTCTTCTTTCTTCCAAACCACTCTAGTGGAAAAGAGATACCCAATGTACCAACGACTTGACCGATTGGAGAACCCATACCTAGAGCAGTTTGCCAAGCAGCAGAGACTGCATACGCACCGTCAGAGTATTGACCAAATTTCTGTTGAAATGCTGGCAAGGCATAGAATGAGGCGATGATTTGACCATCATAACCTGCCATCACAACACCCAAGGAGAACACACACGACCAGAAAACCTCCTTTGGATACAATTTGATGGCCTCAAAGACACCGATATCCTTCTCCTTGTCGGCCAACTGCTTAGAGTCCAGCAGCACCTGGTCGATCTCGAACTCTTCGTCAACAACGTTTGTATTTTTCTCGTCTACTAACGACATTCTTGCAGTATCTATCACTAAGTGGCAAACTATTAAATGTCTTTAGAATCCTGCCGTGTAAATTATCACACGACTCAAGCTCAACCGGTGGGGTATATTGGGAGGAGGGACGATCCCTATATATATTTACGAAACACAGTACTTCAGGGTTACTTCTAGGTGCGCCCAATCTTATCTTTGATAAAGAATAGGTACTCTGTATTCCATCATTCCACCATTTAGACTCCATTCAGCGTCTCTCTTGGGACACAGATGTGCCTATATCAAACGTTTGAAAGTTGCAAAAACCACCCAGGCTGAAAATTTGCAACATCCTATCTTATCGGCAAGCCAAACCCCAATTTTCTTCCGACTTGTTTTGCGCGGCAACGTCTGGGGGCTCGATTGGTGAGCAATCTCCGCCGGTAACTAATGTAGCCACAGGGAGGCTTTCCATCTCACACAGAGGGGAACAACTGTGCACTGCACTGCATTGTGATGAGGTCCCTTCTGCAATATGCCGTAGCACCCGTACTCCCAACTACTGCCCAAAGAATGATGTAGTAGCCGGTTATCTCAAGTCTCTGATAGCCGTGCTGCATACCCCGTACTATGGCCAATTGTCTCTCCAGCGCACGGCTAGTGGATGGATACGTGATCCCGCCGGGAAAAGAAACACAGAATCGCTAATGTAACGTACGCTGGTCACATGCAGCAGGTCAATGTTGCACACCCTCCAAACAGTAACCGATCGAATCTCAAACCATAAATTGCATAGCAAATCTAGAACGCGCGCCAAGTATCAGGTCCCAGCGCGCGATACTACTGGCCTAAAGATCTCCACATAGAGCCGCACAAAGCCTGATAAGGTAACTAGGGAGGGGGCCAATCCAGTACAGGTCCCGGCCGAGAGAACTGCGAGCGGCGCAAGGTTGGCGAAGCGGTCCTGTTGTGGAGAAAACTATTGTATTTAACTGAAAGCAAGGTCGTTTGGGACTTGGGACTCGAGGCATGTATTGGTAAGCATACACAGGCATTTAGTCAAGGGCAGATTAGCAGCGCAGGGCAAAAGTTGAGTGTTTAGACAAGCGTTAGACAGGTCATCAGACAAGTAGCTTGGAAATCGAAGAAGAGTGGTTCACCAATTCACGCTATGCCTAGAGATACTGTGACAGATGTGTTGAGGGGACTCAACATGCTTGAAATGCAAACCACGGAGTTCTGTGGTCTTGATTTCTTTGAGCATGCCCTTTACGAAGACAAGCAAGCAAGATATGCAGACACCATTTTCCCTTGTTTTTCCTTCATTTCAGGAATCACCATGAAGCCAGGTGTCGTGCCACCTGCCAGAAAGGGTCTACAGCTGGTTGGGCTCGGCATGGCATTCAACTCCCTACCGGTCCTTTTTGAAGGACACAAGTTCAGACCTCTCGGAGTCTTGCAGAGACACGGTATGAGTGCAATTATCCTCAACAATTTGACTCCAACAAAGCTCAGAGACTCAGCCTATTACCCTCTCTTCATGACAGCCTTGTGGTTCACTCTGTCGGTGGGTTTTGCCAAAGACAAATCAGATCCTTTTCTGCATGATGAACATACTGCCCAGCAGAAATTCGATAAGCCATTCTTTGCTGGGAGAACTTATCACGAAAACTTTGACCCAGAAGGATTGCTAGGAAGCCTGATGACGTCCGTCACTATCTGGTCGGGTTACTGGTTGTTACAGCAAAACCTTTCAAACACTCAGGCGTGTCTGATCGGGTCTGGTTTGATGGCCGGTAGTTACATACTGTCAAAACTTTTTCCAAAGTTATTGCCTGTCTCAAAGCCACTTTGGACGCCTACATTTACAATGTTCACCACCGGTTGGTCTCTAATGAAACATCTGCTTGTGAAATTGGCTGTTCCATATTTGCCTGCATCGATAATCAGAACACTGAGCATTGTTGGTCGCCAGTCTTTAGAGGTTTACTTTATGGGTGAATTTTTGATATTGGCTGCTAAATATGATAAAAATGGAACAATTAAGTCCGTTTGGACCACTTTGATAGATAAGCTTAACTACATGTTTAAATCAAACGCTGTCTCTGAGTGTTTGCTATCTGCTGTGTTTGATGGTATCCTAGTCTCATTTGCTTACTTCACTTACAATAATAGCTTCAAGATTAGATTATTTTAATAAGTAATATACATTTCTATACTTTTACGCTTTTTTTCAAAAGCTTGATTTTCAGAACGTAGCACAGTAGCATTGTATATCGCCTATCTACCGCAAAAGCGCTCGCCGAATTTGGAATCTAGCGTCCTGATTAATCCTCGGCCTATTGTTCTTTCAAACCTGTCTTGAATCGGTATTCGTAAATGATTCTTTCAAATTATGTCACGATTGTCACTGAGTATTATCTTTAGCGCTAGCCACACCACCTGCCAACCATGGGGTGTTTGGAAGTTCTGCAAGTTACACCAACATTAAAATGAAACATTTGATATATCTGTTTCAACAATAGCACTATTATCACCCGTTCTCATGTAAGCAATGGGCAGAAGAGTCTTGGTTGGATCTTTGTGGATAATCCACATGTAACATTTGCTGTTGCAGGCGTGTTTGGTATTTTAACCAGTAGACCAACCCATCGGGATGTCAGAGTGTTCCCATGTAACCTCCAAAACTCTTTCTTTCAACAGAAAAGTCTATTCAATTTTGAATATTCAAGAGGATGTTCTTCACTAAGTTGATCTTTTCTGCGAGGATTTTCTTATCAAGTTTATTATGTGTGAATACAATGTAATGAGCTTGAACTTTGTTTTCTATTCCAGTGTCTTGTGTAGAATTCACACTACCAGAGTTCCGTTTATGGATAATCCGAAATACTGCTTTTGGTTAATCAAACGATAGTCTACCACATAATCATGTTAAAGTTCACGAATGTGCAAGTCTCTGGACAGGTATAAAATCTAGAGGATATTCCTTGAAATTTGAGTAGAGATGTATCCGTCAATTAGCTTTATGAATAAAAAGGTCATATCATCACAACTTTCAATAAGTAAGAGAATACAGGTTAAGAATGTTTTCAATTAAATTCTTCCTCAGCATTATCTTGACTTTTCAATGCTTGGTTGGCGCTTTGCCAATCTCAAACGATTACACTATGAGTGACTACGCTCTAGACTTGTTCAACACTTCCATGGAATGGCAAGACGGTTTCTGGGATGAGAATATTGGTTATTTGATTACCGCTGATAACACTTTACCTGGTAGATACGATTCCAGACAGACTGCTTGGTATGCCGTTGGTTTGGCTGCCAGAAACGGTGAGGGTGATATTGAAAGAGTTGAAAGAATCATGAAGAACCTTTACAGAGGTCAATACAAGGACCCAACTAAGATCTGGTACGGTATCATTCAACAGGCTCCAGATGAACCAACTCCACAAGAGGGTGTTTATGCTCCAGATCCATACAACTCTTACGACTCCAACTGGAGAGATTTCGTCGGAGCTGCTTTCGTCATTATGATTGAAGATTACTCAGACAGATTAACCGATGAGACCAACGAAATCCTAAAGGAGATGATGTACTTGCTAGCCAAGGGTGACCAAATGAGAGTTGGTGGTTTGAATGGTGATAACTTATACCCAGCTTACTCTAACCCATGGATGATGAGATGTATGTTGCAATCATATGCTGGTTACTATTTGGATAACGCTAACATGACTCAATCTGGTGAAATCTGGGGTAAAGAAATTTACGATTTGTTCAAGCTATATGATACTTTCAGTGAGTTCAACTCTCCAACCTATACCGGTGTTGACATGTGGGCACTAGGTATGTGGGTTAGATATGCAGCACCAAACTCCAACTTACCACAATACGCTACTGAGATGTTCGCCTCTCTTATGGATGTCACCAAGAACTTGTACAATGCTAACCTAAAGAACTTTGCTGGTCCATTTGATAGATCTTACGGTTTCGATATGAACCAATACTTTGCTATTACTGCTTCCACCGTTTGGGGTTTGGTCGGTAGAGAGTACGCTCCAATGCCAGTTCAAATCTCTGGAATGTTCCACATTGCCGATTTTGGTTTTGCTCACTTGATTGCCTTAGGAATGCCACAAGTTGAGCCTCTTGTTCCAGCAGACGTCATTTCTTCTTTCAAGACCTACCCAGGTGAGCATTCTGTTAACTACCAAGCTTACTCTCCTCCATTTGACCAATACCCAAGAAACATCAGTATCTGGTCCAATGACTTGATCACCATTGGTGCTGAGACAATCATGGAGGACAAGATTGGTGGTCCAGCCACTTCTCCAACTGCTTTCAACCCTGCTGTCATTCAATGGTACGTCCGTGAGGGTAGAATTGGTTACATTAACTTGCATCCTACTCAACCTTGGATTCATGCTACTGCTGGTGAAGGTTACTTAGACATTACCTACTCTAACATTACCGAATGGCCTGGTTACAACCCAGGTTTCTCTTTCATCATCTCTGGTTTTGATGTTTATCCAAACGACAACATCACCACCATGACTGACTTGCCAGGCTTGAAGATTGATGTCTCTGGTAACATCGATCTTGACAGTGAGGACCTTTACTTCGACATTGACAGCAACATCAATGATTTCTGGTCATTCAACTCCACCTGGTTGATGCCAGAAAACTTCACAGGTGTTCCACACATTCACTTGGAAATCACCGAATACCCAACTTCCACCAACGTCACTTACAGCTTAAGTGACTTGTAAGTTATGAAAGCCACTTTGAATTTCTAACATGCTATATGACCGCTGTCATCTATTTCTAGTTACCCTTTTATCTTTTAGACTTCTCTCGTTATCATTTAACTCTTTTTTTATCTTGGATCTTTTTGATCTAGGATCTTTTTTTACCTTCGTAACAGAAAATATATCTTATTGTGATGCCTTGAAGGCCTTTACAAACATTTGTCCATAATAAAATCCAGCTCTCTCTATTTGTTGAGATATAGACTGCATACGTAGATCGGCAAGTTTAAACTAATGCTGAGATTAATTAGCAATATGTGGCAATTGTGCTTATTGTTAGGGCAGCCAGAAAAATGTAACATCTTATCAAGGTATGACACGTTCTGTGTCATAGTTGGACCTTTTCTTTTAATTATTTACTGTTTGAAACTCTTCTAAATTTCAAAGCCTGCGGTTGAATATGTAGCTCTATCAATATTGGTTAGACTATTAGACGACCGTGAAATCAAATGAAGGTCGCCATGCTCTTGCAATGAAACACAAGCTGATAGTTACTGCAATACATTTTTTTTTTAATTATGATTAATAATTGATCTGAACATTACAGAATATAATTACTAAGATGATAGAGGGTTACTCTGCCATTCGCCAGACCTTTGCTACCCGGCATTACCAGTTTCAGTACGAAAATATGTAGAATAGCTATACCCCGTATGCAAAATGTAGCTCAATTTCAGATCACTCAGATCACTCAGATCACTCACGGGTCACTCAAACAGGCCTATAAAAAACGGTAGTGTAGCTCATATAGCAACTATATGAGCTTATCCTGTTTTTTCCTGTTTACTTTATATTTCCTTCATCCATGAATACATAGGGCTTAGGCACTATTCAAGTTGTCAAGTGTTGGAGCTCATAGCATAGGCCTTCCTAATTAGGCAATTGAATATTTCAACAACTTCATGATTATCTTAGACGTTCAAAAAGCTACTTTAAATACCCTTGTATCTGCATTTGATTCCAGTTAATCAGCATGAATACAGGATAGATCTATAAAACTGACTGACTTGGTGATTGTGAATTTAAAGAATCGAAAAGAATGCAGCAGGAAAATAGTAAACTTTTGGAGTACGAGTTGAAGCAGTTCAATTACAACAACGTTGACTTGGAATCGGCGTACGTTTCGCAAATCCTAGAACTCAGAACAAAAGCATTTGCATCTGAGCTTCCATTTGATGTTTACAAAGCTAGTCTTTTTAATGATCTCGAGAATGATGCTCTAAAGAGGTCGGAAGAGATTACCAAGTGGCAGACGCTGTTTCTTGTGGATCCCGCCAATGATTCAGTCATCGCCGGCCTGAATGTCGCTATCAAAGATAGTATCTACCCAAATCAGTTGAACCTCGTGATTGGATGGGTTGCCACAAAGTCCGAATATAGGAAACAGGGCATCATGGGTCGCTTAATAGATGAAGTTATCAAAAAGTACGAGAACCCGTCAAATGAAGTGACATCTTTCAGTCAAAACAGTGACTTTGCAGATATTGCTAGTTTCATTAAAACAGAGATTACTGATGAAAAGACAGCTTACTGGACATTATATTCGGGTGTAGGCGATTACTACACTCGTTTTGGGTTTAAAACATTCAAAGATATGAACTGGCTTAACTATAAAATGCCAAAAGAAGCTATGGAAGTTGAGTTCGAGTTGGGTGAAGGAGAATCAATGTTGAATAAAAAGCAGGCAATGCAGCACTTATCAGATAAATTGTATCTGCCAAATATCGTTGCAAAACCTAACCAGAAATCCACCTCTTTACAACAGCCTAGCTTGCAACACGTATTATTTGAAAGAGAAACCTTCTTTTTCAAAGAGTACGGTATTCCTCTGGACAATTTTGGGTTCAAGATCGAAGACGATTTTGGCGTTTCGTTCATTATTATCTGCTCTGACTTACTTTACAAGGGGTCTAGTATCGGTAGAGTATTCACCAACGTCTCGGATGAGACAGTACTAAACAAACATCTACACAGATTAATGCAGTTCATAGTCTGGCACAATAGTACCTACATCTCAAAGTTACCATTTTTTGATAGAACGAAGACAAACAACATCACCCTGTGCACTAACGATGTGTTCAATCTAGGAAGTTTAGATTCGAGCATAATAACTGATTGGTTCCAAAAGAACGACTGGTCCTACGATGATTCAAACACCGTTTTTGTTCCTTGCTTAAAAGAGTTTCATAATCCCAACGGTGCAGACGACACTACAGAATGGCTCTTCAACGGATTCTGGTGCTTCGACTAGTTTACCAGCTTATTTCATGTATAGCTATTGGATATCGTAATATAAAAACAGTTGAGATCTGCCTAATGCGGAAAAAACCGCGATCGGATCTTCTAAAATGCCCGTTTTCGTATGTTCACTACGATAAGAATGAAAAAGCAAAATAGTCCAAATTTACTACTGATGCTATGGCTATTCCGACTGTCATAAGATAGATGTAGCAGTGAAAGAATTAGGAAAACATGGATACAAGGTACATACTCAAACAGATAAACTCGAGTGATGTCAACGGACTGTCTGAAGGCAGAGCGAAGCATTTTGAGCAGGTTCTTGATCTTGTGTGCACATTTTGCCGGTCTACGCCTGTGGATATCTTTCGAAAAGCTACTAAAGACACCTTAGTATCCCCGTACTGTCCTTGGATTACATGCTACATATTGGATAGTGATCAGGATAGGGTGTGTGCGACAGCTACAGTTTTAGTAAAGGATGCAGAACCCGTAGGAGGCAAAAAGTCGCTAGACCTTCTAGTTATTTATGTGGTGACAGATCCAGCATACCGGAATCTGGGTTTGATCAGTTGCATGCTGGGACAGGTCACTCAAAGAATGGAGTCCATAGCTCGTGAAAATTGGATGCTTGGGGATTGGGAGGAAGTTGATCAATTTGTTCACGATTACATACCCTCCAAAAACCAAGACTCTTTCTGCTATTGGTCGCTATATTCCATCGTTTCCACTTTCTATTCAAGGTTTGGCTTTAAGTCGTATCCTTACTTTGAATTAATTACCTCACCTAAGGTAGAAGACAAAACAGATCTGGACTTTGAAGTTGTGGACGAAGCCCATGAGTTCCCTATACATAACTCGAATTTGGAAAAGTACCTTGCAACATTCAAGCCAGAGTTGACAAAGAACCAACGCTGTTTCAGGTTTACGCAGCCTAGTATGCTCTTTCTTAAGCAGAGAGATGATATTCTTTTCTCAAAATATGGTATACCAAATGACAATTTAGGCTTGGCTATAAAGCACAATGATGAGACAACTTTGGTTATTGTAACCCTTAACTTTGCACACACTGCAGTTACCGTTAATAGACTCTATTCTGATGTTCATGAGCAGTCAGTTTTATTGCACCATCTGAAAAGAATAGAGGAATACCTGATCTGGTATCTCAAAAGACATCTAAACAATGTTGCACACGTTCTTAAATCTACCTCTACGATTTCAGTGACAACTGAAGATATAATCAGTCGATATGTAGATAAACAAATCATTATTGATTATTTTGTCAACAAGGGATGGCTAATCAACGATGGCGGTAAGTTTCTTCTTCCAATGCTGAAAGATTTTGAAAGAAATGAATGTGAAGAGGTTGAATGGAAATACAATGGCCAAGGTTGTGCGTTTTAATGTTTAACTAGTAATTGGCTATTTTTGGCAAGCCTTTTCTTTAGGTTTTGTTCATGTATATATATAATTAAGTATATCAGTTGTTCTATAATTAGACGATTCTTCACCGTAGAAAAATAAAATTAATTATTCGGTTTCACTGTCGTTCTTATTTTCCTTTAATCTTTCAACCCAGATCTTTTCGGCTTCAACAATAGTGTTGTTGTTAGCCATCATCTTGTTCATAGTCTCAATGTACTCATCATATGGATCTGAATCAAAAACAATACCACCACCAGCTTGCAAGTAAGCAACACCATCCTTACAAACCATGGTTCTCAAAGCTATACATGTGTCCATCGTCTTGCCGTCATATGACCAGTGACCAACAGCACCAGCGTAAACACCTCTCTTTTCTTGCTCCAATTCACCAATCAATTCCATTGCCTTAACCTTTGGTGCACCAGAAACAGTACCGGCTGGGAAAATTGATCTGAAAGCATCGAATCTGGTCTTGTCAGCTCTCAATTTTCCACTAACTTGAGACACTAAGTGCATAACATGGGAGAATCTTTCTACTGTTAGTAATCTGTCAACGTTAGTTGAAGTTGGCTCACAAACTCTGTTAATATCATTTCTAGCCAAATCAACCAACATGACATGCTCAGCTCTGTCCTTTAGGGACGATTTCAAAATAGCCGCCAATCTGTCATCTTCTTCACTGGTCTTACCTCTCTTTATAGTACCTGCTATAGGGTGAGTGATTACTTTATTCTGGCTGTCTGATTTCACTAGTAATTCTGGAGAGGCACCGACAATTTGAAAGTCCAAGTAATCGATGTAGAAAAGATAAGGTGATGGGTTGACAGTTCTCAAATGTCTGTAGATGTTAAATGGATGTAAAGATGTAGGTCTAGCAACTCTTTGAGATGGCACAGCTTGAATGATATCACCCTTTGTGATGTGATCCTTCAACTTATGCACAAAACCCTCGTAACCTTCCTTACCGACGTTCGAAGTGAATGTATTGCCCTCTTTAATTGGAGGTTGTGGTGGATAACTGATTGGAGTCACAGTATCTTTCAATATCTTTTCAACTTCGGAGATTTGCTTAGCAGCCTGCAAGTATTTCATTTGTATCTCCTGCTTGGTGTCGCTTGGCTCCACCTTGATGTTGTTGATGACCTGAAATCTTTGGAAAACGTTGTCAAATGCCACAATCAAGTCATATAGCATCAATGCCGCCTCTGGTAACTGTAGAACATCCTTCAAATCCCTTGCGGTCTTTGGCTCAAAGTACTTGATACAATCGTAAGAGATGTATCCGATGGCACCACCGCTCAGTTTAGGAACTCCCGGCAAGTTGGCCTGTCTCAAGCTTTTCAACTCATCCTCTAGTGCAATCAGCGGATCCACTGCATCTCCATGCAGCGGACCCGATGTGATGATCTTTCTAGGGTTCGCTCCCATGAAGGAGTATCTGTCAATCTGGTCTCCATTCTTAGCACTCTCAAAAAGAAAACTCGGGGTCTTCTTGGACAGCTTGTCGCCTGGTCTGGTCAGCTTGAGGTACGCCAAGTGCGGTGTTAGGTAGTCTGACGAGAAAAACGAGTAGATCGGATACAGGTTTGGCGCCTCTTCACCGCTCAACACACTTCTGTGCTCTTCAATGATGCTGAATAGATCCTCAAATGATGGCTGGATGTTCGATGCCATGCTGCTTTTCTTCTCTCCAAACTCTATGCCCAGTCCGATTCCGTCCTGGCCACTCTCTGATGCTTGCTGCTATTCCCTCCTCTACTTCTCCCACCTACACCATCCACTCATCTACCCAACTTTAATACGGAAATCTACACAAAATGAGTCAACGTTTTTTCCATTCGAAATGAAAAAGTCACAAAATATGGAAATTTATTCTTAGTGGTGCACGGAAGGCCTGGGACAGGGCACGGGCTGTGTGGGGTGGAGTGGAGTGGAGTCACTTCCATCTCTGCACGATGACTGAGTTGACGAGGCCGGCGTCCTTGATGGAGTTGGGCTTGAGGTGGTCAAGGACTTGGAGGGGGAACGCAAAGGCTAGAGACCAGTCTCTCTGCTCGGGAGTATGAGCGGCGACAAAGTCGTAGACGGTCTGGACGGGGTCTGCGGAGTTGAATTTCGTAACGAGCCTCTTACCACTAGCCAGTCTGATCTGGATGCTGGCGTCGCCGTGGGGAGCCGCTGGCGGTGTCTGTTCGGTGGAGGTGTCCACGGGAGCGGCGGCCGGCTGTGCAGGAGGTGGCGGCGTGGCCTCAAAAGGAAGCGGAGATCCTAGTCTCTGGCCCTTGCCGCCAAAGCCACCGGCCTTCTTCTTAGGAGCAACGTACGGCTCGTCCGTCTTCTTGATGACGTTGACATCCACGTCCTGGAACATCTTCACGTTCAGCAACGAGAGCGGGGCTCTGCCTTGGTTGAGCTGCTTTAAGTACTCAGCATTTCTTGGGTCATCGTATCTGTACAACTCGCCGTCTTCAACTTGGAAACCCTCTTTCCAAAAGGTGATGGTTCTGGTGGCCTTTTCAGGAGCTGCAAATTTGCCAGCCTGTTTATCGCCAATCGCCGAGGACTCCACGCTGTTCTCGACAGAACCTAGTTTGTGGCCCACGCCGGTGAACAGTGTCTTCTTAACCAATCCTCTCGCAGACGGTCTAGTGTCGGGCGACCCGGCGTCTTCTGCTGCTTTCTTCATCAAGTCCTCCACCAAGTCTAGAGACGATTTCGGTTTCTTCTTGTTGTCTGGGTTCTCAACCTGCAACCCGGACTTCTCACCGCCTGTGAATAGGTTCTTTTCGCCGTCATCGTCCTCCTCTTCGCCTTCTTCCTTTTTGAGATCTCTGAACGACCGAATGCCTGCCACCCTGCTCGGCTTGCTGCTGCTTGTTCTAGCTGCGTTCGTGATGGGCTCTAGCGCAGCTTCACCAGAGGTTCCGTGTCCGTAAAAGTCTGCAACCGCACTCTGCAAACATGGATGTTCGTCAGCCAAGCAAAACTCAGCGTCAATCAAAGTATTAGTATCCCGCCTCCATTCTAACTAAACTGCTTTCTCACACTTACCTGTAGATCAAAGTTATTGTTCACTAGGTACTGCTCAGCAACTTCACGTGAGATATTCGCCAGCTCCGCAAAATCTTGTATCAATTGTTCATTACTCATGATTATCTAGTTGCTTCTGCCAATTCTCTGCAATATCCCCCTCTCTGGAAGCACATCACGCTAAATATTCACCCCAGCACTGTCCCTCAAGTAGGTGTCTTTTTAATCACGTTGGTTTTTGCCTTTGGTTTTTGGTCGCTGGTTTTTCGCATACGGTTTTTGCCGCCATACAATTTGATGGCGGAGGAGATGGGGAAGTGGAGATGGGGAAGAGGAGATGGGGAGGAGGAGGAGATGGGGAGGAAGAGATGGGGAGGAAAAGAGAAGAAGAGATGATGGGGAGGAGAAGAGAAGAGGCGAAGAAGGAGACAAGAAGGAGACAAGAAGGAGACAAGAAGGAGACAAGAAGGAGAGAAGAAGGAGAGAAGAAGGAGAGAAGAAGGAGAGAAGAAGGAGAGAAGAAGGAGACAAGAAGGAGACAAGAAGGAGACAAGAAGGAGACAAGAAGGAGAGAAGAAGGAGAGAAGAAGGAGAGAAGAAGGAGAGAAGAAGGAGAGAAGAAGGAGACAAGAAGGAGACAAGAAGGAGACAAGAAGGAGACAAGAAGGAGACAAGAAGGAGACAAGAAGATGAGTAGAAGATGAGTAGAAGATGAGTAGAAGATGATAAGAAGGGTAGTAGAAGAAGAGTAGTAGAAGATGAGTAAAATATGAAGATTACAGCAGAGACACATGTCCCAGCTAAGTGGAAAATCAGCAAAGAAGAAGATCAGAAGAAGAGAAGATAAGTAGAAGATGAGTAAAATATGGAGATTACAGCAGAGACACAAGATCAGAAGAAGAGAAGACGAGTGGAAGATGAGTAAAATATGGAGATTACAGTAAGACACATGTTGAAGCTAATTGAAGAGAAGAAGAGCAGAAGATGAGCAAAATATGGAGATGACAATCGCACAGACACACGCCCCAGCTAAGTGGAAAATCAGCAGGACACTCGTCCAGACACAACACAAACCACAAATCACACCCAATATGCTACTTCTACATTGCACATGCTAGCTCAAACCCTCAGACACAGCACACTAGCTCCAGTCGGCCACCACATAAACTTGATATTTAAAATGATAAATATATTAAAACCGATGTTGAAATCCCAGATTAAACACATAAGAAAGAAAAAGATGTGAAACAAAAAGTAAAGTAAAACAAAATAAAGACAAAAAGAACAAAAAAAGCTATATATACGTTATAAAGACAAACAGAATACAAAGTGTGAAGACGTCATTAAAATAGTGAAAATAAATCCAACACAAAAACAACGACTTTTTCGATTTTCATCTCTTTTTTTGGAGGTTAAAGATAATCAAAAAATGAAGGACATTAATGTTGAATAAATGCTTCTAAAATAGTTGTAAAATTATAAAAAAGTCAAAATCAAATGATGTGATCAGGACAATTATTTGGAGTTTTCCTCTCTGAAGTGCTTGGCAGCGTCAACCATGTTGGTCAAGGAAACTCTAGTCTCCTCCCAGCCTCTGGTCTTCAAACCACAATCTGGGTTAACCCAGAACTTGTCAGCTGGGTACACCTTCAAGATTTCAGCAATTCTGGCAACAAACTCCTCCTTGGATGGAATTCTTGGGGAGTGGATGTCAAACAAACCTAAACCAATGTGGTTTGGGTAGTTGGAGAATTCTTGGATGTAGTTAGGGTCATCCTTCTTGGAGAACTCAATGGAGACAACATCAGCATCCAAAGCCTTGATGTGGTTTGGATCCAAGTCAGAGTAACAGAAGTGAGAGTGAATTTGAGTGGAGTTGACAACACCAGAAGTGGCAACTCTGAAAGACTCAGCAGCCCACTGCAAGTAGTCGCTTCTCTCTTGACCGGCTCTCAATGGCAAACCTTCTCTGATGGCTGGCTCATCAACTTGAATGACGGTAACACCGGCAGCCTCCAAGTCGTTAACCTCGTCTCTCAAAGCCAAAGATAATTGCAAGGATTGAACCTTTTGGGAAACGTCATCTCTTGGGAAAGACCATCTCAAACAGGTAACTGGACCGGTCAACATACCCTTCATTGGCTTGGAAGTCAAAGATTGAGCGTAAACGGACTCCTTAACGGACATGGCCTTTGGTCTGGAGATGTCACCAACAATAATTGGTGGTCTAACGTATCTGGAACCGTAAGATTGAACCCAACCGTTGGTGGTGAAAGCGTAACCCTTCAATTGTTCACCAAAGTATTGAACCATATCGTTTCTTTCTGGCTCACCGTGGACCAAAACATCTAAACCAATCTCCTCTTGGAATCTGACAACCTTCTCAATTTCAGAGTTGATGAAAGCTTCGTACTCCTCAGCGGTAATGTCACCCTTGGCGAACTTGTTTCTGTTAATTCTGATATCCTTGGTTTGTGGGAAAGAACCAATGGTGGTGGTTGGGAACAATGGTAAATTGTACTTAACCTTTTGCTCAGCCAATCTCTCCTCAAATGGAGCAGCTCTGGAGGACATAGATTCATCAATCTTGGAAACTCTCTCTTGAACAGCAGCATCATTAGTGATAGCAGACTCAGATCTAGCCTTGACCGAGGCAGCGTTAGCCTCTAAAGCAGCAGCAACGTCTTCACCAGACACAGCCTTGGCGATGGTGACAACTTCGGACAACTTTTGAGTAGCAAAGGAAAACCAGTCCTTAATCTCAGCGTCCAACTTCTTTTCGTTTTCTAAGTCAACTGGGGTGTGTAACAAAGAAGAAGAAGTGGCAACAACAACTCTGTCGGCACCCAACTTTTCAACAGCCTTGTTAACAAATTTAATAGACTTGGCAAAGTTGTTCTTCCAGATGTTTCTACCGTTAACGATACCAACGGACAACTTTTGCTCTGGAGACAAAGCCTCAACGACTTGGTCGAATTGTTCTGGAGCCTTGGCGAAATCAAAGTGCAAGGCAGAGACTGGCAAACCAGTAATGGCGGCCAAGTTTGGAGTGACGTCACCGAAGTAGGTAGCCAAAACTAACTTTGGCAAACCTTCCTCCTTAGCCAAAGTCTCGTAAGCGGTCTTGAAAGCGGCTTGAACGTTTTCTGGCAAGTCCAAGACCAAAGTTGGCTCATCAATTTGGACTTCAGTGGCACCGGCCTCGGCCAACTTCTTCAAGATTTCAGCGTAGACTGGCAAGATCTTCTCCAACAAGGAGATTGGCTCCAAGTCTAAAGAGTCCTTGTCTGGCTTACCCAAGTACAAGTAGGAGACTGGACCAACCAAGACAGGTCTAGTTTCAACACCCAAGGCCTTAGCCTCCAAGTACTCATCAACAGGCTTTTGGCCGGTCAACTTGAACTCGGTGGAGTGAGAGAAAGTTGGTCTGACATAGTGGTAGTTGGAGTCGAACCACTTCACCATCTCCAAGGCGGTAACGTCGACAGCCTTGGAAGTTTCAGTAGCCTTTCTTTGCAAACCTCTACCCATGGCGAACAAAGTGTCCAATGGGGACAATTCGTACTTGGTGTATCTGTCTGGGATCACGTTGAACAATAGGGACAAGTCCAACACGTGGTCGTAGAAGGAAAAGTCATTGGATGGAATGACATCGACACCAGCCTCCTGTTGCAACTTCCAGTTGGTGGCTCTGATCTCCTTACCGACAGCGACCAACTTCTCGGCGTCGATCTTACCTTGCCAATAAGCCTCGGTGTTCTTCTTCAATTCTCTGAAGGCACCGATTCTTGGGAAACCTAAAACAGCAGATTGGACCATTTTATTCTGTGGGATACAAATGTGTTTAGTAATAATACTTTATTAGTATACACAACTTTAGCTAAAGCAAGCGAAAAAAAAGGAAAGAAAAGGCTATCTCGCCACCTGGGCTCTCTCTTCTTGCCCTTTCCCCAGTGGGAACAACTTCCTTATATATTAATTGAAAATTTTGCTCTGTGATCTGGAGTTCAACAAAAACGAGTCAGAAATGGCCATAGTGGAAATTGAAAATTAACGAGTTAAAAATTTTTCACGTGAGGTCAGAGCTGAGGTCAGCGCGGGAGAGGCGGCGTGCGGTGCAGGGCCGGTGTGTGGGAGGGGGGAAGGGGCAGCGAGAATGGGCAGCAGAGGTGGTTGTGTAAGTGTTGATGTAGTCCTACGAGGGTGTGTGTCTGTAGGTGTTCATGTAGCACTGTGAACGTGTGCTGTTGTAAGTGCCGGTGTGGGAGGTGGCGTGGCGAGTCTGTGGGGCAGGCTCGCACTGCGTGCAACGAGCGGTACGAGGAAGCGACGCGCGCTGTGGCTGTTGAGATTTGCATGTGAAAGGCCACGCCACGAGGGCTAATTGGGACACGTTGGCGGGTAATGGGAAACTGTGGCGGGCGGGCGGTGCAGGAGTGGAAGTGGTATGGTGCACGGGTGTACGGCAGATTGCAGTGAGCAGGTGCACGGGTGCAGATTGTCACCTCTGGCAAAAGACGTACAGAGCCAGGTCTATTAGTGCCGGTAGCTCACTGGTAGCCTGTGACCCAACCGCTTCTACCTCTAGAGCACCCTCCCGAGTCATTACACATCCAGCAGCAGCATGGAGCAGATGGCGCACAAAGAAACGGACTTCTCCGGTATGGAGTCGATCCTCAAGCGGGAAGAGTCGGAGTTGGCTATGGATGTTGAAATCAAGAGAATTCTATCGTGCTTCAAATTGGACCACTACTCAATCCTCGAGACGAAGCCAGGCTGCTCGGTCGCCGACCTAAGAAAGATATACAGACAGAAATCGAGATTGATCCACCCAGATAAATGTAAATTGCCAAGGGCAAAGGATGCGTTTGAGATCCTCAACAGATCGTACAAAGTGCTCAGCATATCGGAAAGCAGCCAAGATGCGGACGGACAGCAACCAGAGTCAATTGCCGATGCCCAAGAGAAGAGCCAGCTAGACGAGGCCTGGGCAAAGACAAGAGATGAGCTGAAGAAAGCAGATGCGAGCTTTGATGAATTCAATAAAGAAGACATTGCCAGCTGGAGATCTGCAGTCAAACAGAGGCTCATCGACGTGGAGTTCTCCAAAAAGTTGGAATTGAAGAAAAGACAGGTGGACGAAGCAAGACAGCGTGCGGCTAAAGACGAAGCAGACAGGCTCCGCAAGCTGGAAACTGACCTCAAGAAGAACTGGGAGGATAAACGTGACGACAGAGTGCATAAATGGAGACACTTCAACCAGGCCAAAGACGCTAAACGGATCAAGAGGAAAAAGAAGCAGGTCCTGATCTGAACTTTAGTGAACTGGATACACGCCAGGAAAGGCATGACGACAGAGTTCATAATTAGAGACACTGAGCCATGTCCGCCCCTAAAAGACTAAATCCAAAAAAAGCACGTGCTGATCTCAGCACTCTTCCACAGCTCCCAGCACATCTTTACTATATAACCCACTCAATCACAACCGCCTAAGTACCCCTTACATCGTAGTCCACCGTCATACATCCCACTACCACCAGCCGGTGCTGACATCTCATCTTACTTCACGGTGCACAGGTGTGCTTTTAATGAGTAGGTGAGATGGATTTTATCCAGGCTGCTAGTTGACTGAAAAGTGCTGGTGACAACTGGTTTACGAGTAGAGAAGAGAGAGAACATGGCGGGAGGCAGGAGCAGTTGTATTTGCCTAGAGTACACAAGAAATGTCTTCACCCACCTGGCAATTGCTCACGGTAGCCACGATTTCAGTCTTCACGGGATGCTGTATTGGGTCTCTTCTATCACTCCCATCAATATCGACTCCAATAACGTCACCTGCCGAATCTGCTAAATCTATAGCACCAGATAACACCAGCAGTAACGCATACTTTCCATCATCGACCGACGAGGCTGACGATGAGTGCGACGAGGAAGAAGAAGCGGGCTACGAATCGGACCCTGAGTCCGATGAGGACGTTCCAGAGATTGACTCTAGACCATTGAATGAGATCCCGGGTGAATGTAGAATGGCTTTGGTGGTCAGACAGGACCTAAAGATGGAAAAGGGAAAGATTGCAGCCCAGTGCTGTCACGCTGCTATTGCGCTATACAGACTGATGTCAAATCCAAGCTCGACTGCCTATAACGAGGTGCTGTTGAACAGATGGTTGAGAAACGGCCAAGCAAAGATAACTTTGAAAGTCCCGGACGAAGAAGAGATGGACATGTTATTTGCAAAGGCCTTAAGCTTGAATGTCAACTGCTACATTGTTCATGATGCTGGCAGAACTCAGGTTGCTAGTGGTAGTGCCACCGTTTTAGGCTTAGGTCCTTGTCCTAAGCAGGTTTTAGACCAGATAACTGGCGAATTGAAGTTATATTAAAGCCACAGTAAGTAGTCTGTGGAATTAGTCTATAATCAATAATTAGAAAAAAGTGTATAAATATCATAATCTCATTATTAGTAACTCTTGAAGTGGTTCAATTTTAACAACCTTTGAACAAATAACCTTATCGCCAACTTGTAAACCTTCTGGATCATCATCAGCGTTGTCATAATTTTCACTAGAAACGTCAATGTAAACGTTCATCTCTAATTGAAAACAGTATGCTCTAACCAATCCTTTATTAGCAGGTGACACAACTATGCAATTATACCAACCAACGTTGAATGTCTCATGAAATAATTTAAAGTTCTCGAGAGTCTTGTGAATATGGAGTCTCTTAGTTAGATTCAAATGCGAATTTGAATTGTTTATGATAGATGGAATCATTCGGTTAATATTCACTAGACCATGATAGAGATCATCAGGGTTAGTGTTCTTGTTCAGTGAATATCTAACAATCTGCAACAAATTCACATAACTCTCTATATGATCATAATCAGTAAAGCTAGCAAAGCATCGTAACCCGAGACTCACAAATCCTTCGCTTTTCTTTTGAGAAACAACAGGACGCACTTTGACAGGCTCAGTGTATTTCCCACAGCTTATCAATTTCACGTAATAATCATTCGATTGACTCTCTCTAAATGTATCATAAGAATTGCATACACTTTTCCAAATTTGAAGAAGGCTCCGCTTACCCCTCGAATCTTCGGACTCGGTTGGATCTTTCCTTTGGACTCTGTAGATTAAATTCACCAAATTATCGTGGGCATATTTACCGAGCAGTTCATCAACTAATAAACAAGTATTCTTTAAGAACCATGTGTGGTCATGAGTTTCGTTCGGTAAGCCAATGAATCCATTATTGAACCTCAATAATTCTTTGAACTTTAGCAGCTGATATAATTTAGAAATATTATTCAAAGTTTTCAACTCAATCTCATCTTTTCCAAAGATAGATCCAATGGTAGATGACCCGCATTCATCATAATATTTGGAATCAATTGGTAAAAAATTAGACACATTATCAATGCTAACTTCTACGCACGACCGATCTAAAGTAAAAGCCATTTCGCCATCTGAATAGTTCACTTTAACGCTGACTTTCAAACATGGCTGTGGCTTTCGACCACGTCTCCGTAATGCGGGCAATCTTGGCCAAATTGAAGGATCCGAAAGCATGTCAAATATTGGGTTTGATAGATTTAACAAACTAATGTAATCTTTACTGATTGGCAGGAAAAAGTTAAACTGATATTTGAAAAGACTTGTCGATTTGAATGAAAATGCCAAGTGTTCGGATATCCTATATGCCAAAGATGTATCAGAGTAAATACCTTTTCTATCAGGATTAGCAAACAACTCTTTTCTTATAGATTCGCAAACCTTGTTTAGTTCTTGCTTCAACTCCAGATTCTCATCTGGCTTGAATTTTTCACGATTGTAAAGTTTTGGATAAGTATATCTATCGGTAATTTCATCATTTGATATGCATAAAGTGTTCGACTTTAAGGGACCAAAAAGCTCAGAGGAAATTATATGGTTTGTTGTATCTCTATATATCCCTATTTTAACAAGAAAATCAAACAGTAGGCGGGAATGGCTTATCAGTTTATCATCAAAATTCAAAGCCAACAAGGAGCCAAGTTTGTTTGTAAACAAAGAATGGGGATGAAATGCAGTATATTTAATATACTTTAAAAGGTCAGCAAAAAAAGAGTCCTGATCAATAGTTTTAAAAATTTCATAAGGAAGCTTCTTCAAAACCTTCTGATCATCAATGCCGTTATTGTCCAACAACAAAAGTTTTTGATACTTTGTCAATATAGTCAAATTTGAGGTCTGGTGAATCGTTTCCAAAAATTGAGACACCTGTCTTGGGTTAATAAAATAATTAGTAGTCACCTGTACCATTGGATTCATTAGTGTCATAGGGTCAATTTCTGACTTGTAGTACCGAAAATGGATAGGGTCGTTCATGATGATAATGTGAATGGCCAAATGAAGACAATTTTGATAATCATTGTTTAGGACAACTTCATCATAAAAGTTTTTAAACTGCAGGTCACCTGAGTCGGCCTGCATCATGAATTGATTAACAATTTGATAAAGTTCCGCTGAACATTCTCTTTGATCCTTGGACAGTCTCAAATAGGCCTTCCAAATCATGCCATTTGTGATCAAGAATCTAACCAATTGTAAAGTTTTAGAGATTTGCAATTTTAAAATCTGTGTGAGAGTATCTAAGGGCATGTAGTGACCACCCGAAAAGAAATCATTTGAGAAATCTATAAACTGGAGCAATGTGAAAGTGATATCGTCTGGCGAGACAAAGGTTATATCTCCGTCTGGTTTTAAGACTCTGCACTTATTAGGGCCTCCCAAATAATGATTTTTATCATTTAGCACTATTCCCAGGCCTTGTGAAATGACGCACCCAGCAGCGTTTGTCTGGTAGTACTCAACCAATGAGCCAAGTTTAGGCGTGGCACAGGGATCTATGAGTCTATAATGATTATTGTTTGAGACAACACCTTTGTGCAAGTATGATTTATACGACAAGCTGATGTTGTGGTCTGGATTGATGGTCTCATCCGAGGGCGATTGGAATTGACTGTTTTTATAATAGGTCAACGACTGTGTATCTATATGTCCATGGAAGAGTCTCCTAGGCAGTGTGCAACATACAAACTTCTGTGCGGTAAATAGTCTCCAGAGCGGACGCCTTATCGGGTTGGGAATTGCCATATTAACATTACTTGGAACCAGCAAAGTTATCCTTTTCAATCAAGGCTGATCGCACCTGGTCTTTGATACTGGAACACGCCTTTTTTGCAACAAACACCGTGCTTTCCACTTTCCAGCCTGCAAACACCAATAACTCTACTGCTCAACCCTGCTGCATACATCAACATGTGTGTCCTTTCCTCCTGTGAATAAGACCTATCACCTCTTCCGTGTCTTGAGGCCTTGCGTGTCTTTGGTGCTCTTTCAGCTCCCCCACCTTTTGCCGGGTGGATGCGTCTGGTGCACGGGCGTGGACGATGGAACGCTTCTCAGAGCCAGTGCGGGAGGAGGAGGTGCTGGAGGAGGCGCTGGAGGCAGGACTGGAGTGGGAACACTACATGATGACTGGATATAAGAATGTTGTCAGTTAGAGCCAACGCATTGGGATAAGTGCAAGAGCCGCCGAATGCAACACGGGCGGGCGAGTGCAAGACGAACCGTGTGTGGCCACCGAGGCATCGGAGTGGATGCAAGGAAAAACCAGGCCGAGACCAGGTGCCAGCCATTGTTTGGGCCTGGCGCAAAGGCTGCACTTGCGAGCACTTGCTCAGTCGGGCTGCAGCTCGTACTACACTTCCAATACACTCTGTAACCGCCTGTTTCCACTCTGTAACGGCCTTGCTACGCCTTGCAACGCCCTTTTAGAGCCCCCCTCCCACTCGACCTCTCCTAACACAGCCACACCGGTTTGCCACGCTGACGCTAGCGCTTCCGTCAGCCGCCTTTCGATCTTTTCGATAGCTGACGTCAGTGCTGACATCGCTCTGACATGCAGCGGCGCACCATTAAATGCTTACGTCACGGCTGACACATCCACACTAACACCGCCACAACGTTGCGCCGCTGACGTACGTACTGAGGTCAGCACCACGGAAAATTTTTCCTTCCCTTTTTGCTTCCTCCCTTTGTTTGTGCGGGCAAAAGACAACAAGGGAACAGCAGTAGAGAGGCGGAGGGTAAGGGCTGATGGAGGTGGGGCGGGAGAAGAAGGTGGATAGGCAGGAACAGGGAGGATAGGTCAGTGTATGGGCAATAAGAGAGATACAGATAACCTAGAAGAAGCATCTACAGTTGTATAAAAGCGAGAGGCAGGGACGAGCAAGAATCTGCAAGACACTATTTTTGTTTTTGTATTGAGCATTTGAGTCACGATATTAGTGGGCATTCCTTGAATACAGATTAATAGGCGTACACCTCCAGGATAGGCAAAGAGGTGAATTTCCCAGTTTAGATAATACACAGATAGAAGAGTAAGATGGGCCAAATACTTTCGCAACCAGTTACAGAGAAGAGCAGTGAAGAGGGCGGCGACAAGTTCCTAGCGTACGGGCTATCGTGCATGCAGGGCTGGAGAATCTCGATGGAGGACTCCCACTCCACGATTTTGGATATGACCGATTCACAGGGAAAAGATAAGCAGGTTGCATTTTTTGGAGTGTACGACGGCCACGGAGGCGATAAAGTGGCATTGTTCACAGGAGAAGAGTTGCCAGCAATCTTGAAATCGACGGAGGCCTTCCAAAAAGGTGATTACCAGCAGTCCCTGAAGGACGCATTCCTAGCTGCTGACGTGGCAATTCTGAAGGATGATGAACTTTCAAAGGACCCTTCGGGATGTGCAGCCACTTCGGTGATAATCACAAGCGATAAGATCATCTGCGGTAATGCTGGAGACTCTAGAACAATTATGTCCATCAATGGTACTGTTAAGCCATTGTCCTTTGACCACAAACCAACCAATGAAGGTGAAAAGGCAAGAATTGTTGCTGCAGGCGGTTTTGTCGACTTGGGTAGAGTGAACGGTAATTTGGCATTGAGTAGAGGTATCGGTGACTTTGAATTCAAAAATTCTCCACATTTACCAGCTGAAGAGCAACAGGTGACTGCATTGCCAGATGTCATTGAACATGAATCAACGACCGAGGATGAGTTTATAGTTTTGGCATGTGACGGTATCTGGGACTGTTTGACATCACAACAGGTGGTGGATTTTGTTAGAAGAGGAATCAAAGAAAAACTTTCATTGACTGAAATTTGTGAAAAGATGATGGATACGTGTTTGGCACCAACTTCTGGTGGATCCGGTATTGGCTGTGACAACATGTCTGTCTGTATAGTTGCCTTATTACAAGAGTGTGATTCCTTGGAGGCTTGGTATGAGAAGATATCTAATAAGATAACCGACGAGGCATTCAAGGAGTTGCCAACACCTGACGAATTATCGATCAATTTATATGACGTTGATTTAGAGTCCAAAACCAACGCACCAAAAGATAATGAATCAGGTGCCAGATCCAGTTTAACAAGTGCGATCTCTGGATCTGATAATGATGATGACATCAGTGGATACTCTCCACCTGCCATTTTACAGCAACTATTAAACGTGACCAACGTCTCTACAGGCAACAACATTATCTACTTGAATTCATCTGCTTCTTCAGTGTTACAATCTTTAGGTGTGATGGAGGATGGAATACCACTTGAGGAGGATGAAGAAGAGGAAGAGGAAGAGGAAGGTAAGATGGAGGAGATTGATGATGAAGCTGAGTCCGAGACAATTACTGAAGTGAAGGATGAGAAGAAATAAGTTTGTCATTGATTATAAATAATTATATTTCATTTTGCACCAAAATTACAAAACCATTCACTGCTCTCTTTGCTTGCTTGTTTTCCATTTTTCATTTTTTTAGTTTTTATTTCATATTTTCTATTTTATTATCTTGGTTACCTTAATTCCTTACCTTTTTTGTTTCTTAGAAGTTTGTTTCTTTGTTTTTATTCTTTGTGTTTTGTCCTTTTACTATTATTATTATACGTATATGTATATATATTATTTTTTTTGTTCTTAATGGTCATGATTATACTATTCTAATTCTAAATACATACAAGCAAGCAATCTAAATAATAAACAAACGTTTCTATTCTCCTAGGACCCTGAGACTGTTTTGATAACATGTTTCAACTAGTTCTTCAGGCTCAACGCCCTTCAAATGTGACATAACTTGAGCAACAAACCCAATCAAGCAAGGTTCATTTCTGGATTTTATCAATGGACTCACTTCAAAGTTATCAAAAGGAAAATCGTCAAATTTCTTGGATTTGACGATTGGAATTGGCACAAACTCGTTGAATTTGACTGTGGAGTTACTGGTTGTATCTTCAAATGGGTAAAAGAAGTTTGGCGACTTAGTGAGGTATTGGTAGGAGGAATGGGTCTTTTTAATCTCACACCAAGGAGAGTCCGTTTCAATGAGTAATTTGTCAAGAGGAATCATACTGGCAACAGAGCAGTTCTCAGTGTCTTTCAATGAGCAGCCGTTGACACTTATAAAACACCAGTCAAACTTTAGCAATTCTTCTAGCTCCTCTTTCGAGCCGGTGAAGGAGTGAACTATACACTTTGAGTTGTTCAATTTTAATCCATCTGATCTAGTTCCTTTTATAAAAGGCAAAAGAACATCCATGAAATCTTGAAATGCAGATCTCATGTGTAAGAACAGCGGAAGATTGAAACGGCAGGCCAATTTGAGTTGCTCTTCAAAGTACAGAATCTGTTTGTCCTTAGGTGTATAATGCAGTCTATCGTAATCCAATCCTATTTCCCCAAAGGCTTTGATATCGGAAATATTATCTGTGATGAGTCTCTCCAGCTCAAATAAATGCTTGGTTGGATCGTTGTCAAATTCTAAGACCGTACACGGATGAACACCCACCGTGCATGCCAACTTAGGGTACTTTGCCGGGTCATTCAGAGAATTAAAGTGTTTGACTAACTCTAGTGTCTTAATGGACTCTGATAGTGAAGATCCAGTCAATAACAGCCTATCAACGTTGAATTTCTTGCATTTTATTAGAATCTCATCTATGTCGTTTCGGTGGTGCTTTGAGGCTCTGTATAAACCTTCAAACATACCGTCCGTCAGGTTCACCCCGATATCATAGTATCGTGGCAACTTTGGGAATTTTGTGCATCTAATAAGGTTCAAAGACATACTGGGCCGCTCTTTCTGTGACCAGTAAATATCAAATCAAGCAAAACACCTTTGGAAATACTACTATCGAAAACAACACATGGATAAATAACTGTACAAAGCAAGGAAAAGACACACAACTGATTTTATTTTTTTGGTGAGGCAAAAATTGACTGAATCACCGAAATACAATAAAGAACACAAGGGGAAGAGAAAGTGAAATGGAGAAGAAAAGGAGAATGAAAGCTATGATAAAGCCAGTTTATCATCAAGTAAGAAAAGCACATAAAAGGAATGAAAAAGGGGACTAAGGAATGTAAAATAAGACAATCAGTTAACCAACTGTTGTCTGTAATCATTATTCATGATCAAGGAGTTTATACTCAACTTGTTTCTTTTTTCCAACAACACCATTCTATTCATGATGTCGTTGTTGGTCTTTGATTGGAGTAATATGCTCAACTCGTCAAAATTCAAGTTCATCTTGAAACGGTCCAAGATCAACTGGTCCTCCTCTTTAGTCCATTCGTTATTGATGTTAATAAAATAGTTGGAGAATTGATTCATAGGGTTAGCGGAAGGTGGCTTGCTGGTGGTGGTACTGAAACTCGATATCGAGCTTTGAGCTGATGACTTGCTGTCGTCACTATCGATTTCGCTTTCTGAGTCACTGGAATCATCATTTTCATCGTCTTCCATAGCGTGCTGGCGGATATTTTCAGAGTCATGGTCTTCGTCATCGTCATCCTCATCATCTTCGGATAGGGTGGTGATTCCATGTGAATTTTGGGATTCTTTGATCTTCAATTCGTCCAAGAGTTTCATTTTAATGTCATTTGAAGAATCTATCGAAGAGGATCTTCTTATTGAGAGATCTCTCTTGATGATTTTATTTTCAATGATGTTAGTGAGTGTCGACGACTTCCGTATTGGCAGCAGGATAGAACTTGAACTGCTGGATAGTGGGGCTGCCGATGATGCATTTTGGATGGAATTTGTATTACTGGATGGAGGGTTTTTGAGTTGGCCTGATTTCAATCTTCTCCATCTGAACTGGCAGGCGTTTGAAGTTCTGTTCTGGAAATAGCTTGAGATCTGTTTCCAGCCTAGATTCTTCACTTCTTTTAAGTGTATTAGCAAGTTATCGTCTTCAGGGTCCCACGATTGGGGAGACGTTTTGCTCATGGTGGAAGGGTATATGTGAATAGGAGTAGACGCCCGTGGATCAACAGGGGAATGCTAACTAGCAAAGGGATTAGTGGGCTGAAAGCCAAGGGTAGTCACTTAAGGGCAGAAGGTAGATGAGAAAAGGATGCTGGCTATTATGGCAGAGGCAGCTGGCAGAGATGGTGAAGGAAGGAGGAGGCAGATAAGCAGAGCAGAGATGGAAGATGAGGTGGTTGAGTTGGAGCGGATAATAGTGCAATGGGGCAATGTGACACACGGATTGGGGAACAGAGGCTGGTACCGTCGAAAGGGCAGACGCCAACGCAGATTGGGTGGGAACAATAGACCTGGCAAAGGGTACAGTGCAAAAATCAATCGATGCACACTGGGAATACAATAGAAAGGACAATACGGGTGACAAAGAGATGGAGAAGGCAACAAAGCCAGCACACACAACAACAGCCAAACTACTCAAATCCAATGCATCCCACAGGTTCCCACAGGGCAGCCCACTGCTCCACCCGTCTCCTCAGCTCAAAGGTCGGACGCCACGTTATCGTGATATGATTGGCCCCTTTCTGCATTCCACAGTCCGGTTCCTTTTGCTGGTTCCTGGGCCTGCTTGTTTGCCCAGAATGACGATGGAATATTTCAGCGGAGTGAAAATTGGTTCTCCACTCGAGGGCGGGGAGGAGACGGGGGCGCTCCGCCGATGACGTGCCTGGGCACCGGCCGGCGGGAGTACCCGTGGCCGGTGGGCGGCGTGTGCCCTGGTGGCCCGTGCTCGGGTGCTGCGAGCTGGCCTATGGGCGGGCAGGCGTTCCCGATGGCCAGAATACCCAAAGTGGTAATGTTTTGCAGGCACAGCGCGATAGTGGGTCAACGCCCGTCCGAATCGGGAAGTTTCCTCGAGGCATCTCATCTCTCGCCCGCAAATCGAATCCCGCTCCGGCCAGCTAGCTGCCTGTGGGCGACTCTCGCAGCTAGTGTGCCACAGTGGCGTCTGCGTCCACGCCGGCTGCCGGCTGCCTGCTGTCTGCTGCTGATTACTGCTGGTTACTGCTGGTTACTGCTGATGTATGTACCTGATGGTACCTGCTATTGATTGTTGCTCTTGATGCCTGCTATTCATACCTGCTTCTTACGTGTGAGCATGTCCAGGGTTTAGCCTATCAGTGCCGTGCGATTCTATGCCGTGCCCCATCTCCCATCGGGGCCTGGCGCACTCACCCGTTCGCTCCACGTCTCTGCCTTCCTTTCCCGCCCGTCCCGTACCGATGGCCATCGCGCCTACAAAAAGATAAGAGGGAACGGCAATTGTTTGGTTATCCGTGTGCTTAGCTAAGAGGCTAATAGGCAGTATGTTAACTATGTTAAATATGTAGCATTAGTATGTGAAATGTGCTACATTATCGGGGGAGGTGGCAGTGTGCTATCAAGGTGGATGATATGCTGCTATTGTGGTGTATCAGGGTGGTTGATATGCTGTTATTGTGGTGTATCAGGTGGCTGATATGCTGCTATCGTGGTGTAGTATCAGGATGGTTGATATATGCGTTATTGTACCGGTGGGATAGTCATTGGGATCGGGAGGTGTGCTGTGTTGGGGCGTTATGGCGAGTGGGGTTTATTTTTAATGTAATTACCGGCCCTATTGTACTGGGCCTCTGCCTTTCTCTTTTCTTTGGTCTTTAGGCGCCAGTCTAGTTCTTTTAAGTTTTGCAGCTTAGTGTATCTTAGTGTGGCTGGGTATCATAATAACCAGGAGTCTTGATATATCCTAAGTGTGTCCTGGTGTATCTTGGCCCATATTAAGCCGTCTTAGCCCATACTAACCCCTCTCAACCCACCTCAGCCCATCTCAGCCTATCATAGTCTGCTATAGTTCAGCTTAGTACTTCTCCTTATCTGGCATGTTTGATCTATATCCTAATCCTTAACCATGCTTGCTGTATTTTCTCCCATTGATCTTCCCATATATTACCCATCTCGTTTCACCTTTACAGCTCCTACATACTCACGTAATCTTTATCTGTTCTTTAGTATTTACACACTGTACACTCATCTCACAGCCCATTCAACATCTCCATAACCAAATCATTAAAATTGTCAGGAATCAAAACAACTGCTGACTTACCTAAACTCAAATAACTCAACTCGTTTAACCCTAACTTAATCAACTTGTTAGCTATACCAGCAACAATACCCTTCAAATTCACAGGTAATCCAGTCAAATCAACAGAGAGGGGATAATAAAAATCTTGTAGTGACCCCAAAAGATTGGCATTGTCGTACCTTAGCTTGTTCAAATCCTTCAGGTCAATCAGTAACCCAATCTCCTCGACCGGCGTCCTCGTTATAGCAAAGTACATTGGAAATGATCCTGCTCCAATGCTATTCTCTGTGCTCAATTTACTCAATGATTCAATTGTTTGCCTCAAAACCTGTATTGAATCTCTTGTTCTAGCACCAGTCAAGATTAAACTGTTTTCCTGTTGCAATCTAGGTTTGATACCCGTGGTACCAAACAGCGTGAACGTCTGCTCTTCAAATTTGTCCCCAAGTATGGCCTCATCCTTCTGTAGCTGCTCTTCTTTCAATATCTTGATCACCTTGCCTCTGTCCTTCACGGGTATCAATATCACATCGGAAAAATAATTAGATAGAAAGTAAATCGATATGTCATGGTTCGATAGTGGCTGTGTGATGTCCAGGATCTTCTTCCCAATGTTTTCTCCATCGCTTAACACCTGCAATGTTATGAACTCCTCTTCAAGTAGTTCTCCAAACGACCCACTTTCTTTGAAAAAGTTCAAAGGCTTGTTCAAGTACCGTCTGATCAATCTTGTGCTTGCCATTAACGTCACCTCACTGGGCGTGAAGGCCAAGTGGAAAAACATCCCGTCATCTTCAACCTGGAAAACTTCTTCTTCCTCCTCTTCCTCCTCTGGCTCTCCTTGTTCGGTTCCACCTGTGCTTTCTGACTCTCTGTCTGTCGGCTGCTCCTCCCCTTGCATGAGCTCCTCTTCATCTCCACTCACCTGCAGGTTTAACGACTGGATGGAATTCGAGATCCGCAAGTCTTCTGCCTCCTCACTCTCCGATCCTGAAAATATAGATGCACTTCCAGAGTGGTTGTTCTCCGTCACCTCAATGATCCTGTACATCAGCTCAACTATCCCGCTTTTGAATAGCCAAAAATTCTCCCTCGGAATAGTCAACACGCTGATCTTCGTTTTGAACAATTGCACTTCGTCTAAGTTTATCATATCCTTGTTCTCTCTCTACCCTTCTTCAATCCTATATCTACACTTCCGGCTTCTCCTTCTCCTTCTCTACTCTCTGCAACCCTCCTCTGTTAACCCTTCTTTATTCCTTATACGCCTGTATATTTATCATCCACCCTTTTTTCACAGCTTAAATTTTTTCTCTTGCGTGGGATGAAAAGACAATAGGCGTACAATAGGCGTACAATAAAGATGACTCACCAAGATAGGGAGCAGCATACGTAATAGGTGAGTGAGTTGCTGTTTGAGTCATTTGACGCATTGACATATAGCACAGGTTAATATTATACAAAATTATACACGTAGAGGAGGGCGCCGAAGGGTGTCGGTGTCCGCCGGGGGCTGGGAGTGAGCGCCCTCAATCTAGGTACTCAACTACATCCTCCTCCTCCTCTTCTTCCTCGGACGACGTGCTGGGCTCAAAGTCTCCATACTCTTCGTCCTCTTCTGCTTGCTCCTCTTCTTCCTCGCCCTCCTCCTCCTCCTCTTCCTCACACTCTGGGAGCTTCAAATCACCTCCGCTTATGATCGTAACATCCTCCTCCTCGTCGCTGTACTCCATCATACCTCCATCGCCGTTTGGAGCCCTAGCGGCATCCTCGGCGCCCCAGGGCTTCACTGGGGGCTCCTGGGTTGAATCCTTCTTATCGGTATCTTTCCATTCTTTCAAAACAATCCTGGTGTTATTCATTCCAGGAAAGCACACAACGCTATCCTTTAAACTGAACTCCTCAATAGGCAAACTATCATTCTCATTGCCTATCTTCTCCATGGTTTGCTCCTCAAGATCACCATCGTCCTCCAAGTCATCCCTTAAAAAATTCAAAATTAATGATATATTGGACATGAGCTTATTGCCCTTTTCATCGTAGCCTGTTCCACTGCCACTGTCATTGGTGATCACCATGGTGGACGTGGTATTGATTCCTCCACTCGGCCCTAATACAACAGGCTTCCAGATAAGCCGGTCTGGTTTTAATTCAACGTACTTCTTAGCTCTCCATAATTGCAAATTACTTTCAATGCATTCTAGATCTGCCAATATCCCGTATTGGCCACTCGAGTAATCAAAGATTAATGAATTCAATTGTTCAAGTCCAACTATCACATCATTATGAACCATTCCAGTTAGGTTTGATAAATCATCAATTGACAAACTCTTTGGTCTTTCACCCATCTCACTAATACTCTTCAGGGCCCTTGCTATAGAGATCTTCCAGTAGTTTCTATAACTTAACAATCCAAGATCACTCAAAGGTTTTTCAGGGGTTCCCAATTTAAATTCCCTTCTGGATAACAAATAGCTGAAATCAATTAAAAAATTTCCGTATCCTTTTCTTTGATAAATAGGTAACGTTAAAATACAACTCAAGTTGTAATTTGTACCGTTTAACTTTTCCTTTGAAAAAAACCCAACAAACTTGTAATTCAGAAGATTCTTGTGGTTTGGATTCACGCCGTCAATCTCACACAAAACATAGAAAACAAAAGGCTCAACATCATAATAAAGCGTCTTTGAATTTAAGAAAAGTTTGGCAAACAAACATAGATTCTGGCAATAAAGTGAATTCTTTCGTCCGTCAATCTCAAACATGGCAAGATTCTCATCTCTATAGATTTCGTCACCCGGAGGATGATTCAAATGAGGACATCTCAACTCATGCCTCTGTAACATAAACTTGGAATCGAAGTAAGCAAGACAATAGCTACAAAGATGTAAAACATATCGACTAGAAAATTCCTTGGGGTAAGGTGATTTGTACCATGTATCTATCTCCATGCCTCTAAAATGAACACATCTCATCTTGGATACGGTCAACGTTTGCAATTCGTAGTCTCTCTGGGCTTTCTCTTCTTCTGAACTCAACTTCTTGATCAAAGATAAATCACTGTTTTGAACTTTCAACGCTTGGGACTCTTGGTGCAGTTGGTTGAAAAGCTTGACAAATTTCCCGTTTGGCCTTGTGTAAAATGTGTTTCCCTGTTCAAATGTAAATAAACCTCTATAAGGAATGTCAAATTCTTCTTCATCCACTTCAAATCTCGGTGGGTGGACTTTCGCTTTTGGTTTCTTGAGTTTGATTATCGGTGTGCTTCTTCTTCCCTCTGGCGTGTACTTGAAGCTCACGATCAATTCATTGCCTGGCTTATACTTGCCATTAACTGTGCTGCTGACCGGTTTCTTTTCTTTTTCTATGGGACTGTGTTTGGTCTTTTCCACCAGCGCTCGGAGATTGTACTCCTTAGCGGTGTTATCTCGGTTTCGAAACGGCCGGCCATAGGATACCAATTTGACATCTTGAATATCAGTGTCTTTGACACCGTCTGGAGCGTGAGTACTTGGACTACCTGCTGTTCCCTGGCTTCTTAATCTCACGTTCAACCGCGCCATCTCCTCATCTCCGTGAGACGCGTTTCGTCTTGGTGATCGCTGTGTCATCTAATTCAGCAAACAACCAAAACCATAAACCCGCACGCGTTCAGCACATACACCTCGCTCCAGAAACTCCAACAAATTATATATGGGCCTACTCTGGCTATCCTAAGACTGTAGTTGGATGACGGAATGCTGTACTAGCACCAACTCATCTACCTCACCGCCCAGATCATCTATAGGTAGCTTCGTTATTCGGGTCCTTTTAGGTTTGTTGTTGGTTTTCATGTACAGATGGTTAGTGGCCCGCAAGCGGCTATTGGCAGAGAGTGTTTAGTGGCACGTGCTGTAATTGGCAGCGTTGCTACTGGCACGCGCCGACATTGGCAGAGCTGTGTCTTGAAGAGCAGCTATATGCAAGGATCGGATCTATTCTATATATGGTATACAAGGACTCTACACAAGGGGTAATTATACAAGAAATGCAAAAAGGGCAGAACGGTGGCCAGAATGGAGTTTGGGCGCTAGTGGATCTTCTTGCTGGGTAGCTTCAACAGCTTTAGGCCACATCCTTGTTCGTCGAAACCCTCAGCGGAACCGTTGAACCGCACTAGGTTTAATAGAGAAGCTCCTATTTTACCGCCGGTGTAGTTGGTCGCTGCGCCGTGACTCTCTGACAAGTCCTGCTTCTTCAGCAGGTGTTCGAAGTTCTCCTGGAACATGGATCGCCGGAGCAGCCCCGGCGAATCGCTGGCGTCGAAACTGAAACTTGAGTTGGCACTCTCTACCACAACACTGTCCGCGTGGGAGTCAAGCAGAGACGAGGTTGTAGATGAGCTTCTCGATCTCGGGTTTGTGGTCCCTGAGACACGTCTTTTGACCTTGACGCTGCTCCGCCTTCTTAACAGCTCGTCGCCTGATATACAACTATTCGGGCATGTCACTCTGATCAGATGCAGAGAGTTGGGTCTCGGCCGGCGATGCGTGCTATTTGATCTCGCCACTCTTTCACTCGCTCCCATGTCACTCTGTGCCTCCCACGCCTCCTCCACCGCCACTGGACGTGAGCTGTAGAACTTGTACTCCAAAAATGCAGATACCACCAGCCCCACAGATATCACCAGATGCGTGTACCTTGATGCTGAAAACCTTTCTAACGACACACACACCACAAAAACAGACACAACCACGCCCACCTGCTTTGGCCACCCAGTCATTCGCTGATATCCCATGCCGGCTTCCTGCGACTCATAGTCGCCCTACAAGGTCATGAAGCACTGCCGCAACTCAATGCTACCCGAAACCAACCTGAAATCAACCTGCAATCAACCTGCAATCAACAGGAATCACCCAGCAAAACACGCCGGTCCCTCTCATTCGGCTTTTTCAGTGGCTTGTCGGTGTCAGCGCTTACGTCAGCTCGGGTTTGTGTAACGGAAATAAGAATAATGCAATGAATATATAGATGGAGATAGAAAGCAAAGGATAAAGTGAAATAAATACGGCAAATGGATCCCATAATGGATCCCATAATAAATAGAGTAATAGATAGGGTGGTAGGCGGGGTGGTGCAACGAGGGAAGGAATTTAGGAAGTGCTGGTGGGGCCTCTTGAGACTAGTCTTTTGAAGCGACGGATCTGTTTGATCTAACTCTCACGGCATCGTCCAAAATGCGCTCGTACACCTCTTCGGCTTCATGGTTGGCATGGCTGTTGTTGACAAAGTAATCATCCATAGAATTGCACGAAATCGGAGACATGGGCTCGCTGACGCTAGTATTGGCTGCAGACAGGCCACTTCCTGGGATGGACATAGCACTAGCGAACGCTCCAGCTAGTGATCTCACAGCAGCGGCGGCGCCAGTACCATCGGCCACAGTCTCCTGAACAGGCACATCTCCACAGTCTTTCAGATCAGGGGCATCAGCCACTCTCGCACTACTTTCAGCATGGTGGTCAAGATTCAAACTCTCGTGCACGTCATAGATACTTTGCATCTTGGTCATGTCCTTGTTCATTTTAGTGATTAGATCACTCACTGATTCAATACCTTTAGCTTTGATGACAGCCTCACGTAACTGAGGGCCCGACGGAATTGTTTTGATTTTAAGTTCGAATTTTGGGTTACTCAATCCATCCAGGGGAGAGGTCGACTGTGGCTCGGCATGCTTCGAGACAGAGCTGGTCACAGCGTCAGCGGTTGGGGTCATCGGCTCAATTCCTGGAACTTTCAGCGTTTTTGGAGGGACTGAACTTGTGGCATCCGTACCTGTGCTGGCCGCAGAGGCATCTCTGGCTCCAGGTAGAATATGGTTCTGTTGTTGCACAAAGAAACCCCATCTATGGAATTCACCTTCTTCTTCTTCAATTTTTCTAGCCTGAACAGACGTCTGTGAAGATCTTCTCATAAGCACAGGCTTACCAGTCAAATAATCAATAGGTGTGGCTCTGTCATCCGCCACAACGTTGTGTGGTGAAATCTCAATATCTGGCATTGGAGCCTCGGTTACTTTACCATCAAAGTATGTAGAAGCAGACTGTGTTGGTGACACAATTGGACCACTCAACAACAAGTCTGAAGACTCTTTGTGCATTGGCAATTGACTGGATAATTGTCTAAGTAGCTGAGGTCTAGCCAATTCACGAGACGGAACTGTTTGCATTGCTGATTCTGATACAGAATCCACAGTGGCTTCACCCGAGATGGCTGATTTTGTTCCGAGATTCATCAATTCTGTTTTGCTGCCGGGGTTACTGTTAGCACAATTCATGTTAGCCTCACTAAAGATTTGAATAATACTCTCCAAAGAATCATCCAAAAGACAGAATCTTAGTAGAGTCTCTTTACCTTCTAAAGACAATGAACCATCTTCTCTAGATTTGAACAACTTGTTCATAGTCTTATGAATCTCGTTACGTAGTCTAACCGTCTTCTCGACAAGTGAGCTCGCAAAAACAGCTTTATCTTCTTCAGATTTGACCTCCTCAGACTCTAATAATGACTCGGCTGCCTTGGTAATCAAAGAACCATCAAAAATTAAATCTTCATCGCTTGTAGAATGTTCAGGTGACTTATTTAAAAATCTCTCCATGTTTCTCATAAGGTAGAAGGCCATCTTCGATGAAATTTCTTCATTGATTAAATCATAATCAACGTCTAAATTGTAAATATTAGACATCTTGATGCACGAGTACAATGAAACAGCCACTCTAATCGTAATATGGTTATTTCCCAATAGAGAAACATGAAGCAATTTGGAACATTTCTGTAACAATGAACTCAATCTCATCAAATCAATTTCGGACAAATCATCAAACTCAAAATGAACTCTTCTCAAGTTTGGATACTCAGGTAAGCAAGAATCCAACACTGGAATAATGTCAGGAAACAATTGTGGATTGTTACCCAGATCCAAAAATCTTAAAGTCTTCACGTTTTTCAAGCTTTCTATGATCATCTTACAATCGTCAACAGAGACATTTGTTTGATTCAAAGAGAAAAACACCAACTTGACGTTATCTGATTTGTTCACAAAAGCCTCTTTGAAAGGCATCAGTTGTTCAGTACCTAACTCATTGAACGCAATATCAATACCATAGCAAGTGGCCTTGGGATCCGATATCCAATCAGCAAGCACCTGGCAATTAGCCTTCGTAAGATTTGTAGAGGCCACTCCTAGTCTCATTGTATTACTAGATAAACCCAGAGTGATCAAATCCTTAAACTGTGACTGCGTCAATTTACAACCGTTAATGACCAATTCCTGAATACCACCTCTTATGACTAATGCACGCGTAAATAACTCCCAATCCATCTCTGATCTATTAAAATGCTTTGGCATGTCGGCTTTCATCTTTTGTTGACTGATATCTAATTTCAGAATTGATTTGTTAATAGTAAGAAATTTACAGATGCTTGACCATCCTTCATCATCTATTGGAACGTTTCTCAATGATAATTTCTCCAAGGTCTGTGAATGAGCCAACGAAATTAGAATAATCTTCAGCATATTGCTATCCATTGTAACATTGTCAAATATGACTGTGACTATAGGCACTATAGCGAGGAAATCTGAGAAGGAAAGAACATCAACCAAGGTTGGTTTGGGGTTCAACATTTTTAAAGCATTCAAGGGTCTGGTCTTGTTCTTTAGTTGCTTTAACGTCGCCGGGATAGGTAAAATTTCCCTTAAATGGCAGCATCTTGTATATAATAAGTCCAAAGATAACTCGTGGATTTTACCTGAACTGTTTTCATTTTCTGCCTTTTCGTTGTCTGTGCTAAAATAGTTCACATGCTCATGCAAAGGAGTATCAATGTCCAGGTTATCTGCGTTTATATCTTTAAAATTTCCAGCATGACCCCAAGACATGTCTTCATCATCTTCATCATCTGATTCTCCCTTGTCCTTACCTAATTTAGCTAGCTTCTTATATCCTGCAACTTCCTTTGCAATTCTTACAGCAGCAGAGTACGCTTCCAAAGAATGTTTTCTGGATTCAATTGCAACCATCTTCTGTCTCTCAATAGCTTCTTTCAAGACATTTTCATCTACGGAAGGTTTGTCTTCCTTGATCTGTGAATTCGGTGACTCGGTAATTCCAATAGATAATTTAGGCGGAGGAGATGTTAAATCCTCTGGGATCAACACATTACCCCTTCTTGGGCGACGGGAGGGAATCTGTTGTTGTGGGTCGTCAGGTAAAGAATCCAAAGAGAACATCACTCTCTTGAATGGAATATTGTTCAGGATATCGGTGTGCTTGTCTTGGCCTCTCTCATTGGTGCTTATCCTGTGAATACTGCTTTTTGATAAAGGTTGTGCACTTGTCATGGAGCCAGTAGCGTCTTTTTTAATTGAATGGGATCTTAATACTGTACCTGCCTCTTTGTATCCCGTACTTGGAATAGGAGCTGAGGTCTGCTGAACACCACCAGATTTAAATTTTGAAGATATGGATGAAAAAAGAGACTTCTTAGCAATGGCTGGTGACTGTTTCTCCTTTGCATCAGATTGAGATCTCACTATTCTAGTGAAAGATGATCCTCTCGATCTTGGAGCTTGTGAGACTGCTGGGATTGTAGAGTTGCTGGGAGAGTCGCATGTAGCTGGAAATGGAATCGCTGCAGGTTGTGTTGGTGTGGATATGGATCCTGACCGGCTTCGTTGTGTAGTGCCTGTTGGAACATCTGCTTTCTTAGGTGTGGTCAAAAACGAGGGTCCCCGTGAATCTGGTTTTGTTACAGGGGTCACTGGAGAGCTGGTGGTAATTTTCAAAGAAGGCTTCAGAGGCGTGTGTGACTTCAAAGTGTCGTTTGCACTTGGAGACGGCGTACAAGACGATACCACGTCTGCGGGCGTTTTAGCATTGGGTGTCTTTGTGACATCATTTTGTTGCTGTTGTGCTTGTTGGGCTTGCTTCTGGGCTTGCTGAAGCTGTGTTTGAACTTCATTATTCACGGTGTTTGTCTTTCTGGTTAGTTTCTTGACTGCCTTACCTCTAAATAGCCAGTCCACGTCACCGTTGGAGACGCCTGAGTTCTCAAACTCATTGCCATTCGGGGATTTCTCTTCCTGGTTCGGTGTTCTAGGGTCAGAGGTTGGGTCGTCCTGGCTCATTATTTCAAAACAGAGGCTTCAGGCTTGGGGTACGGACTAGGATGAGCCGAGACTGAGAGATGATGTAGGTGGCAGTTGGTATTCGGTGGTTTGGGGGTCTTTCAAGCCGGCTTTCGCAGTCTGCGTAACTGCTCGTCTTCTATGCTCCTGTAATGCGGTGCAGCAACTTTCCAAAGAAATGAGCGTAACTGGCTGTGTGTGTGTGTCTGGACAACGGGAGGGAGGAGTGGCTGCGTGTGTGGAGGCCAACTAAAATAGAGATAACCCAGATCCCACGCTAAAGACTAATCCACAGGTGGTTCGTATCACAGCTAATGCACACTAGACTGCAGTACCTGCTCACGGTTCGCCTCTGTGTTTACGTGTCCACTGCTGGCTCTCGGGCTGCTTGTTGTCCTTTGATTGCCCCATGTTACCTCTACTACGTTGTGGTTAATATGGTGTGTCTGCCCATCGTTCTATTTCTCGGTGGGCTGCCGCATGCTTCTCCTAATTCCGAGCGCATGCCCCGTACAGTCCGTGGGGACCGGCGCACGCACGGGGCCACCAGGCCACCGGCCCCGTACCACTCCGCGGCCTAATGTCCTTGGGGCCTTCGGGCGCAGTTACGTAAGGGCAAATACTGAGCTTTGAGTGGCTACATTGGCATCGTGTGGATGGAGGCGTGTTGATGGCGTGTTGATGGCGTGTTGATGACGTGTTGATGGAGGCATATCGGGTGTGAGCAGGGATGGGAGAGGGATACAGAGAGAGGGATACAGAGAGAGGGATACAGAGAGAGGGATACAGAGAGAGGGATACAGAGAGAGGGATACAGAGAGAGGGATACAGAGAGAGGGATACAGAGAGAGGTGGACAAGGGTACGGGCGAGTAGGACGGTTGGGCAGATGGTGTGCAGATTTCCTGCTGAGGCTCCTGCGCTGTGCCGTGGCGCACTGGTGGCTCCGCCGCCCCTGGATGCTCCCCCAAAGTGCATCTCCCACTACAGTAATCACTACATGCACTAAATACGATCCACGCCCATCGGCACCGCCTGTGCTCCCTGGTGGCAGCAGCCCGAGCGAGATAGGCCAGTTCGTGCCAAAACCCGATATTCCCAACACACTCCTTCTTGGTCTTTCAAGTGAGTACACATCTACCGAAACGCAGTCGGCCCTTGTGGGCATGGAGTTAACACCCAAAACCACACTCTTCAGCCTTGATAAATCCCGAGAGTCAGCTATTACGGAATTTAGAAAGTCACGTGATCTGGGAACAACATCCCAGGCGCCGGTGCTTACACAGTACAATATTACAGGTTTGCAGCAGTTAGATCAATCAAAACAAGCAGAAAACCTCAAATATGGCAACCTAAATTAGCCATATCTGAGCATTCTCAAAGCTCCAGTTAATTTATTAAACAATATAATTAAGAGAGTACAGTAGTTTTTTCAACCTAAAATTTAAGCAGAAGCCTCCTTGAAAGCAGCAATCTTGGCAGCAACGTTGGCAGCTCTTTGTTCTCTGGTCAACTTGACTTGTCTGAACTTCTTGGACTCAGCAGCGTATTGCTCCTTGGTGAACTTCTTCTCGGTTGGCTTGTGGGCTGGGTCAGCTCTGATTTGCTCGTGAGCCTCAGTGTAGATGTCTTCAACAGCGTCAGCGTCAATGTCGTCAGCAATGTAACCCTTGAACAAAGTGGAGTATCTCTCCTCATCGTCGTCCATCAACTCCTCCATGTACTCAGAGACGTGACCACCGAAGATGTACTTTCTCAAGACCTCAGCGTCTAACTCTTCACCCTCGATATCCCAACCTGGGAATCTGGATGGGGAGTGTGGAACGTACAAACCACCGTCAGAGGCACCCTTCAAAGCACCAAAGACTCTAGCACCGGTGGTGGTTCTTTGCAAACCAACATCCAAGTAAACCTTGAATGGTCTTGGAGCATCCTCAACAGCCTCGGTCAACTCAAACTCACCCTCAACTTCCTCAACACCAGTGTAGGTCTCGTCCAAGCCCAACTTTTGCAAGGCTCTTCTGGCAACTAATAAACCGGTGGCGTAAGCAGCAGCCCAGTTGGTCAAACCGTGGTTAATACCGTATCTTGGCAACTCATGAGCGTAAGCAGCAGTGAAGACAAAATCACCAGTGATGGTAGAGGAGACAATTTGACAGATGATGTCCTTGTTGGTGAATCTCACCACCAATCTGTACTTTGGAGAGTTGTACTTAGCCTTGTGTTGAGTAACTAATCTCTTTCTGGCGTAGTAGTCAGTCTTACCTTCAGCTCTTCTTCTGAATGGAGTTTGGTATCTGGAGTGGTATGCAGAGTTCTTTAAAACCTTGTGGAAAGCCATTTTGCGTATCGGTTGATATTAATTTTACCTTGGTTATAGTCTCTTTCTACTATTCAGCACCTTCTCCTCAAAAAACAGTGTTCATGTAGTAGACAAATCTGTTAAATATGCTTCTCTCCCTACGCATTCCTCTCCTCCCAGATGAAAAATTTTTCAGCGGGAAAAAAAGTGCGTGGTCGTGCCGCACTCAAATACTTACAGGGGCCAGCCGGCGTGGGTTACCCGGCTTTGGGATAAGTGCGACAGCGTGCCGTGTTGTGGCCGTCCACTGGATAGCAGAGGCACTGGGAGCACAGTAACATGTCTATACGGCATTCGGTGTTAGCAGCGTATGGAAAGGCACACTCTAGCTTGCGTTGCAAGTTAGCGGTAGTTTGGTGTTTTATTTGGGTAGGTTTATGCATGTCTTATATCATATAATATTACAACTAAACTAAGAGGAAACGTAGAGATAAATAAGTGTGCACTCCAAGGTGCTACTAACCAGATGATTTGTTCTACCACGCAGTCAGTAGCACTAAACTAATTGGACAGTTTCAAAAGTTTGATTAAGTTAAGCCGAAACATGGTGTTGCGAGGGCCAGGAAAATACAAGACACAGACTAAAATTACAATATGGGAGCCTATTAGTATATACATATTCAAAATACGGTAGCAAATTTTAGGCGAATTTGTTACTCATGCCCAGCTCCAAAAATTCAACTCTGTCTTCAATCTCAGGACAAAACTTACCGGCCAAGATGCAATGCACCATCATGCCTGGGTCGTAATGCAAATCGGTCAACAATTTGGGGGTGATCAAAAAGTATTGCGAAGAGTTCTCATCACCACATGCTTTCTCCACAATCAATTTATGGATTAATCTTTCATTATTCGAGTCCATTCCTTGATTAATCTCATCAACAATTCTGAAGGGAGTGTTCGTCAAACCCTGTAGTGAGTTCAAAAAAACAGCGGTGGTGGCCGACTTCTCACCACCAGACTGCTGAGCAGCGTTCAATTGGGTCAACTCTTGATTATCTCTAAAACTAACCAATATTCTTAGCTTCCATTCTCCAAAATTATCAGAATCGCAATCAAGTTGTACATCACCAGCACTGGCAACTTTGGCCAAGTTTTCACCAAAGTCCTTTCCAATGGATTTTACGATAGATTCCAATTTTGGCTTCCAAACACTAACCACGCTGTGCATCCGTTTATTAATCTTATCGACAACGTCCTGCTCAATCGGCAGCTTTTCCTCTAATAATTCTATCTTTGCCTCATTAGCTTGCAAAGTCTCCAAAGAGGCCTGCCCGGAATTGTATCTGTGAATTTTCATCTGAGATTCAATCTTAGCAATACTCGCCTCCAAACCCTCCACCGTCAGCATTCCTTCTCGCATTAACTCATCAACCAACTCCTTTAACTGTTGTGTCTTCTCTGCAGGTAATGATTCGACATATTCAAGGTAAGCCTTCGCAGCATCACTGTACTCCTTTTTGACCTTTTTGTACTTAAGATCAACATCTTCAATTTCTGCAATTATAGCGTTTCTCTTTTCTTTTACAGATGTATTCAACTTGTTGATCACTTGTGTTTTGTTCAACTCTTGAATCTTGAATATACTTGTCTCTACAACGGTTTGCTTGATTGAAGCAATTATTGCTGTTTCTGCTTCAATCCTTGCAAACAACCTCACTTTCTCAGAGTACAGCAAATTGATCTGTTCCATCAATTGGTTCATTTTCTCAGGAGACCTTTCTTTTTTGCTCTGTTTAATTTTTCTAACTTGAAGACGAATTTGCGATTTCAATGTCTCAATCTTGGTGTCATATTTCATGATCTGATCTGTAATTTTCTTTTGTGATGATATTCTCTTGTTAATTTCATTTAGCTTGATGGCTTCGGCCTCTAATTTCTCTTTAGCTGCCAAGCGTTCATGAGCAACTTGTGTCATCTCAGAATCAAGTTTACTTATTTCATGTGTTATTTCCTGTAGCTTGACCGAGATCGCCTCCTTTTGCTCGCTTGACAAGCCATCAACAAACGCTGATGAAATCATTTCAAATTTTCTTATATTGGTTGTAACCTGTTTAGAACCAAATAACGACTTATTGAAGGTATAATTGGTATCGTAGACAAAATATCTAGACAGTTTCAAACCCCCATCTTTAACCTTCTGCGCAATCATGTCATGCTGGCTATCTGAAATATTTTTTAAAGTCACGGGAACATTATGAAGATCATCATTCTCACAAAGCATCTGTATAACCTCCTTTGGCCCAGATATAAACTTACTCAAATAACCTTCAAAACCTAAACTATTGATCGTTGCTTCTGAATTTCTTGGATCCCAATTAAAATTCTCTCCCAAAGTTCTTATAGAAATACCTCTACCTATATCAGGGTATTCCTCATACAATATACGAAACATAATTTCAAAATTTTTGTTATCAGGCACAACGAAGGCAACTTGATCCGCAAATCTAATAGCCCTCTCTAAGATTGGAGAATATTGCTTGTTTGTAGGTGTGATGGAGATAATAGGGGGTTCAAAATATGTGAAGTCCGGTATGGCTTTCTTTTTTTCTCTCAGAATCCTGGTAATTTTAATAACGTTACTGAATCTGCGTTCGTCAATTGTCTTTAGTTTATCCGTGGAATTCAGCTTCTCCTTTGATTCTTTAAATCTCCTCTCACACATAACTTTCTGTGATTTCAATGCCGCAAACTGATCATCTAGTCTGTCAAATGGCTCTTGTAAGGCAAGCCTAGCCTCAGTAATTTGTGATCTTTCCTCTTTCAGAAAGTCAACGTCTTCATTAAGTTGTTCAGCAAGAGATCTTTTCTTCTTTTCTGCAACAGCCACCTCTTCAACCAGATGCGCATGTTCCCTGATCTTAGCTTCGAGGCCACTATTGAAATCTGCTTTCTTGGCTTCCAATTCAGATATATCCTTCTGAGCTTCTGCTATTTTGCTCTTCAAGCTCTCAATTTTTTTGGTTGATTTTGCATTGGTCAGTAGACACTGTTGTATCTCCTGTTGGGCCGAATCATAATTGGATTTCGCATCTGATGCCAGACTACTCAAAGGCTCAATTTTCTTTTCAAAGGCCTTCAATTCAAGTTTTTTTTGATTTTTCAGCTCTTTCAACTCATTCCTCTTTGTTTTTAACGCTTCAAATTTGGCGTACGGTTTTATAGCGTTAAGGTCATTAAGTTGTTCTTCTAATTTTTGATATGATCTTAGATGTGAAACTTTCTCCTGCAGCAGGACATTATTTTTTTTTAATGTATCTAGCTCATTAGCCAGCTCTCTAATGTACTTGTGCTTCAACTGAATCTGCCCATAGTATTGTATAATCTGATCATGTTGATCGTATAGCTCACCATCCTTGTAGGACTTTTCAATTTCCTTTAATAGATCTTCAGGCTTCAAAGAAGCAAACCGGGCAACTCTATCTTGAGGCAGAAACTGGCACAAATTGTCCAGCTGGATATTAAACTGCTTTAGAAACCTTTTCACCTGCAACTCATTCGAGGCCTTGCCGTCCAACTGCCATACCGATTTCGCATTCTTGACAAGGGTCCTGCTCACAGTAAACGTGGAATTCCCCGTACCCTTTGATTCCAGCTCTATGTAAGCCTTCTTCTCTCCTGTCTTAATGAACTGATCAACGTTCATGTTAGCCTTTCCCAAGTAGTCCAATTTACCGCCCAGCGCCAGACACACCGCAAACACAAACGTCGACTTTCCCGACCCGTTCGGGCCAATAATCAGGTTCATAGACGGTCCAAAGTGAAACTCGGTTAGTGTGTACGACATGAAGTTTCTAAGCTTCACTCGGATTATCGACCCACTCGAGAACTTTGAAAGCTCCGGCTCACCTCTCAGCTTCACCTTCTTCTCTATTCCTCGCAGCCTCTCATCTCCAATCTCATACAATCTCTTCGTCATCTTACCCCACTCACCCTTGTGTATGTGTATTCCTACTAAAACCTCTGGCACCCTGGCCTTCCTTGATACCTGCCACGCCTCCAGATGCCTTAAATCATGTAGAACGCGTCGCCTCTCTAAGCGCTGCTGGCGTTTTGAACCTGAAAAGGGCAACGAAAAAACGAGTTCAACACTTATTTTGTATGGAGTGTGGATGAGCTTAAAGGGAGTAGAAGGGAAAAGAGCAGTCTAAAGCGGCCAGTAGGAGTATACAGAGGCCAACTGAGTCTGAGGGACGATCAGGAGTTGGAATGTTGACAACGATACCCGAGGCGGGCGCAGGGTCTGATATCCCGGCGGCAGGGCCACCACAAGCAGTGGGCGCCTCTAACCCACAGGACAACACAATCAGCAGAACGAACAACATCATTCTTATTCCGCAGGTTGATGTTATAGATAAGGAGCTTGCATACAAGCAGCGGTTGAACAGACCCTTTAAGGTGGTGCAGAATCTTCCATTATCGACGGCTGCGCCGGATTACTCGTTATTGGACCACCCGCTATCTGTGAAAGAGAGCGCCGTTATCTACAACTCACTTTTGGTGTCAAGGCACCATTGGTTGTACAACATATTCAAAACCTACTGGACAAGACGAGAGCAGTATATTAATGTTTTGAATGACAGAAAAAGAGACAGAATGAGCAAGCTCTGTGACGTGAAGATGGTTGCAGGACCTCATGCATTTGATATCAAGTTGTTCATTCTAAAAGATGATGAAAAGGAGCGACTCTACCATGAAGAGCTTGAAAGAAAGAAGGAGGAGAAAATGAAAAAGAAAGAAGAGAGAAAAGAGGTAGCAAATAAGAGAGTTCAAGTAGGCAATCTGCAATCCAATAAACAAGATAATGTCGCAAGTATCTCAAATGGCAACAATGAAACTAAGCAAAATGGTACTGAAGTTCAAGAAGATAGAAATGGGCCAAATATTAAGGGGACAGAACCCCAGAACTGGAAACTTGATTCACAAGACTCTAATGACACAAAGGGAACCATACCAGAAAGCGTTTCTACAATAACTAAGTGTGATAAGATTTCCTCTAAGGACGAATCTTCACCGGAAAATCAACAACAAAATTTGAAAGATATAACCAGTGGAACTTCCTTGGGGCTTGGCACGCCTTCTACAGAGGCCTCAATATCAACCGGTCTAGAAAAAGAAGACTTAAGTGAAAAATCAGAAAAAGAGAACGAAGCCAAATCTTGTAATAACGTGAACGGACCGTTAGACGACGTCAATAAGGGTGACGATTCAAAGAAGACTAATGGAGACGCACCTACGAGAAACAATTTAGACACAGAAAAATATACAAATAATGCCAACTCCAAGGACCCATTAACTGATAGGTCGACAAAGGAAGATTTGGATGCCAAAGTTAAATCAGCAGAAGCCGAACAGACTGTTGCTGAACCGAAAACAAAAGGACAAGGAACCAGTTCTGAGAATAAGAAATCGTTTAATGCCAAAGAGGCACAAGGTGCATCCCAATCCACAAAGGTAGAAACGAGTACTGAAAATTCTGCTCCAGCCCCAGAACCTTCTAAACAAGGCAGCAACGATATTATGGCAAATCCCGAGAATGCAATCATGATCCAGAATTTGAATTCAATGGCAAGAAAGGATCAACACTTGAGCGAATTAATGAGAACAGTTGCCTCAGGAAAAGCATCCAGTGCTCAAATTGCTGAATTTCAGAATTACATTCAAAAGGCCAGAGAAATGGGAGACGTTAATGGCTATTACAAAAAACTACAGATGCAAAAACAGGCAGAGAAGCAAGCTGAGCTAAAAAAACAAGCCGAGAAGTTGAGGCAAGAACACGAGAAGGCTAAACAAGAAAGAAAGATGTTGAGAGAAGAAAAGGAAAAAGAACGAATCAGACGCAAGCAGGAGAAACTTGAAAAGAAGCAAAGGGATCTCGAGGAAAAGGCAGCTTTAAAACTCAAAAAGAAAGAAGAGAAGGAAAGAGAGAAAAATTTGAAAAAAATGGAAAAAGAAAAAGAGAAAGAGGAGTCCAAACTTGAAAGAGAGAGAGAAAAGGAAATAAGAAGGGAACAGAAAGAATTGGAAAGATTAGAAAAACTTCAAAGAAAGGAAGAAAGAGAGAAATTGAAACAGGAGAGAGATAGAGAGAAAGAGCTTCAAAGGGAAAGAGATAAGGTGAGAGAATTGGAAATAGAGCAACAGAAGATCCATTTAAAGGAGCTCCAGAGAGAGAAGCAGAGAGAAAGACAAAAGGAAAGATATCGAGACAGACAAAGAGAGTTACAACGTAGAGCGTTTGAACAGACTGATGATAAATTGACTGCCTTTCAAGAGAGATACTTGAAGGGTGCTACTCTTGCTTTTGAATACTACGAAAATACCTCAGCAAGATTTTATATCCCTAGAGATTCTATATTTGAAATCATTGACAATGAATCTGAGAATACTGTTCAGGATTCTGATGGTAATGAAATAATTGTGAAAACCGAGGAAACTGGAGTCGCCAAAAAAAGAAAGAGAACAAATCCTTTTGTTGAACTTCTAGTGTCCTTTATTCTTATTCATAATCAAGGTGAGATTGATGCCTGGGAGAAAAGACAAAGGATTAAGAAGGAAGAAGAAGAAGAAGAGATTAGAAGAAAAGAAGAGCAAGCCAAAGAGGAAGCTGAAAGAAAGGCTGGCGAAGATCAGGAAGAAAAGGAAGAGTTGTTAAACAACAAACCCGCTTCTAAGAAAAGAAGAAAGGCAAGAAAGAGTTGGGGTCCAAGCAGAAAGCACACCAGAAGTGTTAAACGTGAAGAAGAGCTTGCTGCTGAGGCCGAGGATGAAGAGGATGAGGCTAATTCCTACATCCCCGAGCCTGACGAAGAAGACATCAAGCCAACACCAATATACTCCACAACCACTATTCGCCTAGCTGATGTTCCGTATAAGTACGCTGAGCTAATAAAGAACAGTGGCGACCCTGTTGAGCAAGTTCAAGCTAGGATGAAAGAAATCATGGCCACTGGCGAGAGACTAAACAAGTTTAATATGTGGTGCCAATTGGATGGTGCCAAAGATGAGTTACTTGGAGAGACTCTAAGATTAAATTTAAACAGATTAGATTACGTTAATGGTGGTGGAAGATTAAAAGGCAAAGCCATGTTCAAGAGAATTGCCGAGAAGACTGGTGCTGACCTTACTAATACGAAGAAGCGCAAGGCGACATAAAGGTGACTTGACCACTCTTAAAAGTTTTGAACTAATAATTCTTGTGAACTACATTTGCTATTAAATAAAGAATAACTAAAGTTTTATTTTCGGCTTTTAAAAGTTGGGGGAAAGTTATCAAAACTATATAGTGGAGTAAGGAAATTCGTAAGTGTCAGAAAATAGCCTGTATTTTGTATCCAGAACTTCATGTCTAGTTGTACTTCTCAAAGTACTCGTCTGGACTAGCGTCTAAGTCGTTTTCTAAAGATGCTAACCTTTCAGTTTCTGCTTCTGGAGTCCATTTTTGGAACGCTTCTTCAGAGTCAATAGGTCTCTCGGCCAGAGTTGTCAATCTGAATGCATGTCTTAGTGCTTCAGAGTCCCAATCCAAGGTTGCGGTATGTAAAACTCTTCTGTTATCCCAGACAACAATAGTATCCTCATCCCAGTTGGCTCTCAAGTGAGCGTCAAGGCAAGTTTCAATGTGGTGAGACAAAAAGTCGATAATGCTATCTGATTCCTCTTTCTTCAAACCAAGAATTCTTCTGCCAAAAGCTTTATTTAAAAATAAAGCTTTCTTCTTCAACACCGGGTGATATCTAACCAATGGGTGGATCGACTCAACTTGCTCTTTTCTTTCGATACCTCCTTGAGAGGTGGCAGATTGGGCTTGTTCTCTGGAAGAGTGCACAACCTGCAATCCTTCAAGCAGCTTTTTGTATTGCTCGGACAATCTCTCATAAGCAACAACGGTGTCAATGAATTGAGTGTCACCACCAACAGAAGTTTGTAGCATACCAAACAAGGTAATTCCAGGAGGTTGCAGCTCGTAGGTGGTGTCAGAGTGCCAGCCGATGTTGTTCAATCTTCTGGAGAACACTTTCTTGTACTCCTCCTTTTCACCTCTTCTAAAAGTGATGTGAAACTCTGGCTGACCACGAGGAGCACCTGAAGTTGGGTGAACATGCAATGGGCCAAAATATCTACCCCATTCGGTGATCTCGTCAAAAGGCAAGTTCTTGAAGTCTTGTCCTCTGAAAACAACAACACCTCTTTGTTCCACAAACAAAGCCAAGTCGTCTTTTTGCTGAGAGGTGAGCTTTGAAAGCTGCAAGCCTTTAACTTCAGAGCCTAGTCTTGGAGTTAGTGGTGTTGCTGTGACCTGGGAGGTCAACAAGTTTTCAAAGGAAGGGTCGCCAAAGTAGCCTCTATCGGTGTGACTAAATGGTTCCGGGTTATTAAAGGCCATTTGATGTTTTGGATCCCAGGTTGGGGCCCAACGTTTGTGCTTTAGACGGTTGTAGTTGTCATCCGAGATTGTGTAGACTCCGTCTCTGATAGCATCTTCTGATGCTCTGAAGTGGATGTCTCCGTCTCTGTTCTGTAGGACAAAAGGCTTCTTAGTGGTGGTGGTCATTTTGGGATCTTATGAATCTAGTCGTTGGTAGTGCAAATTTCTGTTGCGTACGTTTGCAGTGTCATTATGCTACAGATACAGGCTGCTATTTTGCTACATGCTGCACAAGAAATGCAACCGCCTTTTATATTTGAAGTGCTTAGTTATGTCCTACAATCCACCGTCAGTGCACTCCACAGTTATCAACTGTGGTTCACAGATAACGAGCACTCTCAAGCTGCCACCACACCATGCAACTGTGCAGTGTCTGTGCACCACATCGGCCTACCACACTTATCTGCGCTCCACATCGGCCCACCACACTTGTCTACTCCACACCCGCAGATCCCGCCTGCTACCTGCTACCTGCTGCCTGCTACCTGCTACCTGCTGCCAGCCACAACGCGCTCCCCTCTATAACATTTATCAACACAACGCACTTTTTAAGGGCTTGGAGCCACAACCATGGCGACGGCGCCATAGTTTGGCCAGTGGCCTCAGTGTGTGCGGGAGGGGGCGGGGCATAAAACACAGGAGCGGTGCGTGGTGTGGTGTGTGGCGTATGTGTCGCAGGTGGCGTGCAACTTTAGGGTCTATGGATCCACGCATGTACGTATACATTTGCTGAGCCACCATCTGCCCATCGCAGACCAGGAAGTTTAGACAAGGTCACATGATGAGCTGTCTTAAGTGTCCAGTGCCAAAGAGGTGCCACCTAAGACAGGATCTCCTTGCAGGAGTTTGGTAGGACAAGGTGTACCGAAACACCCTTTTGGTGGCGTATGGGTACTGAGGCGCCTACTAGCTAATGGGGTGCATTGGCGATGCACGCTTTCACAAAGGCACACTTTCACAAAGGCACACTTTCACAAAGGCATAAGGACAATACGGTAGGGATAAGATAATACAATACAAACAAGACATAAAGCAGTAAGAGCAAAGCAATAAAAGCAAACCAACAAGAGCAAACCAGAAACCATAAAACTAAGAAATGAAAAATAAATCAAGTGCAATCAACCGTATCGCAATTATTCAAAAGAGCTGGTCTGTTTTTCGGTGTCAGACATCTTTTGGTATATAACCTCCTCAGAGTGCATGGTGGAAGTTGTGTGCAAAACACCGTCAAACTTCTCATCAATCTGTTCTAACGTAAGTCCCTTGACTTCAACAAATGTTAAGTAAATAACCACGGCCTGGGCTAGATTGTAACTACCATTGAACATATAGTATTTCCAGCCAATATTATCCAAAGCAATAGGAATAGCATACGTGTTGACAAATCCAAAGCCAAAAGTCACAATCTGACAGTATGCCATACCTTTAGCTCTGATAGAGTAGTTTAATATCTCAACGGGGTATGAGATGCATAATGGCGTGTAGGAGAATGAATAAGTGGCGGAGAAGAAGAAAACAGTGAAAATCAAGGCATTGGTGGCATTCAAGTTGCCACCATCACCAAAAACTTTTTGTAATGCACCAATGATGAACATCAGAACACCCATTAGAACAGTAGACCAAAGAAGAATAGTAACTCTACCTAAACCTTCGGTCAACCAGGATCCCATAATCGCAAAAAACAGGTTCACCACTTGTAAGCCAATATTGATGACAATTTGTCTTCTTGTAGTATCGATACCAGCATTATCTAAGAATGTACCCAAGTAAGTACCCACAATGTTACTACCAGTGAACTGAGAAGCAATACCAATCCAAAGAATAATCCATAGCCTGTGACGGTTACCTTTTGTCTTCACCATGTCTAACCAACCAATTTTGGATTCCTTCTCAAACTTCAAGACTTGGCTAATCTCTTCAAATTCAGCTCTAACGAGTTCGGTCTCAAGACCGTTTCCATGATACTTTTTCAATATTTCCATAGCCTCTTCTTCCTTACCGATGAACATCAGGAATCTTGGGGTCTCAGGAATAAATGGCAAAATGCAAATGGAGATGATGGATGGGGTGAGTTGCCATAATGATATACCTCTCCAAGCCCAACTGTTTGGTGCTGTGTATGTACGCAAAGAGATACATGATGTGATGATAGCTGCAAAGTACCAACTGGCCATGTAAATACCAACGTAAAAGCCTCTTTCACGGGCTTTCACCATCTCTGAGATATAAGTTGGAGCTGCTGTAGCATTAACTGTGACAGCTATACCGATGATGATTCTCGCAACAATAAACATCGCTCTGTTTTTAGCACCTGTTTGTAAACCAACACCTAAGAAGGTCAGCAGGGCACTAACAAATATACCACCACGTCTGCCGAGTCTTTTCATATCTGTTAGTTGAGCGGCAAAGAACCCGCCAACGACAGATCCGATATTGATGGCTGCCGAGAACAAACCTTCCATGCTTGCATCTAAGTTGAAGTAGTTCACATACGCGTCAATCATGTTAAGGTTGTTCATCATAGACTGGTCCACGCCCATGGTACAACCGTTGGCAATAGCGCAGAATAGTGCGATACCCATGAGCACGTTACTGTTAACGGCCTTTTCCTGAGTTGACGTGTCTGCCATTGCTATTGTTCAACTTGTGGGGTATATGATCTGTGGATGAGATGTATGCAATCAGCTTTCGACTGCTGAGGTGTAAGTTTTGTCTGGGGACTAGTGAGCCGACAAGCTTCAGAAACTGACAGGTACGAATATAGCACAAGAACTATAGTCCAAGAGCGATGACTGAGGCGCTATGAACTGAAAATTCAAACTCTAAGATCTCTAACACCCAACGAGATCCAACAATCAAGTACAACAACCTGCCTGCCAAGAACTAACAGCGATGCGAAACCTACGGACTTTATCAATTTGTGCTGTGCGCCAACTCGCCACCCTGATCTATTCAGTCTGCGTGTCAAGCTATGATCACCTTATCAAGTAACCTGCTCTCTGTGGAACTTATTATTTCTATCTTTGGAACCTACTATCTATCTGTGGAACCTACACTATCTATCTGTGGAACCTACACTATCTATCTGTGTAACAGCCTGATCGATAAGTCCAAAACACTGCCCGTCTCTAACCTGCGTCTTTCAATAATCTCTCACAAGGTAGTGCCACGCCGCAAACTGCCGTCTCTTTCGTTACTGTCTCCTCCTCTCTATTGTCTTGTTTCTACATGTCAAAACCCTTCCAGCTACAGCGCCCAGATTTCTCCGCTCGAGGCTGCCGGCGGAGGGCCACGTTGCCACCGGCATCGCCACACCTGTGCACCCGATGCCGGGACCGCCGGAACAAACACTTCCCTGCGGGAGCGCGGTGCACGGGCGGCGTTTGTGCCAAAAGAGTCGAATCTCCGCCGTCTGTGGTGGGCATTAGGCGCCCTATTAACACTGCGTTTGGATGATAAGCAATACAGCCCACCAGGTAATACAATAAGCCGTGTGGGATAATAACGTTGTCAAGTCAGGAGCCAAGAGCCAAGAGGTAAGGTGTGAGCGGTGGGCGGTGAACAGGGATTAGGTAGAAGAACAGCAGAATGGGAAAGAGTTGTATAGTTATATAGCGGGATCCCCAAAGACGTGGTGTGCCTAAGTCTGAGTAGCGTAGGATCTGAAATTTAGCACAGCGCTGGTTGCTGGGGTTTTGAGTAGCTGAGTGTCGTATACATAAGAAGAGTAGCTCAACACGGAAAGCAGAAAACCACTAATATATGACAGTTGCAGCTCCAAATTCAGGCATGAAGGTGATCATCGACTGCGATCCGGGAATAGACGACTCGTCGGCGGTGCTGCTGGCGCTTGCGCCCGGTAACTTGGACGTGAAGGCTATAACAACGGTGTCGGGTAATCTCAGGGCCAGCGAGTGCACAGTGAACTTGAAGAAGGTGTTATCCATGATTGACCGGTTTGATATTCCTATCGGACAGGGTCCAGAGAAACCTTTGGTGAGACCGTACCCCAGGGACCCGTTCTACCATGGCTCTGACGGTCTAGCGGACTTGGCAATGGATGAACTTGAGAACAGTGGGTGGGACAGCAGGTTTCCAGCCAAGGTGGAGGTAGCATCCGACCTGATCGTGAACACGGTGAATGCACACTCAGGAGATATCACGATGATCTGCTTAGGCCCGTTGACCAACTTGGCTTTGGCAAACATCAAGGATCCTGAATTGCCCAAAAAGATATCAAAGGTTGTAATTATTGGAGGATCGTTTGGGTTCAGCCCTGTGGAAGCGTTGCATGCTACCGGCGACAACCCAGTAAGCGAGTGGAACATTTACGTGGACCCAGAGGCTGCCGAAATGGTGTTTGACAGTAAATTCAATCTAACAGCCATTGGTATGGATATCTTCTGTCAGGAGTGCATCAGAATGAAGGACAAGGAGCGTGCTGTTCTAGAGGCGTCGAGCTCACCGGCTGCCAAGTTTGTGCTTGGTGTCCTTGCGTTCTTAAAACGGAGAGGGTTTGGCGACTATTGTGCATTGATTGACTCATTAGCAGTGGCGTACGCTCTGGACGAAAGTATCATGACTACCGAGACCGTGGGAATAGCCGTTGAGACACAGAGTAAGATTGCCTTGGGACAGATCATTGTTGATCGTAGGAAGAACTTTAAATGGGAGAACTTGGCTCAGATTCAAGCTGTCAACACGGTAGATGGCGACAAGTATCTGGATCTGCTCACCCAGAGTTTTATAAAGTATAAATAAAGATAACAGTTTGGTAATTTGTATTTTATGGCAGTTTTGGTGAATGATTTCTTTTGCTGATATGTATATAGAGTTTAGGAAAGTGTATGCATGGTGGCCTTTTACCTTTGCCGAGTAGCTTTAACAAAGAGTGTTACTACGAGTTTGTGTCTTTGAGCGGTAGTGGTCTACAGTTCACTGTATGTTGGCCTGCCAGGGCCACTGGCAAGTGTGCACTTTGTCCTGTTTAGCTCCCTGTCCTATCGCACCAACTACTGTCTCTCCCTGCCCACTCTCACTACTTACTCCCACTACCCAACCTCCCATATACCCCATATATCTCTCCACATCACCCTCTCTCACCACCCTCTCTCTTACTCATCGGCCACCCCAGCCATAAACTCTAATTTCCCTGCTCATGCCTGAACAATAGAAATGTGGGGAGGCGAAGAGCCTTACAATCCAAATCAACCGCAAACTCAAAACGCCTACAAAATAGCGAACAGCCAATAATTTGGGTAAGGCGGTAATTCAAAACGGTGATGCCCACCAATTTTTGGAGCAACAGTGAAGCGGTGACGGGCGGTGAGTGCAATGGGTAGGCGATGGATCTGGAGGAGGCCAGAGAGAGGTACAGGAGGCCAGAGAAAGGTACAGGAAGCTACGGGAAGCTACAGGAAGCGACGGGAAGCGAGAGGAAGCGAGAGGAAGCGAGAGGAAGCGATATGGGGTCGTCCAACAAGAGAACCAAGTACACGTTCAGAAGGGCGTCTGTGGCATGCGAACAGTGCAGAAAGTCCAAGACGAGATGCAGTCATCTGAAGGACAGCAAGACGTGTTTCAGGTGCGTGAACTTGAAGCTGACTTGCTCGCTGCTCAACGAAACAGCGCCAAACACAGACGTGATCCTGAACCCGTCCATAGAATACAAAGCAAAAGAACCGGAAAACGGTGATATCAACGGGCTGGAGAAAACAATATCAGAAATCCACCAAGGTGTGTTCAGTATTCTGCGCAAGGTTAGCGAGCAGAACTCGTACAATTCACCTTCGTCAGGAACGACGCAGAGTACTATATCGTTTGGCGTACCTTCGCCGGAACAGTATTCAAAACCACTGCATTTGGACGGTGACGAAAAGCCGGCTCAAAAAAATATCAGTTTACTTGCCGATGAAGACCTGGAGGAAAGACAGGCATCCCCCGCAAACCAGATGTTTCCGCAGTTAGACTCGTTGTACTTTAACGTGACTCCTTTTAGGGACGTCCGCTCAGTCTCTTCGTTTTTTGGCTTACCGTTCAGCGGGGAATTAGCATACAACATGGACGTGACATTAGACAACCATGCTTCCTTATCTCAATATGACATTATTAATATGCAGTTGATTGAATACGATAGAGCGCAGGAGTTGATCAGTATCTGCAATGAGAAGTATGGCCATTGGACATCATTTCCCGAGGGCAAGTCTCCAAAAGAACTTTTAGATTCCATCAGAAACGAAAGCCCTCTATTGTTGGCAATCTGCTGTATATTGGGATTGAGACATTACTCAGGATCAAAACTAATATTGAATTTTGACCAGCTCAACCACAGTATTTTAACGGTGATTAAAAAGCTTATAGAACTAAGCATGAGTATAATTCCTCAAAAGAAGCAGACTCTCCAAGCTTTAGTTTTAATAGCTGCATATAGTTTATCACTCTCATACAAGGACGTGTATTTTGATGGTTGGTATATATCAGGTTATGCGTTGCTTCATTATATAACACGTGAAATGAACCTAAACTTGCTATCTGATAGATTCCGCTCTCATCCTGACAGGCTTACAAATTTCAGACTTTGGAATTATCTAGCTCTGAACCATTTGTCTTTTTGTATATTATCAGGAAGACCTTGCTTAATGGACACTTTGAGATTGGACCAATGCAGAGAGATTCTAGATATCCATGCAGCGACATCTTTTGATGGCAAAATAGTTGCGGAGCTATCGATCCTACTTTCATTATACAATTCATTGCAATTGGAAGAACAGCTCAGTGTATCCCTAAAAGACCTAAAAGTGACCCTGAATGACTGGCAGTATTTGCTTGAGCAACAACCTATGGGCCATTACATTTTCATAACCTACAAATTTTGCAGACTTATGATCTACAGAAGAGAGTTATTAAGAGAGCTGAAGTCTGGTGAAATATTCATGTTCCAGAAATCTCCCGATTCTTTTCCTGATGCTGACAGTAAAGTGAAAAAGCTTTGCAATTCTCTTATAGATGAGTATATTGAAATTGCAAATGTGGCAGTGATAGGAGACCATGATGAGCTTATGAAATGTAATGATCTCACAAAATTTATGATATTCTTTGCAGTTATGACCACCATTAATTTACTGAAACAAGGTTTCAAGGGAGAACAATGGATATCCAAGTCAAAGCTTGAGACAATACATAAGTCCATCAAGGATATCATACAGTTATGCAACAAGTTGGATCATGACAACACGTACTTTAACAACTTTATTAAAAGTTATCAAGTTCTTATGAGCAAGTTCAGTGAGTCAATTGATGAAGAGTATCTTTGAAATTGACGTTAATCTTGCTATTGTTTTCCTTTTTGCGTCATGGTTCAGTTGACAGGAAACTGTGGTTGAAGATTTTCAGTTCATTTCATCATCGTCATATACCATAGGAGAAAAAGAGCATTTGAAAATTTGACTTTTTTATGACATTGTCAGAATTATATACATTTTGTTGCTCTATGGTGAAGGAATACCATAGATCGCTGATCATAGGTCATATGCTAAAATCAATACCTGTGACTTATCTGCAGTCTGTCCAGTGTACACGCAAGGCTGGCTAGTCTAATCGAGATATAATTGAAAATACAATTACTTTTGAAATGAACACAGCAAGTCGTCCTTGAGCTAGAGATGTTTGTTTTTGTTCTCAAGTCAATGCGACTAAGCCAGCTTAATCCAGGCCTGGCTGATATAGACAATATAACTAGCGCCACTGTTTGCGCTTTTGAATGTCACTAATTAGCAGCTGCTGGGCAATCCTTCTATATAAATTGCACGATCAATATCTTTCAACAGGCTTGGACCTCATCTCGTTCCGTATTACCCCTAAAGAACTTTCTCAAGATATAGCAGGGAGATATGCGGAGTTTTGACTAATTGAAACACATCTTGTAGAAGCGAATATAGAAATACATACATTTAAGTAGAAAAAGGAATAGAGATATTCGTATGTTATTGTCATATCAACTAACAGGAGTAAATGCTGGCGAAGAGAAAGGAATGATACAACTGAAAGTTATTAAAGGCCATTAAGAAAACAAAATTAATACGCAAAACAAAGCATGAAAGATAATGGAGAAGCAAACCAAACAAAAGAGAGTGCAGAACAAGTTACTATGAAAAAATCATTGCCCAGCAAAGATCTGAAGACCGGTTCCTGTTTTGTCGATGGCCTTAATGTCTGCTTGAGACTTGGCCTCGACAACGGCCGACATAAGCTCAGAGGAGGCATTAGCGACAGATTCCAGATTGCCTTGTAATTTGGCTAAAGTGGCCTCTGTTGCATTATTAGCATAAGAAATGGAGGATCTAGGACCTTCTTTGGAAGTAGTGACAAATGCATCTAATTTATCATCAACATTAGTGCTATCCATGGGCGAAGAAATATGAAGGGAATTGTTCTTGATAAGATATAATACGGCGGGATCAATTGCCAGTTCGTCATCAATACCATGAATACTGGATTGGTTATCACTGTTTTTATTTGACATAATTGATTGTGATGGCAGAAGAGAGTGGCTCACGGAAACTCTGTTAGCATCCAATCTTTCGGAACTGGCTTTTGAAGCTAAAATAATTGGTGAATCAGGCGATGATGTCGTGGTGGTAATAGTTGTAGCCTGGGTTATCACAGGCAGTGCAGGCGCAGCTATCGAAAGTATTGCAATGGGATTGTTTTCTTGCGATGCTCTTCTTGAGGATGATGTATTAACGGACGCAGTTGATAGGTTAACAACTTTTGAAAGCAAAGTTGACTCAGGCGGAATTCCATTTTCATCGATCCTTGAACTAGGCCCCAAAGCAGAAATCGAGCCAACGCCAGTACCAGTCGAGACTACACTAATGCCCGAGGATGAAATGTTAGCCACATTGTTTGCTATTCCAGATGTTGTCTTAAACGAACTGACAGAAGATCTGGTTATATTAACTGGTCTATGAATAGTTGTGTGCGCGGTATCTGGTATCTCGCCGTCTCCATTATTAGTAATCGACTTGATATCATTATCTTTTTCAACATCATCGGTAGTAGGACTCTTAGATCCGGACGAAATTTGCTCTAAGAAATTAGTCAACGTGGGAGACGCAGCTTTCTTTGAAGTACCCATGGAAAAAGGACGAGAGGGAGGAACAAGTTGATCCAATTTCATCTGGGTCATCGTATTTAAAACATTTTTGTTAGGTGTGAGAATCTGAGAAGCTCTTTTAGTTAATTGCGGAGAGGAAACCTCTGAAACTGAATCTCTACGATGAGAGACACTCACAGGTGAAGAAACAACAGACGAGTTATTTGATTTCTTTGTTGTCGTGGTAGTTGTAATAGTGGTATTTCCGGTTGTTGTTGTGGTCATGGTAGTCACAACTTTATTCAGATTCATGGTCGACACGCTTGCAGTCATTTTATTGATTATACTCTCATCTAAGAATTTGTTCAACTTCAATTGTGCCGCTTTTGGATCCAATAAGAGTCTACTTTCAAAGATACCCGGTCTGGAACCATCGATTCTTAGTTCATTCGAATAACTAACACCATTAAATAGATTGAACAAATCAATTCTGTAACCCCTATTGCTAGCGACTGGGTTACCAATCAAAAATAAGCTAGATAATAGTACAGTGTCTGAATTCATTAATAATAAGGGTTTAAGATCAGTGACTTTTGACAATCTATTTTGTCTTAAATCTATCTTTTGTAGAGAAGAAAGACTCTCCAGAGAATCCAACTCCGACAGCAAATTTCCTCTGAGATTTAAAACTGTTAACTTCTTCAAGTTTTTTGGGAAGCCCTTGGAGGACACTAATTTATTATATGAGAGGTTCAAAGATCTCAAATTTGGCAACTTGGATAGAGACACGGTGGGTATATGAAGAATTCTATTATGTGAAAGATCCAATGAAGACAAATTTTCTAGATTATCGAACGCCCAATCACTCACTGAGACAATACAATTTTCTGGCATAGCCAAGTGTTTCAAAGCACGCCAATGCTCTGGAGAGGTTGAAGTGGATGAAGAGGTATTAGGTACTGGGTATGAAGTGTTATTTGAAGATGAATGGGTATATGAATCTGCGTGAGATGCTGTTAACGGATAATTGAAATCCTCGATGTTTGATGAATGATAATCCAAAGTTGGCTGTAAATGCGAACGATGTTCGCTCAAAACTGAGTCTGACCTTTTTTTGTATCTATGAGAAGATTGCGATGTTTGATAGTAATAATAAGGTCTACGGCCAGTTGATGAATGTGATCCTGCATTGTTATTGTTTCCCATGGCTAGACTGTTGTTATGGGAGAAGGATGAAGGAGGGGAAGTACTCTCTGATAATGAGCCACTTAAGTAATGATAATGCGAAGAATTGAAAGAGCTCGAAAAGTAGGGTGTAGTTGGTAAAGGAGGGGAAGAGAATGACCCTCTTTTTGATTTAATGGACGTTGCTATGGCAGAGGAAGAAGACGAGGACGTTGGAATATTTGGCTGATTATTTGTAGACATCACAGTATCAGAGTCCTCTGAGTAAACAGAGCCTCGCCTATTGCAATCTTCATTTACTAATTCCACCAGGATCTCAGCAGGGTCCGTAATTTTTGATTTTTTAATTACCAAAAATCTGATGCTTTCACTCAGAATATGCCATCCATAGATTTCTTTAGGGTCTAGTTCACAAGTCTCCAAAACTGACAAATTCATAAACACTTTAATGGGTGTTGATGTATCAAAGGGGTACTCTTCGTGGCCTTCTATTAGCTTAGCTTTTGGATCATTTGCCAATCTTAGACACGGTAGTTTGGTAAACGCAGAATAGAGATACTTTAAATCCATTACAATGTTATCGCCTTTATTTCCGCTTGATGATAGATTGTTCCATAGCGCCGAGACGCTCGACATGACGGATTTCACACTTGACATTGAATGAATGGACTGCGCATCAGAGGCGATGGTTCTGTTTCTCTGGAATTCACTCAAAAAGGACACATAGTTGTTGGATGTCTCGGTATCTATATTATCCAATCTAAGGTTCATTGGACCAACGTTTATTCCGAGCTCCTGGAATTTGCCTAATAGAAAATATAGATGGTGCAATGAGAGAGACAACCTAACCGGCTTGACGCTGGTCTGCCGCAGTTGCTGTTGGGCGGCTGTCTGTGCATTCTGGGCTGACGACGAAGTCTTCGAGGGCTCTGGGGTCTTGGAAGTGGACTTCTTGTATGCGAGCAAGGCATTTGCGAGCTGTCGTTCGTGCGTCTTGATAAAAGCAGCGAGGTTATGGATGTACACGTCTCCGTCACAAGTGTTGCTGCCCATGGCTCCGAGTAATGCTCGCCCGTCCAATGTGTGCTTGTGGTTGCTGTCCTGAGACACCTGCTGTGCACGCCCGTGTGTGTGTCGCCCGGCTTTCTAACGCTCCGGCACTGCTCACGTTTCTTGGATTGCCTCTGGCCCTGTCTGTACGGGGGAGAAATCGGTGCTCACTCACAAGATTTCACGTGTCCCAAAGGTTAAAGTGTCGTACCTGTCACTCCAACTGTCCACTACCAGTGACCTTGCTATACCAATGGCCTGGTCCTGTGTTCAGATAGCACTCCTCCTCTTAAAGCTTCCCCCACTAACTCCACTCCCTCTTGCTCCTGTGTGTACAGCTTCTGTGCCCTTTTTCCCATCCTCTTGTTTTGATTATTTTTAGTCGTTCGCTTCTCCTTTGGGTGTCTTTGTTTTTGTTGCCCCGTTTAGAGCGATTACGACATCGTGCATGTAGTGAGCGCCACAAAGGGAGGAGAGGGATAGCTGGGGGGAAGGGGAGAGAGAGGAGAGGCATAAGAGAGGGAGGAGAGGAGAGGGAGGAGAGGAGAGGGAGAACAGAGTAGAGGAGGTATAGCAGGGAGAAGGTATGAGAGAATATCTGGGATCTTGCGGTAGGCAGACGGGGTATGAGAGAGGAGAGGGATAAGAAAGGAGGGATAGGTAGCAGGCTCGTGGGATTCCGGCCAAACCAACAGTCCTCTCCTATAGCTGACGTTAAACCGCCAAAATACAACGTCCGCAAACTACACACTGAAATGCCCAGCACAGGCAAAGTAGCATAAAGAAACGTAAGATTTAGCAATAAACAGAAAATATGACACTAAAAGGCACAGAAAAGAGAGAAATAAGAAAAGAATAACAGACATTAGCCGCCGATACAAGCGCCATACCATAAAGAAACTACACAAATACTCAAGACAAGCAAACAAACAAGACAGCAGAGGATGGCAACTAAACCGCACTGTATATCGTATTCACCATACACCCACTGTGTCACGGTACTTTCACTCCGCATGTCACTCATTAGAAACCATGGATCCAATACCCGTGCCTCTGGTATGCACACTCATGGCATCTCCCATCTTGTTGCCCGAGTTGGGAATCATTCTTTCAAAGATACTGGCTGGTGGGATTGCAGAGGTCGATGCATTGGTGTCGATGCTGCGCCTCCGCCTATTACGTGAGGAGCTTGCTATCGTAATTATCGATGAGGAGTCGAGACCATGCACCTGCTGATGATGCTGCTGTGTCTGGCCAGACTGTTGCAGCTGCATATGCATCGAAGGGATCTGCTGAACAAATGACCCACTGATAGAAGCAGAGGTACTACCACCTTGGACATAACCGTTTCCAGGATTTATGAGCATGTACGAGTTGGCAGTGCTTGCCATTGACGTAGGGTCTATGGATGTCATCATTGTAGATTTCGAACTAGGATCATATTCATTTTGATAGCCTGTAGACCTTAAATCCAGTCCATCATCATCCATATCTGAGTCAGCAGATGAGATAGAAAGAATCGGCTTCGTACTGGCATTGTCCATCGTAGAAAGCTCCTCACTAGCACTGATAAAACTACCCACTTCTTCCGCATGCATACTAGTCTGACTTGGCTGCTGTGTCTGTGGTGACTGGCCCACCCTTTGCATGCCCAGCTCTTGTGCATCTACACACGTACCGGTAGCACGATGAGCATCAGATTTTTGGCTCGTGTGTTTATGCACCTGCTTTCTGTTATCTGCTTTTTTCTCGTTCAAAGAGAAGGAATCCACAGGCTTGTTATTGTTCATCAATCTTTTAACCCATGAAAATTTGCCTGTCTTGTTATTAACAGACGAGTGTGCTTGGTTCCCCGTAGTTGAAGGCCGAGAAAGGTCTAGTGATTGGCCTCTGGTCTGAGCCTGGCTTGCGCCTGTAAAATGCCCTCCGCTAGGAGACGACATGGAGTGTCTATTATGCCTTGTGTGGACATCGTTTCGCTGTGGTGCCAGCGTGGCAGCTCCCGCTGGGAGAGCCTTTTCAGTAGCCATATTATCGTTCATTTAACCACACAACTGCAATGCACAAGTCCGAGCGCTCAAGATAGTGATTTATCTTAACACAACAACCGGATACCGTCTACCCAGTTTCTGGTAACTTAGAGCTATCAAAACACAGATCTACTGGGTCTGGAACCTAACCTGGCGACTGGTTGGAGCCTATTATACACCGCTTCATTAATAAACACTTCATTTCCAGCCTTTGTTGCTCCTTTACTTATTAGGAAGCCGGGCGTGGCGCAAGCATTTGCTGTGTCCAGCCCGTTTGGCACGTGGCGTATGCTGTGGCTAGTGAACATGTCACCAATTTTGCTGAGCCTTTTTGGTTGCTCTTTTACAACCAAGTTACCACGATCTGTGTGTTGGAGTGCGGTAGGGGCTGCACCACTCAGTGTATACAGCTGTCTGAATACATCACAAGTGCATCATCATGAACACGGTTGAATCGGGACGCCAGCCTGAGCCAACAGTGAATGTTCTGGGCAGAGACCTCAAGGTGTCAAACATTATCCTTTACTGCAGTGCCTTTTTTTTCCCTCCCCTACCTGTGTTTCTATTGAAGGGACTTTCACTGGATTTGCTTATTGTGGGGCTATTCACCTTCTTTGGACACATCCCGGGTATCATATACGCGGTTATCCTGATCAGAAATAGCACAGCAGACCCGGGCGAAGGGACCAGGGCGGGTTATCAGCGTATTAGGGACGATGACTTAGAAGCTCAAGGCCCGGCAGCGGCCAGTCCAGGGTATCCGGCCTTTAGAGACGAGGCTGCACCACCACCAAAGCAGGCACACCGCCACGAGTTCCAAGGCGAGGGCCAGGTCTTGGGCAGCTCGTCGATGCCGGCCAACTCGGAGTCGCCTCCGGCATACCAGGACGTTGTGCTAACCAAGCCCACGGTCCCTGGCGATAACAAGATCCAGCTCTGATTTCCGTTGATTGCCTGTGACGCTGATCCAGGGGTGCTGTTTTCCTCCGCTAGGTGGTAAATTTACGCATTTACCCTTGCCCTCTGTTCCGCTTCTTGTTGCTTCTCGTTTTACAGTTCGTGGACTGGCTGTGGTGCTTTCCAGAGCTACGACTGATCTCTCAGACCTCCACCGCCTCTCTCGTACCCACCGCTGCTACCTACGTCCATCTCCTTGGGCCCTCCTTGGGCCCTCCTTGAGCCTTATCTCTTCACTCTTCTACATCCTCACCCACCCGTGCACCAGCATCGTCCGCTTTGGGAACCCTCTGAAAAAAAATCGAATAAAAAATTTATTAAAAGACGGGAAAATTTTCATTTATAAGTAGTAAGTAGTAAGTAAAAGACAGGCATGAGAAGAAGAGCAAGGGTTGCAAGAGAACTGATTGAGGACTAACAGAGGCTATCAATAGGGTAACTGTGGAGCAGCAGGGAAAATGAAAATCAAAACCATTTCGAGATCATCAGACACGTACGTGCCAGTGCGTAACACGCAGGAGTCGAGTCTACCCCGTAACTTGGATCCAGCATTGCATCCATTTGAAAGGGCGAGAGAGTACCAGAGAGCGTTGACAGCCACGAAGATGGAGAGAATGTTTGCACAGCCATTTGTGGGCCAGCTAGGTAATGGACACAGGGACGGAGTGTACTCCATAGCGAAGAACTTTAAGAACGTTGGTAAGATTGCAACTGGATCGGGAGACGGAGTGATCAAGTACTGGAACCTGACCTCGAGAGACGAAATGTACAGCTTCAAAGCGCATTATGGTACCTGCTCGGGGCTTGTGGTGACCTCGGACAACAGAATGCTCTCGTGTGGAGCGGATAAAACCATCAAACTATGGGACATTAACAACGATACAATGTACGGACAAAATTTGAATAATGATGAGAGAAATGTGACTGACCAGGGTCTAGTGAAGACATTTCTGGCTGAACATGCATTGCAGTCGATGGACCGTCACAGAGACGAGCCTGTCTTTGTTACGGGAGGTGCGGAGATTAATCTATGGGATATCAACAGAAACCGCCCAACATCGAACTTGTCGTGGGGTGCAGATAACATCACGACAGTGAAGTTCAACATGACTGAGACCTCTGTGATTGCATCAGCAGGGTCGGATAACTCACTGATTTTGTATGATACGAGAACCAATTCTGCTACGCAAAAGATCAGAACGGCAATGAGAACCAACGCCATCTGCTGGAACCCGATGGAGGCGTATGTGTTTGCGAGTGCAAACGAAGATCACAATGCGTACCTTTGGGATATGAGAAACATGAGCAGATCCATCAACGTTTTCAAGGATCATGTGTCTGCGGTTATGGATATTGATTTCTCGCCAACCGGTCAAGAGGTTGTGACCGGTTCTTATGACAAGACGATCAGAATATATGGGTACAGAAAGGGTCATTCTCGAGATGTCTACCACACGAAGCGTATGCAGCACGTGTTTGTCACCAAGTTCTCTATGGACTCCAAGTATATCTTTTCGGGATCTGACGAAGGTAATGTGAGAATATGGAGAACACAGGCTAATGAGAAGTCGGGACCGAAGTCGACGAGATTGAGAAACAAGTTGGAGTACGACGAGAAGTTGAAGGAGAGATATGCGTACATGCCTGAGATCAAGAGAATCAGCAGACACAGACACTTGCCTACTACTGTTAAGAAGGCGTCTGAGATTAAGAGAGTTGAGATTGACAGCTTGAAGAGAAGAGAAGAGAACGAGAGAAGACACAGTAAGCCTGGTTCCAAGCCGTACAAGAGTGAGAGAGAAAAGCATATAGTTGGACAAGTGCACAAGGCGTAGTGGGGATTGTCTGGTATTTTTGTAATCTTTTCTAGCAACCAATTAGTTATGTGTATGTATATACGAATGGCAGCAACTATCGATCCGTACGACTCGCTAGGTATTGCACGATTGATTCAGTTGATCTGTAGACGCGCATGGCAGCACTGGCGGTGCTCAGCACTGGCGGCACTGTCTGCACTCTTACTGAGCACTGGTGCCACCGCCATCGCCTGCCCTCCTTCATCTCCCATCACCCACCCCATCACCACCCACAATACCACCCACCGTTGGCATTGTCTGCCCGTATGGCAGTGGCAGGAAAACGCCTCCCGGGGCTCCTGGAGCCCGCGCACAAACCTCGAGCCGGAACTTGTTTTGCGTGGGGAGCGGTTATCAACAGGTTTAGACAGCAACAGGCAAAGAGTGGTGGAGGTGAAGAGAGTATATAAAGAGAGCCAAGGCCAGGACGGGCCAGGGAGAGAGGAAAGTGGATAGGTGAGAAGAAGAGGAAGAGGAGACAGGTGCAAAGCAAATATACACTTGAGCATAGTTGAGCGTGAGCGATATTGGCTAGAGAATGGGCGGAATTAGAATATCCATAGATGTAAGTGACGAATTTTCGGGACATGCCGACGGAAGCAAATACTGACTCGTAGCGGGAAGTGCCAAAGGCACGCGTGCTGATGACGCTAGAGAGGTGGAACCTTCACGGACTGTGTGGGAAACCCCGGCACGGGCAGACAAGAGGACGACGTTGTAATTAAGTTGTTGTCGGTGGACCCGCAGAACTACCCCGACTCCAACTTGGAGGGTGTCAGAAGACTGCTCGAGATCTTCACCAAGACGAAGATCCCGAGGGGCCAGCAGTTGGACACGTCGAACATCGAGTTCCTTAGATTGGGTACGACGGTGGCCACTAACGCACTATTGGAGAGAAAGGGCTCCAGGTGTGCCCTCATCACAACAAAGGGCTTCAAAGACACATTGATCATCGGCAACCAGTCAAGACCGCACATTTTTGATTTGTCCGTCTCGAGACCAGATGTGTTGTACGAATCCGTTATTGAAATCGATGAAAGAGTCACCTTGGAAGATTTCGTTGAGGACCCCCTACGCCAGTTCACAGAGCCAAACGGCGACAACTTAGTCAAAGGTTTGTCAAATGAAACCGTCAGAATCCTAAAGAAACCAGATGAATCAGAGGTTAGATCTGCTCTCCAGGTCATTTTCGACTCGGGTATCAGATCTATTGGTGTTTGTTTAATGCACTCATACAGTTTCCCAGATCATGAGATAGTTGTTGGTAAAATAGCTGAAGAAATCGGCTTCACTCATGTCTCGTTATCTTCGCAGTTATCACCTATGATTAAGTACGTCTCTAGGGCCAACTCCTCGGTTGCAGACGCCTATTTGACACCAGAGATTAAAAAATACTTGAAAGGTTTTGAATCTGGACTGAAAGACGGTATTGCATCCGCCGCCCTGAACAAGAAGACGGGTGTCCCATGCCAGTTCATGCAATCTGATGGTGGTTTAGTTGACGCTTCTTCTTTTTCGGGATTAAGAGCTATTTTATCTGGTCCTGCAGGTGGTGTGGTTGGTTACTCGAGAACTTGTTTCAACCCAAAGAACAATATTCCATTGATTGGTTTTGATATGGGTGGTACTTCCACGGACGTCTCTAGATTTGGAGACGGTAAATTTGATCATGTCTTTGAGACAACCACTGCCGGTGTCACTATTCAGTCACCGCAATTGGATATCAACACTGTCGCTGCAGGAGGTGGCTCCATCTTGGCTTTCAAGAACGGTTTAATGCAAGTTGGACCGGAATCAGCATCATCGCACCCAGGTCCTGCTTGTTATAGAAAGGGTGGTCCTTTGACAGTTACTGATGCTAACTTATTCCTAGGAAGATTGGTTCCAGAATACTTCCCAAAAATATTTGGTCCGACAGAGGATCAACCACTAGATTTGGAAGCTACTACCGTTAAATTTATTGAACTCACAAATCAAATTAATGATGCACATCCAAACTTGCCAAATATGACTCCGCAAGAAGTTGCTTACGGTTTTTTGAACGTTGCTAATGAATCAATGGCGAGACCTGTTAGACAATTGACTGAATCTAAGGGTCATGTGCTGTCACAACACAGATTAGTTTCTTTTGGTGGTGCTGGTGGTCAGTGTGCTTCTGCTGTTGCAGAAATCTTGGGAATCAACACCATTTTGATCCATAGATACTCATCTGTTTTGTCAGCTTATGGTATGGCATTGGCTGATGTTGTTCAGGAGGCTCAAGAACCTTCTTCCTATGTGCTATCTGCCGATAATGAAGCTATATTGAGACAGAGACTTGATACCTTAAAGACACAAGCCACTAAAGATCTCTCTCAGCAAGGCTTCTCTTCAGACGAGATCCAGTTTGAAGAATACTTGAATTTGAGATACCAAGGTACAGAGTCTTCTATTATGGTTGTTAAGGGTTCCGAAGGTTGGGATTTTGAAAAGAGATTTCTAGAGCTACACAAGAGAGAATTTGGCTTCCTATTTGATAAATCTATTATTGTGGACGATATCAGAGTTAGAGGTATTGGTAAGGCTCTTGAAAGATCTGAAGAATACGTTGATGATCAAATCGAGGCTATCAAGGCTACTGATAGCATTAAGGAGGTCACTGAGGATAAGGTTGAATTTATTAAGCAAACATTCTGGGGAACTGATTTTTTGCCAACAAAAGTTTTTAGATTGGAGAACTTATCGATTGGTACTCAAATTCAAGGACCAGCTATTATTGCAGATGGTACCCAAACCAATATTATTCCACCACATGGCTCAGCCTTGGTTTTGAAATCACATGTTGTTGTGAATCTTGAAAATGAAAAGAAGATTTCTAATGACAAGAAGACATCTTCAGAGGAGGGTATATCCATTGAGCCTGTGCTATTATCTATTTTTGGTCATAGATTTATGGATATTGCAGAACAGATGGGTAGTTCTCTACAGAAGACATCTGTCTCCGTTAATGTCAAAGAAAGATTGGATTTTTCATGTGCTTTGTTTGATGCTGAAGGTAATTTAGTTGCTAATGCTCCTCATGTTCCTGTTCATTTGGGTTCCATGTCTACCTGTATCAAATCTCAAGCAAAGATCTGGCAAGACAAATTGAATCCTGGTGACGTGATTGTTACCAATCATCCATCTTCTGGTGGTACTCACTTACCAGATATCACTGTCGTGACGCCAGCTTTTGATAACGGAAAGATCATTTTCTACGTTGCATCAAGAGCCCATCATGCTGATATTGGTGGTTTACTACCAGGTTCCATGCCTCCAAACTCTCAGGAATTGTGGCAAGAAGGTGCCGCTATCTATTCTTCCTTAATTGTTGAAAATGGTGAGTTCCAGCTCGAGAGAATCACACAATTGCTTTTAGAAGAACCAGCCAAGTATCCTTCCTGTTCAGGTACTAGAAGATTATCGGACAACATTTCTGACTTGAAGGCTCAAATAGCTGCTAATCAAAAGGGTATTTCTTTGATTGAGCAATTAGTTGCAGAGTTTGGTTTGCCGACTATTATTGCTTACATGTACGCTATTCAACAAAATGCTGCTCAGACTGTTGCTACTATGTTGACGAAGATATTTAAGGATAGAAATGGTGAACCTTTGGAATGTACTGATTATATGGATGATGGCTCACAAATTTCTTTACATGTGAGCCAATCTTCAGAGACAGGAAAGGTTATCTTTGATTTCACTGGAACTTCTCCTCAAGCTTACAATAATTTCAACGCTCCAGAAGCTATAACATACTCTGCAATTATTTACTGTTTGAGATGTCTTATTGACGAGGACATTCCATTAAACCAGGGATGCTTGAACCCAGTTGAAGTCGTAATTCCAAAGTCTTCATTACTTTCCCCAGATGACGGATGTGCTGTTGTTGGTGGTAACGTCTGTACCGCTCAGAGAATCACTGACACTATCTTGAAAGCCTTCAATATTATGGCTGACTCTCAAGGTGATTGTAACAATTTCACTTTTGGAAATGGTGGTAATGCTGAGGACGGAACCTATGTCCAAGGTTTTGGTTACTACGAGACTATTGCTGGTGGACATGGTGCTTCCTCTAAATGGCATGGTGTCTCCGGTGTTCATACCAACATGACCAACACTAGAATCACTGATGCTGAAATTTTTGAAAGAAGATATCCAATTATCTTGAGAGAATTTTCCATTAGAGAAGGATCTGGTGGTATTGGTAAATTCAACGGTGGTAATGGTGTTATCAGAGATGTTGAATTCCGGATTCCGGTGACTGCTTCTATTTTGTCAGAGAGAAGAGTGAACGCGCCAAATGGTTTGGCAGGTGGTGCAAACGGTGCTAGAGGTCAGAACATCCTTCTGAGACACGTGAAGGATAAAGAGGGTAATATTATTGGAGAAAGAATCATTAGTATTGGTGGTAGATCCACCGTTGATGTTAATACTGGTGAAAGACTTATCATCAAGACTCCAGGTGGTGGTGGTTATGGTATTCCAGATGATGGAGTGTCCCAGTCTATAAGAAAGGACATTCCTTCATTCAAATATTTAGGAACAGGCTCTGTTGCTTTGAGAAACCAGAACCAGCTGTCTAATTAGTTTAATTTACTTTTAGATTTGTATTTCTTTGTTCTGATACCTTTATATATTCATAATTCCATCCTTGAGATGGTGCTTCAACTAGCTTCATAGATCATATGCTTGTTATGCTCTTTTAAAAATTACATTTATGTTATTCTGTATGTATAATTTATCAAATCAATATTACGTATCTACAAGATATTGAGTATTAAAAACTGGAGATGGGAGTATCTATTCAAACATCTGCAAAACGCTGTCTAACTTGACTAGCATTTCTTCCCATTCACCAATTGGAGTGCTCAAAACAGTGATAGCTCCACCAGCACCACATCTCCAGCAATTTTTTGATTCATCAGTTTCTATATCATCTTCATAGTTGAAGATGGATCTGATTATGACACTCCAGTCACTTTTGTTGTTCACAGACCAATAACCTGAGATACCAGAGTACAATCCTCTCCGTTCATTCAATTCAAGGTTATGTAGCAATTCAACTGATCTTTTCTTTGGAGCACCAGTCATGGATCCAGGTGGCAATGACTTGTGAAGTAAGTCGATACCTTTATATGGGTTACCGGCAAAGGATCCTTGAATAACAGAGACAAGTTGGAACACTGTCTTGTACTCTTCAACAGACATTAGCTTTGTGACCTCTACTTTGTCCAAAAACTGGAAAAGATCATGTCTTATCAAATCCACAATCATCAAGTTTTCGCCAATTTCCTTGGGAATCTTTAACAAAGCACATGCTTCCTCATATCCAATACCCGGTGCTTTTCTGACTGTACCTTTAATTGGTCTCATTTGAGACATATCATTATCCCAAGAAATAAATCTTTCTGGTGAAGTAGAGAGCAGCTTTGCATCTTGAAAGTTCAAATAGCATGAGTAGGGTGATGGATTCTTGGTAACAAGATTCTTGTAAATCTCCCAGGCACTGATGGCTTTTGGGACTTTAATACGTGTGTGTCTAGTTAAACACAATTCATAAGAGTCGCCCGACTTAAGATATTTCTGACACTCATCAAAACTCTTCAGGTATGATTGTTTATTTGGTTTAACAATATCAACTGAAGAGCTATCAGTAATCAAGTTGTGAATAGATTTATTCAAGGAAAAAGGTTTAAAATTATCAACTGATGCAATAAATGACTCTAACCATTCAAAGTCATGTTTTTTAATACTAACGACAAAGCACTCATTTTCATGGATAGCAATGAATCTGTCGATAAAGCACAATTTTGTATCTGGAATGCTGCTTTCGGTAAGCTTTTTCAAATGTTTATGAATGATATGGTCTCCTTCCTCGTAGGAGAAAAAGCCAACCAAACCTCCAACAAATGGACACTCAGCAAGAATGGCATTATCAACAGCAGGGTCAAAATACTTGTCCTTCATGTAATCGGCAATGTAAGACCAAATTGATTCATTTTCTTTGAGCAAAGTACTCTCTGTAGATTCATTGGATCCCCACTTTGATAAAACTATATTTGATCTATCTTCAGTGGAATGGGTTATCACGTCTGACTGTTCAACTGTTGGAAGTCCAATAATTGACCATTTTCCGGGCGCCATGGCACTATTAAGCAAAAGAAAGTCGTCAGCTCCACCAGACTGCTTCTTAAGAAATTCGGACAATTGCAAGATATCATCATTGAAGCTCTTCAAGCAGAAACGTCTGTATTGGAATGAGTATTCGTGATCTGATGTATATTCAGAAATGAGAGGCTCGTTGTGGACTATATGCTCGTCCTCTGCAGAATTGGACTTTTGGAGTATCCTGTTTGAGCCTCTATTGAACTCCAAGGCTACATTCCAAAAGTTGGATATCAACTTGGACCCCAGCTGTGAGCAAATGGACTCAGGATGATACTGGACTCCGTAATGAGGGTTTGTGGTGTGCCTTGCAGCCATCAAGGTACTTTCATGGTAGGCGAGAGGAATGATGCTCTCTGAGGAACCACAGGCATAGATTGAGTGGTATCTCACACTGTCAAAGGTCTCTGGGAATTCTTGAAAAATAGAGTCCTCTGTTGAAACTGGAACAATCTGATGGATCTGCCCGTGAATCGGCTCTTCAAGGTACCCGACGTTCATGCCGTAGTTCAAGCATAGTGTCTGGAACCCAAGACATATACCTAGAATAGGAACCTCGGGGAACTCTCTGTACACAAACGGGATAATCCCGACATCTGCTGGCTCCTCAGGGTTTCCCGGACCCGGCCCTATAACCACAGCGTCCACAGATGCTACTAGCTGCCTTAGGAGCTGTGCGTCTCTTGGAAGTTGGTAAGAGTCATTATGGATAGTGCAAACTTTGGCGCCCGTGGATACACTAATAAGACTCTTTAAATTAAACGTGAACGAATCATATGAGTCTATAAGCAGGATTGACATCGTCTCGTGATCTGTACCCGAGCTACACCCTCTTATACCAGAAACACCAGCAGCTGAGCTACAATCACAAAGTCCATTTGCTGCATTTTTCAAGTCATCGTGTCTTTGAAAAACCCTTGAAAAATCCTCGGGGCCTTTTTTACAAACATTGAACCAAGCAAAGAGAGCTGGCAAGAGTGTGCAAGAGGAGTGGCAAGTGGGGAGGGATTTCACTGAGAGTTGTTGGAGAGGAGGTTGGATTAGCAGTTGGACAGAGATAGAATACAGGTGGATTGGATCATTGGCAATGGGTTTGGAAGAGACCGATAGAAAGACGGTGGAGTCGAGCAACACCAGAACAATAGCCACAACGATTCATCCTAGATTTGGCACTGAGGAGTTTGAACTTGTACTGACGATACCCAAGTCAAGGGCAGCAGCCGAGACAGGTAGAGTTCCGATAACGGTGCACATGAGCAAGAACGGGACTGATACAAACTTTGGGTGCTATGTGTACAGTATTGCGGATCTTAGGAACGGCAACGCCCAGATAAAGATCCACCAGACGTTGTTGAACAACGCCGAGGAGTCACTGGTGGATCTCACAAGGAAGATAGGGTACCTGATCACTAAGAAGTACCAATTGCCGAGCTATGTGAGTGTGAGTGGCGAGTTTCACATAGACGAGTTTGTCGGATACACCAGAGAGGTAACTGCATTTATAGATGAGAGTTTTGACTGAAGTTCGAGCCGGGGCCGTTGGATCTATGCAGGCTGATTGTTATTTGCATGCTTGAATGTGTTGCATTCTGTTGGAAGTTTCATATGCATACTTTCTTACACACAGCAGAAGCTGGCTCACTTGTCACGTGATAGAAATGCTTCCGGGTGTGCATTCACGGCAGCCCCACTCTTTACCCAGTGGAGCAGTTCCCAGCTCCATTTTCAGTTAACTAGTCACTGTTTTTGCTGAAATCCATATGGATTTGTCTTTGTTTCACTTTAGATGGCTTACTCCGTGGTTGTGTCAAGAAAGCGCTATGACAAAATTTCGTGTCGTACGGAATGAGTCTTGTGTTCATTGAATTTAGTGTTGCTTTAATTCTAACCTTGAGACGTATTGTAGAGCAGCACGGCCTGTTTCTATATTCAATCAAAGCGTAATGTAAGTAAGTAGCTTGACGGGAAAGTCATTGGGTTTTTGTACTATTACAGGAATATTTTGATGCCAATTTCACTCTTCAAAAGCGTATGAAAACTAAACTATTCGAAACCAAAGAAATATCATACCATCATCAGTTGATTCATTCTGCTGAATGGTTAAACTGTGCCAAAAGACCCTAACCCTGTTCTGGAGACAGTCATCCTGGTGCTCTCTGGAAAGAAGTTAGCATGCCTACACTTATCAGAAGTGCTAACAAGATCGTTGTTGACGATCAACCCTTCTGGCCTGCGACTTTCTGGGCAAAGTAGTAAGCAGGAACGTGGATAACTCCCGTATTCTGCGATTGCATCTGTATTTACCAATATAACTTACCTAACAAGTCAAAAAACCCAAGCGAAACTGGAATATGTATATTGAACAATAGAATAACGATTAAAACAATTAGAAAAAGAAGAAAAAACAGATGCTATGAATGTACATGATTCTTGATCTTACTAAAGAGAATTCACAAAAGCCCTTCACCATTTGAAATCCTTGTAAGTCCATTTCTCGGAAATCTTTGGCTTGTACTTTTGCTTTTGCTTGATTGGCTTTCTAACTTCAATCTTACCCGAGTCTTGTAATTTCTTCATGTGGTCGTATAAAAGGTTACCTTCTGGCTTCAGTTTTCTTAGAGAATCGTTCAACTCGTCACTCAATTTGACCTCCAGAGTAGATTCCATCACATGGTGCTTAGAACCCAACTTCTTCTTTCCTCTTTCCACTCTTGAAGCTTCCTTTTCTTCTGCAGTAAGCTTTTCAGTGTCAGCATCATCGCTGTTCTGCAGTAACTCAGGCAGAGTTTCAAGTTCCTTGATCTTGGCTTTGATTTCGTTTAACTCCAATTGCAATAGTGTTCTCTCCTTGTGTTTCTTTTGCTTGTTTCTTTGAGTCTTGGTCTTCTTTTTATTCTTCACCACAGGATTAACAGACACTCTGTATTTATCCTCCTCCTCTTGCTCCTGGTGCTCGTTCTCCTCTTCCTCCTCTTCCTCTTCATCATCGCTGCTCTCCGAATCAATCTCCTTGGTGTCAAAATTTTCAATTAAATATCTTATTCTTTCCTGGTGCTCTTCCAAGGCGACTCTTTGGTCCTCTTTTGTCTTTTCCTTGAAGAACTCTTGGTTAATCAAGTCTTTCCAGTTCTCAAACGCAGGGTTGTACGACTTACCGGCGTGTGGAAGTTTTTCAGTGATTCTAACCATAACCGGAGCTTGCTTCAATGTCGATGGCATCTTAGTAGCTGGCGTATAGGAGATACCGCTGAATTTCTCCAAGATTTCTGGAGTCTTTCTCTGCTTCTTAGCTCCTGGTTCAGGTGCCTCTCCCCAAACGTCATACACCTTGGAGGTGATGATACCCTGACTGTCGTATAACGCTGTGACTTTATCGGTTCCCTGGTATTTACCAGCCAGCTTCATCAACTTGTGAACATCTTTCTTACTCACACCCTGGACTTTCTTCTTGTTTCTGTCGATGCTGAGTGCTGGCACTTTGGATCTGGCATTCAAGATCTCAGTTGATTTCAGTGTCTTCACGTTGTCTTTTTTCAGCTTCTTTGTCACTTTCTCGTCTGCCTCGTCATCAATGAAAAAGAGCTCTTCCGAACCAACGTTTTCCAGTGACTCACCGTGCTGGATCAACTCATCTCTTCTCTCTTCCAGCCCCTGCTCAATATCTTCAATGTCGATATTCTTTCTCCAAGCCCTCTTACCTTTTCTTGAAGCCTGGCCCTTGGTCTGCGGTCTGTTTGGATCACTGGACATTTCGCCTGACGTGTCGTATGTTCTGATGTCTGTAACTCTCTATACAATCCTCTTCGGTACCCACCTCTTTCCTGATATCACCCTTTCAATCCACCTGTCTAGTTATTGTAGTACAGTAAAGGTGAAAATTTTCAAATAAAAAAAGAAAATTTTTTAATTTGACGGCTGTGCAATGCGCCGCCCTTCGCCACAGCCGGCGTGGCGGGGCATGCGAGAGGCTGAACCTATCTTTACTTGCCAATAGCATTTGAAACTGGAACTGGGCTGGGTTGCTATTTCTGGATTCGCCGATAGACGATGGCTATGGGTATGTACAAGAGGATGGCGGTGTTGAGAAGAGTGTGAAGCAGGTGGATTTGTGGTTTGGGACGGATTTGTAGGTGAGAGCATGGACTTGAGTGGGCGATGTGTTCACAGCCGGATAGCAGCCTGGAGATGGGACTGGGCAGTGGGGAGTGTGTGGAGCCTGGGGTTGTGAGGTTTGCCAGGGTGTTTAGGGGCCTTATCCATGAGATCCAGGTGCAGATTGTAAACGAGTGGGTTTACACCAACGATCCCAGGACCGAAGAGTTGCTGCAGCACCTCCTAGACATACCCAACATTGAGTCGAGTCCGTCCACGTATGAGGCCATCTTATTCCAGCGTATTATGGACGGCGCCTCGTTAATATCTTCGACAAAATTGAAGTTGAAGAAAATGATGCCGATCAGCCTGTGCAAGTCGGTTTCGCCCTACTTGTTGCTTTCAGTTGAGCCCCCGGGTCCAGGTACAGTGCGGCAACCACACTTGGCAAGCACCGCAAGCCCGACTACCCAGTATACAGTTGGTTTTACAGGTGAGAACTCCATCTCTTTAAATTCCACTGATACCAGCAGATTTGCAAGCAACCCCAACGGCAACTTTTTCCATGATAGCTCGGGAGCCGGCCACACTGGCCGCCACCAAGTAAGTAATCCTGGCCTCCCTAGTGCTTCCAGGCTTATGGTTAATAACAATTTCATCAACTTTGACCACAGAGCCCATTTTAACAGTATCAATCGCAACTGTACAGGCTACAAGCCCGGTTCTACAAATATCAACACACCGTCTTTGCTGCCGCATATTGGCTCTACCCACCAGGTACGAACTAGCCAACAACCAAGTCAAAATAAACCTACACAAAGAGGCTCTCACAGATTTATATTTAATAGAAAGTATTCTACCATGCCTAATCATATTTTCATCGATTTGTCAGAAGAAATAGGAGAACGTATAGCTTTATATATGGTTCAGTCCAATATTAGGTTGCACTCCCTCAGAATTGTGGATTTGGGCACTGTTAGCTTGTGTAACATGTCAATCATTAAGAATGCCAATAAATTGCTTGTGGATGATATTAGCTTGCTCAAATTGATAAATTTTGGCGACGAACAATGTTTGCATCGCATAGACGAGCTAAACATGACCCAAACCAAACTGATAGACTTTTTCTGCAAATTCAATGATTTCATGCGCAATATAAGAGCAATACGGATAGAGGTAAAATTGACCGCTCTGAACTACTATCACCAGCTAGTTAGTACTGTATCAAGTGTCAAAAAAAATCAATCACAAGGAGTTTACAAGGCAGACATTTATCTGAACTTGATATTTGACGATACAACGGCTATATTTTCTATTACTCAATTTCCTAAGGATTCCTGCATTAATTTAAAATTTAATGTTGAACAGAAAAGAAAGATATCCAGAGACAATGATCTAAAACTATTAACTTTGTTTGATAAACTTGGAAGTTTGAATATTAATAGTTTAAGCTTTGAAGTAGGTTTGCCTGAATTTCCGTTTAAGAAATTCAATGACTTTCGGAATCTCAGAGAACTCACAATCAAAGGACGCTGGAAGATATGTGGAGAATTGAAATTTTTAAACTTTGATAAGGTGGTTTTAAGCCATGTGCGAGTTCAGAGCTTTGGTGACATTGGTTGCCGCTGGCTGGTTTGTGAAAAGTGTTCCATTCTTTGCAGGTCATTACCTTCTAATCTAAGAAAACTTGAGCTGAACTCTTGCCATTCAGGCGTCTTCACTTTTCCTCCCTTGATAAGAGATTTAAAGATTTTCATTGGTAAAAAATTCAAACTGCCGGATATTTCAGGTCTCGAGTATCTACTGAAGGTGGACTTAAACTCTCGCTTGCTAGTCAATGATCAGATCGAGATTCCTGCCTCTGTCAATCATTTATCTCTTGCAACCAAAGTATCCTGCAGGGTTAACTATCCCGCAGGGTTAGTTTACTTAAAAGACAGATACAAGTTAAAGGTAGATTATCCATTAACACTCAGAGAGCTATCTCTAGATATCCGGGCAGGTTATAGCCATGAACGAATCAACATCCCTCCGCAGCTCCATACCTTAGTGTTGAACACCCTTGGTTCTTTAGATTCTCACATTATTTTACAAAATACGAAAACGTTGCGTAGGTTGATAGTTCAAGGAGTTTCCATGTTTGTGGTGGTTATTGTTGAAGATAATGCCGACAGCACATTTGAAGTTTACAGCTATCTGAAAGGGTATTTTGAACTTCAAAATGCCACGTCCACCAAGCCCATGCTTCAAGAGAATGATCGAGCGTTTACCTTTGGCAATGTTTTGTAGCTAAATACGACTTAGACATTTAAATACCTGCATTTCTTGGCCCTTGGGTGGAATTGCACACATTACCACAAAGCAATGCTTAATATCTTCAGGAGATTTCCCTGTAATCCATGAACAAAAGGTTACATTATTAGGGTACACAAATCTCTTGCCTATATATACACGATAGCTGCAATACGAGGGGCAGTCTGTACAGTCATCTTTCCAAGTTAATAGCATTTCCAAACTTGGCATACAACTGCTTCTTCAACCCATTCAAAACATCATCTAGATCTTCCACATCAGATTCCAATTTGGAAACTTTCTCGTCAATCACAACGGTATCGCTCTCCAATCTCTCCACAATATCGCCTTGTTTCAGAAGCACAAAGCAGTCACCAATCTTGTAGTTTAGCTTTTCATCCTCATCAATGAGCTCAATCTCCAATGAGAGATCGTCCAGATACTCTTTCTCTTGCCTACAGGATTCCAACTCGGCCACCAACTGGTCCTTCTTAGATATCAGCGTTGAAAAATGGTTGATCTGCTTCTGGTCCTCCCAGGTCACCTCGGATTTGTTAGTTTGGCCTTCAGGAAGTAACTCCATCTGTATAATACTCTGATATCTTGAAACTGCTAGAGATCCCCAGGAGCCTGCGACTAATCCCGTACGCTGTTGCACCACCTACTTCATGTTGCACCATCGTGTCTTATGGGCCTTACAGACTCCATGGGCTCAACGAAAAACCTTCGTCTTGCGGCAGGGCAGCATCGACGCGTCGAGCGACGCAAAGTGTCTTCCAATCGACGCGTCGAGCGACGCCGGCTGTGGCTATTTCCATTTGTCGACAAGCTGAAGAGGATTCCTCTTAAATACATAAACCATGCTGCAATACACTCTAGTCGGAGGGCGTTGGATGGTACCAGGGTGTGTCAGTATGGATCGCATGTCGTCGAAGGAGATACTGCAAGAGTTTCTTGTCAAAGAGCTGTTTCAACTGGTGTCCAAGAGACAGTTTGAACAGTTGGTTAAGAAGTCGACGCGTCAGTCGAGAGCACTTGATGGGGACACGGTGAGCCAGCTGTACGAGCAGCTGATATCGCAGAGATCGAGCCACCAGCTAGCCAGAGTGAATCATAATATCAACAAGTTGAAGCTTGTAGAAGGATACTCGGAAAGTTCCGAGTCTATGGTGTGCCTGGACGACGCAGAGCTGACCAAGCTGGTGGCCTCCATGCAGGCATTGAACAGCTCGATACAAGACGAGATTGCTGGCTTAGAAGCACAGGCGAAAAAAGAATTACAGGTTCTTGATATGGTTATAGATTCGTTGAACGATCTAAGATACGGTTCTATTGACTTTGTTGATTCTATTAATAGTTTGCAGAATAACCTGAAATCTCTTGAGGAGAAATTATGCCCCACAGATGCTCGGTAGCCAGGGAGTCGTATCAAACCTCTAGATACTCGCATAAGCTGCTAACATGATATTCCGATACCGTATTTTCGGGATCGTGCACATACTTGAAGCTCTCAAACTTCCAATTAAGTTGGCACGAAAGATGAATCATGTAGCGGCAGCCACTGTCGCCCGCAATCGCTCCAGTTAACTTCGACTGGTTAATATACACTAGCTTGGATATTCTAGAGTGAAGCAAAGCCATAGAGCACATGGTGCACGGTTCATGAGTCGTGTAGACATGATAGTTCAAACACAGGTAGTTGTTTGAGTGCTTGTTATCTGCCTCGGCTGACTGTTTGCGTCTTGCCAACTCATTTCTCGCTATTTCATCAATGCAGTTGATTATCGAATGTCTTATAGGATTCTTGTCCGTCCGCTCATCGGATTTAAGTACCATGATGTCGTCGGTTTCAGGATTGACAAATGCAGTCACGATGGGCAGTTTGCCGTTGTTCTCCTACACAAGGGCGGAATAAAGTTTAGGCGTGTTGCGTTTTGTTAGTATGGCTAGATAGATACCCAGATAACATATATTACCGTGCTATAACTTACTTCTTCAATACTTTTTGACATCTCTGAAATTAACTTAAGGTATTTGTAGTTCTTGTCTTTATCAAATTGTTTATAGCTTTCATTCAACTCTTGAACCAGTGGATTTCCTTTCCACACCAATGGCCAGTATTTTTGAGACCACTCAACGTTTATATTTTTATCCAAAGGTTTATTCATGGGTATCTCATGCCGTTCGATCTTGACCTGTGTTGGAGACTCTTTAAAGTATCTTGCTAGGGTTTGTCGCAGACTGGCAATCTCGATATCTTTTGCAGCACACATTAAAACTTTTAGATGGTGTTCTCCAGTTTCACTTTGGGCCTTTTGAAATCTCTTTAAGTGCTTAAGGGTTTCTTTGGTATCGGCAAAATCACTATTGATCACTTTCATTATTTGGCCTGACAGTTTTGGCTCGATCACCGCTACCCAAAAGGATTTCAAAACCGGTGCCGTGACAGATTCGACACTTTGAATCCTCTGAAACCTCTGGTGAAAAATCAGCTTTTCATAGTCTATATCTGCACTTGCTTCACTCTCCCCCATTTCCTGACTCTACAACCACCATATAGTTGCCCTATTACCATCCAAAATCATCAACTCATCAAAAACAACCAACCCATTAAACATTTTATCTTCTTCATACAAAAAATCTTGGAAAATAGACATCATGCGGTCACGTGACCGGCTGCCTGATCATGGAGAAACACCAGCAATTGGTGAAAGCGTGTCTTCCAAGGTGTTGTAGTGGGGATGTGGGTTCCTTATAGGCGGGGTAAGTTGTAAGTGGTTGTCAGTGGTTATAAGTGGCTGTGGGGGTGGTTAATGATTAGTCTGGGACAGTTCATTGCAGAGAAGTGTGGCTGTAGTCCGGTATCATTTGATGACTATGCGTCCGGATTGCATAGTGAAACAACTGAGCAACTGTGCTCACAGATAACGCTACGGAAACTGGACGAGTGCCAGTTGAAAACCATACCAGCCGAACTTGCTGAGTTTAACATTGAAGGCTCGGGCAGCCATTTGAAATTGGTGGATGCCATTGTGCGGCACCTGGTTACAAATAACATTGACAATGTTCTTGTCGAAGGATACATTGATGGTGAAGCAAAGATTAAGAATTGCGCCAATCTATTGGTTTGTCCAGGTGTGAACTATACAGTCCAACTGCTGAAGAGTGCCCCTTTCAGAATAATCTACAAGGTATTGAAGATTGAAGCGTTTCTTGACCTGATGCTGAATTACTCGGGTTTCATCAACAATGGCAAGGTGATGATTTGGGGGCCAATCCAGAAAACAAAGTACAGGACCAGAAATACAGTTGATACTCTATATATATCGAAAGTACTTCACAGAAATTCAGGCAAGACCAATCCGGATCCTATTCCATCGTCTGTTGATCAGTTGCTAAATACCATCTTTGAGACTGCAGACACCCAAACGGCCCGGACCCACGTTCCGAAAAGACTAAGGCCTTTGAAGATGGTTTTAAAAAGACTGATCAGCAATCATAAAAAGAAGCAGCTTAACTACCCCTACATAATTGACCAGATTTGTGGAAATCTGCCTCGTTTAAACGAAATTAACACAGGTAACTATGCATTGGCGACAGAGAACTCTAAAGTTATAAGCTTTATCATCAACATTGTTTACATGATCACCCCGCCGGAGCTATTTGGTACTAAAGCTAATCTAGCAAAGGTATGTTCAGGTATATCTGCCATTTGTTTTGCTACAATGAATGAAAAGTTCACCGTTGACTATCTTTGCAGAAATATTAAGATTGCAGAAATACCTTGGTTGTTTCGAACAAATTGCAAGCAAAGTAAGCAGTCATATGAAATTCTTCAGCAAAGGTTCAGAAAAGTAACTAAATGGTTCTTTTTTCACTTAGTCACTGGTTTAATGTCGTCATTTTTCTACATAACAGAAGCATCACAGTCTACAAAGCTTCTGTTCTTCAGACACGAAGTATGGTCAGGTATGACCCAGTCATTTAGAGACCGTTATTTCCACAACCACCTAACTAGAGCTTCTGGTAATTTAAATAAGCTGGGCAAGTTCAGCGATAACGAGGATTATATAGGTAGGATGAGAATACTGCCCAAACCAAACGACTTCAGAGTGCTTGTCACACCTTATAAAGGTCTTCAGCATTCGGTATTTGATTACCCCCAATTTCTAAACAAGGAGGTGAAAGTATTATCGAAAGTTCTAAATACCCGCCGTAATACGAAGTCATTATTCTCTGTGGGTCAACTAGGATCAAGAGTGTCATTTTACAAAAGGATATTATTGTCAAAGTATGCTAGCTTGCCTAACGTTTATGCACTCAGATTTGATGTCAGACAGGCATATGACTCTGTGCCTATTGCCAAAGTTAGAGAAGCTGTAGAGAAAATGTTTCCCGAAGGAAATGGGCCTATATTCATTAAAGAGTCTGCAGTTATTGGCCAGAAATCAGAGAAACTGAAGTCAGTGAATATTTTGGATGAAAAAAGATTCAATAGTGAACTTACCAGCGTGGATCATAATTGTTCAGTTTCAAGTCCTCACACCTTATGGAGGCTCACAAGAAATGATGTGCTGGATTTACTAGAATTTCACTTAACGAGATCATCTCTGTATTTCAATGGACATACGTTTCACAGAAAAGATGGACTGTTCCAAGGATTTCCACTGTCAGGAACGTTTTGTAATGTTGTCTACGATGATCTTTTGCTGTTCCTTGAGTCAAAGAGTCCTATTAAAGATGATGAAACCATAATACTCAGACTAGCCGATGATTTTATGATTCTTACAACCCACGAGGAAGTGCTTTCGGAGTACAAAAGTCTCATATTTGAAGGTATAGACGAGTTCAACGTGAAGATCAACAAATCAAAGACAGAGTTTTCAGCTGAGAAGATTGAGTTCATAGGCTCAGAGATTGATCTTATATCATTAGAAGTGTTTAAAGTCCAATATAGCACACCATTAATAAGGGCAGAGTCATTTGCGAAGTTTTATGTAAGTCTGCATTGCTATTACAAGACAAGATTGAATGACTCCATATTTGACTATCGGAATAGTTCGTTCTCAGCCATTATCCAGAACTATGGGTATCTGCTGCATGCTACTGAAATACAGTTTAAGGCCTCATTTGATAAGGTTAAATCAATGGATAAATTTGATAGATCTCTGTTTGAAAGGTTTTTCAATAGCTTGCAAGACCTGAACTGTAGAAGACTCCTCCGAGAAGAGCTTTTACAAAGCAAACTGGATAATCTGCACTCTATTTTACTTAGATTCCTGGAAAATAAAGGCATCCGTGTTGAAAACTGAAAAACAAATAATGTTTATCCAGATATGGGCCACATATACAAACGACGCATTCTATGTAGGATAATAAGTATTCAAAAATAGCAACCGATGAAAGAATAAAGAGATGTTAGTTCTTTAAAAGTCTCTTAAACAATTCCAAATTGGCTTTTCAAATTTTGCTTGTCTTTAAGATTTCTTTGTCTTTCAATTTCTTCAATGCCACCACTCTTTTTTAACTTATCATGGCCTACAAATTCATCCAACTCCTCCTGAAATTGGTCCGAACTTAATAATTCTTTCTCTTTCTGTCTAATTTTTTCGGCCTTCATAATAGCTTCAACTCTAGAGTCATGGTCAGGTATTAGGTTTTGCACCTCATCAAGTAAAGCATTTCTCATATCATTTATTGACACAGACGGATCTGGAAGAGGTAAAGCTGGTCCTCGAAGAAGCTGTTGATTCTTCTCTAATTCTTCGCAGCATTTGACAATCAAATCATAAGTTTCGTCAGCAGACGCCAAATCTTCATCTAATAATTGCACAATGGTTTCCTGTTCTTTGAAAAACTCTTGCTCTTCTAATATGGCAGTCAATGCCGACTGCCATCTGACGTTCCAATTCTTTCTCTCACTTGTCATGTAATTCATTAAGTTTGACAAACCAGACTTTGCATCGGCCATCTCCTTACTAACAAATGTTAATTGTTTAGGAGAGGGTCTGCTTCCCCGCTTACTTAAATCTAACTTGAGGGCATCTATGACGTCTTGGAGATCATCTATAGCAGTAACAAGATTCTCGCAATCGGAGCTGACTTTTGTTTTACAGCTCTCCATATATGGATCGCTAATGACATTATGTGGAGAGGCGCCCAACTCTTTGAATTGTTGAGTCAGCACGACAGTGTCATTAATAGTTTCTAGAAGCTTCTTATTTGTCAAAGAATGTTGTTGTCTTGCCTTTGCTAACTCTAACCGTAAGGAGTGAATCTCGTTCTTACAATAGGAGGTTATTTCTTTGGTGGCTTGATCTTTCTCTTGTGCTGCTGGTTTAGAAGTTACACCAATTTGACTTATTTTATCAACAATACTTTCATGAATTCTGGATAACTCAGATTTGAGATCTTCTAACTCCAAATTTGTGTTTTCATCCTTGTTTATGTTGGACTCAGATTGCTCTTCAAACAATGATAAAATACATGAATCCCTGACGTCTTCTAGATCTTCTAATTCATATGCCAAACATTTTGGATCTGTTTGAATATATATGTCAGGGTATTTATCAGATTCTGGAGTGAGCTCAAAGCTTTGAGTAAATAATACTCTTAAAGAGGAGAGGCTAGTGGGTAGTTTGATATTGGCACGTTTCACTCGGCTACCATGTTTCAAAAACACTTTAGCATGATGGGATGGTGGAGTAATGACAGTATCACCCAGAAAAGAGACATCTACACTATTAGAGTCATCAATTGGAGTATTCTTAGGTGAGAGCAAATGCTGGCTTTCCGATTCTTTTATATTGTTTTCAACAACTTGGCGTAGTGGGCTTGCTGGAATAACTTGGGGAAACTCTGGTATCTGATCCGGCAATGGTGTGTTTGCTGCATGCATTGAAAGAATTTTTGATGTCTGGTAAGCAGAGTATCTCTTTGAGGCTCTTCTCATTAGAGATTGGTTATCCTGTAATTTTGAGATTGGGTCTTTCTTCGGAACATTGTCGTCTGCTTCCAAAAACGAAGCTGTGGCTTCTGAGGACGCAGGGACTGCAGGGCTAGAAACCGAACGGTCCTTTTCTTGAACCGATTTAGCTTGCTGCAGTTTTTGTAGTTCCTGCTGCTTATCCTTTAGGATCTTCATCAGCTCGTTCACTATTTGGCCCACTTTTGGAAGAAACATGTCTAAAGTTTGCTGCGATGGCTCCAGAATAAGCGACTCTTCCAACACTTCTCTGAGCATATTGGGGATATCGTGAATGTCGGACACCGTCACGCCAGAGGCCGTGTACGACTTGATCAGCGCTTTGAAATCATCGCCAACCACCACAAACTTCGAAGACACGTCCGTCACCGTGGCCGATCTGCTGGCCCACGCCGTTAGCGACTTGAGCAGCGCCTTGGTGGACGTGAGCAACTGTGCTGTTGCTGTCGACGTGGTTGGTACATACTGCTTCTGCGCTGCGCACCACTCTCGTGGTATTTGGTGATGTTAGTAATCAGAGACACGGTACAAGTAAACAACGCTCCACGTACACTTTTCTTGCCCGTCTTTCCCGACGTGGACATCTTTTTTGGCTGTGAGCTGCTCGACATGGCCACTGACGCTCCTCTCTCGCCTCCTACTCCCACTACCCCCCGCAATGGCCCCGCCACCGCTCCATCCCATGTCCTTCCTCTCTAACTCCATGCTCATCCTTCTATCTTGAGCTCGCCTTGCCCTTCAGCACCAGCTAGAACAGAGCCGGTGCACGGGTGTGCCGGGCACGCGTAATGAGGGAACATGTTTTGGCCCGGCTGGGCTGGGTGGTAGACGGAGAAGGGAGGTGATAAGATGGGGATCATGGGAGTGGAAGGAGTGGAGAGTAGTAGAGGTAATAGAGGTAAGAAAGGGATAGCAGAGGCCGGGAGGACCAGCGGAACAGGGAGCAAGATGTGTGGAAGGCAGCGGATACCGGATTCACAGAGCGACGGAGAATCCGAGGAAGCGCTGAGCTGGGTGTACGTGGAGAGCCTAAAGGAGGTGAGTGAAAGTGCAAGAGGAGGTTGGGCAGTATGCTTTGAAGTGAGCAGACGATACTAACAGCTTAGGGGAATGCGGAACGAGTACAGGAGCGGGAACGAAAAGTACGGAGCCGGCAGGAGGAGGTGATACGAGAGCTGAAGCCTCTGACGCTACCGTTTTCTGAGCTGCCGTCATCGGGAAGAGCCCGGAGACGTGGATTCTGCCAGCGGCACATCTACACGGCGGATCTGGCACAGTACCTGAACCTGTGCGAAAGATCTGACCTGGAAGCATACTCGAGAAATGGCGTGTCGGACTACGATATAGTGTACATGCTAAACAGGAAATACATAAAGCTTCGAAGATTCCACGAGAAGAACGGCATAAGCAACCATAGGTTCAGGAAAAAGGACTTTAATTCATACTTGGAGGTGTTCAAAAATTATCAGGGGCATAGGCGTGGCGGTGACGCATCGTATTTTGATATCGTGGAGGCCAGAATTGATAACAACGCTGAAAGAAGAGAGTACCAGCGGCTCATTAGACTTCCATTAGAGACGATCGTAACCACCGAAGAAAGTGATCATCAAGAGGAAGAAGAAGACAACCGAGAAATCCGGGGTGAAGGTGACAATTTGAGCGAAACTGCAGACCCCCGCAACGACATCGATAATAGTCCCGGCAAGCAAGACTCACAACAAACATCACAGAAGATGGAACAACAGCCTGTTAATGAAATAACTGATGCAGAAAGTAATAAATTATCAGTAATGCAGTCCAAAGATGGACCTAAAGATGAGCATACAGTTTTTGGGTCATCTGATGAAGACGACTCGGATTCACAAGTGGTTGTGAATATCCAGCAAAGAATCCCAAGAATCGCCGATCTAGAAGACGATTCTCAAGAATTCGCAGACATAAATAATATCATGTCTTCACAATTAGAGGTGAGAAATATTAGATACGAAACTAATTCAACTATACAAAACTCCATAAGCAATGAAGATCCTTCTTCTGCAGACGATAAACAAAATTCACAAGATACGGTGAACCGTCCAAGAAGATCGTCGTTTAGTGAAGCATTATTTTCAACAGCTTTGAGATCAAGAAGAACTAGACGTCATAAGTTTTCCCAAGATCATGTCTATATCACAGACACTGCCGTTCATCTTGGATTGGCAACAAGCTTTCAGCTTAATACCATGTTTGAGAATGGAAGCACATACAAAGATATAATGATACATCTAGAGAACGTATATTCTTCAAAGAGAAAGGAAAGAGAGAGAAAACAAATTGGTTATGGTCCATATAACAAGGCAACATTTTTGGTCTATATTGGAGGCGAATCCAAAAGAATTCAGGAACAAGTCGATAAGAGTGTGGACTTAGGTGACCAGGATAGCCATACAAATACTTTTATGGAAATTGACAATTTTATTACGTCTGATGAGGATTACATTTTTGATAACGTTGAACTTGAACCCGAAGAGACTGAATTGATCACACGTACTTCAGAAGTTAGGCCTTTTGTTGAAATGGTGGATCATGATCCTAAAGTGAACTCTCTGCTTTCTTCTGACAGTGAGAATGACGGTGATTTAGAAGACAATAGATCAAATGTTCGATTAAACGATGAGTTTGTTTTCAGAAATCGTGTATACAAGAAGAAGAATGCTCTGAAAGGTATTTTGCCTAATTCTTTTTTTTCTGTTAATAAGGAGAAGCGACCTTCTAACTTGAAATTGAATGCTTCAAAAGCAGATAAGAACCAGTCATTGAAGCCCGGTATGGCTAGAGTCAAAAGAGTTAACAAGCGAAATGGGGAATCTGGTTCAAGTATACTGAAGGACTTCCTAGCTTCAGATGACCACTTCAGCGAAGGAGAAGAGGCGCAAATGGAAAATCCATATCATATTGAAAATAATCACATTTATCACACTAATGGGCCAAGGGATGAAGTATACACTGGAAATATTGATACCCGTGAGTTTACTGACATGGAAGCGGAAAAATGTCTATCAAACACTCCGTCCCTTGAAAATTCGTCGGATGACGTGACTGAAATTAAACATTTTGAGGACTCTAACCATTGCATGATTAGTGAAATAAATTTTGAAGGTTCTGCTCAAGAGGATACCCGGACTGGTATTGATTACATGATTTTTGGAGAAACGAAGAAACGCAATTCTACTTTGGATTCTCATGCATCTCACAAAAGAAGAAAACCTAAGAAAGAATTGGCCTCCAAGAGAACTCAAAATTATCCTCTTTTAAACAGAAAAACTCCCGGAACTGTCAGAAGTTCCGCAGGTGGCTACAACAGACGATCAAATCAGGTAGCGTCTCGAAAGAGAAGACTTTCAAGTCAAATGATAGAGAAAAGTTATAAATCGCCTATTTCATCTGGCATCATGTGGCTGAGTGATAGTGAAAACAATTCAAGAGAAAGAGTCTCAAATGAAAAGCCTGAACCAGGACTTTTGGTTCCTGGAAAAGGTGGCCATGTTTCCACTGAGGTGAATCAGATTATGGGTTTACATAAAGATGTTTCCACAGCTAAAAACACGCAACACAAGTCTCAAGTCAAGAATTCTGGCCAAAGTTTGCTTTCTAGGCCTCATCCATCCTCTGTGGATGAGAGATTTTATTTTGGGAGAAATAGATTTAGTGGTACAGTTCAACTCGAAGGGAATTCAGTTTCGGAAATATCATATTCAAATCAATTTAATATTAACCAAATGAATTCTTTTCTGGCCAGGGAGCCTCTTTCCAACGTAAATATTTATGATAGGAATGTCAATCATTTAGAAACTCAAGCGAATTCGTCACTTAAAAGTGACAGGCCTTACGAGTGCTCTTTGGAGGCATTTCGGGATTTAAAACTGAATTCAAACTCATTATGCCAGTCTAGATTATTTAAGCAGATCTTAAGCCACGATTGCAATTACTTCAAATCTGCACCTATAACATTTGAGTTATCCACTGTTGGCTTTACAATTGATAATAATAATATAGAAGATGCCACTCAGCTGATTGGCACCCTTCTCAAGCAAATAATTATTACTATGAAATCATCCACGACAATGTCGCCGAACGCACATACAGAATTAAGAAAATGTTATATCAGATTAGCTCAGTGTTGTTTAAATCTAAGTATGTTAGATATGGTACAGTTTAGATCAATATCTAAGATGCTTTTAAGTACAGCTAGAGCGGTTTTGAGAAACCTCAATAGTAATAGACTTGCGATTCTTCACATCCCCTACTACCTTTTATTAATCAGTCTTATCCACAAGATATTAGTTAGGGAAAATGATTCAGAAGTATTATCATTTGAAGGAATTCTAACTAAGCTTGAAAAGTCTATGATTAAGGCTTGTTGTTCTATGCCTGCCGATCAGTTCTATGTTTGTCTTAAAGGCAAAAACAACCGGTCCACGTTTTTTTTGGAGTCCTTGACCATATTTACATCTTTAGTTTCCAATCCATGGTCACATGTTGCCTCACTTGCTCTTGAGAACAAGTTTAAATTGAAGAATGTTACGGCCTTCCTATATTTTTTGCATTCAAGAGCCCCTGTTTTAGTTGACTGGGAATATTTTGTGCAAGAGATAGACTCCTTAAGTGGTAGAACACCTGCTAAAATATGGCTTGAGATATTTAATTCTGTCAAAAAAATCATACAAGATCTTGACTGGACATTAGAAGAACAACTTCTTTTGCGGTTGTATAGGTCATTAAGTTTGCAAAGATTCGAAAACATTGGTTCCTCCCGAGCAGAGCAAATGTTGTATACCTCGTTATCTACACCAGACGTTTTCACTGGACGTGAAGGTTGTCTAGATATTTATTTCAAGCTGCTGGTGCTTTTTGTTACCAAATATATGGATCCTTCTAAAGAAAGTAGTCTGATAGAGAAGCTGATTCCGATTGGTGACATTAAGACCTGTACAGTTTCGCTTTTGGTTAATAGGTGCAACGTGTTACTGAACATGGTGATGCTGTTCAGAAATGATTTCATTCACCACTTTAGAGCCATAATTAAAGTGTTGGCTGGTTTTAAAACCATGGAATCTTATAAAGCTCTCGCCGATCTAATAGGTGTTTTGTCCAAATGCTTTCACAAATATCTTAACAAGATTCCCATGGGAATCATTAAGACGTGTCTTTCTTTAATTATCAGTTTCATAAATGAAAGCAGTCTGCATTTGACTGCCTTGTCCCCGAAACTAGAATCATTCTTTGATACTATTTTGGAGTTTTTTAATTCTGTGAACTTTGATATGACAAGATTAAATCAGTTGTTGGATATCACCATAATCGCAATCAAGCTTAATCAGTGCAACTTTGGGTCAAAGTTGTCTCATGTGCAGTTCAAATTAATTTCAATGCTAGAGAGTCGCTTGCAAAGTATAAGTGATGAGGAGGTATTGAGTATGCACTTGAAGCTTAAAAGTGGTTTCATAACTTCATTAAAGGCTGCTATTATGTTCCCCAATCTGAGAAATGACTTTTTGAAATCCAAGTTTCTTTCTCTGTGGGTATATGTTTCTTCAAGGTTGGGTATTTCAATAGATGCTTTAATTCATCTTGAGTGGACATACTTTGGAAACAAAAGTTTTAGAGATAAACATGAACTTCTGTTTTTTTCCTGTCTATTAGAGTTCTATGGTGACACTGACTTTTCGTCTTACTACAAAATATTGATTAATTTGTTGATGAAAAGCTTGCCGGTGAACATTAACCCACATTTCTACGGGTTTTTTAAGGCTTTGACGAAACACAAGTTCATGCGTGATCTTTTTACATTTAAAACAGGTTTGGATCTATTGAGCTTAAGTGAGCATGAATTTCGGAAGAATCGTCAACAAGTTTGTGTGAAGATTTTGGCTAGGATAGTGACGAAGATCAAGAGAAGTGAGGAGCAAGCAGTTTTTGCCGGATGCTTAGAGATCTTTATGGATTGTTTGAATATGGAATATTGGAAGCAAAAAGAAATACAGGTGAATTTCAATGAATATAAAGATCTCACTATGCGTATCCTAAGATACATCAACGCAGTCTGTGAGCCAATGTTAAAATCCACTCCTTCTTATAAGAATTTACGGCATGAGCTCTCATTTACACAGATTCAGAGTTCCCTTAACGAAAAGCTTGAATCTGTTGTTACGATAAACGATTTTGTTATTGTTCTTCAAAATGACTATATCACTGCCATTCTAAATAATAGTTTAGAGGTTTTCAAATTGGAAATCGTGGACCTATTTTCCAGCCAAGGCGTTATAGATAATGAAGACCCAGATAGATCTTCGTTGTATCCACTTGTTCTGGCGATCAGTGTATATTTTGATTTTATAATAGCCGATCCTGTGCATTGGGTGCATCTTGATAATTGGATGGCTATGTTTACCGCTGTGCTGAGTTCAAAGTCATTTCTGAACAAGTCAGATTTATGGCATACAGTCAAATTGCTAACTCTGATGTCTAAGGTTTCAGGTGCAGCCGCAGCTGAGTATGCTAGTAGCAGAGCCAGCATCGACAGCTCTATTCAAAGTATCTTAAGGACGCTTGACCTATCCTTTATAGGATTCATAGATAGGCAGAATTTCCTTTCTGCTCTTGGGCTATTGGACACTTTGAGACCCAACCCCGCCGGTTCACCCATGCTCACAAATCATGACAGGTTCATTCCTCTACTGTCTACTGAGCTACAGGACCAGCTTAAACTCCTCTATAACGAGAACGCCCAACTGTTGACCAATAAAATTACAAGAGATGCTCCACTACAGATGCCACCCGACCTGCTTTCTGAAACTGCCGTGTTTCCTGACGATGACGCATCCCATGCCTCGGCTGGCCACCTGATAGACACACAGTTCTTCTAACCATATATCCATACCCACTTGTTTGAAAGACCATTGTATATTAGTGCTAATACATGTATTACTTATTTTAATGTTGTGCTACTTTTGGCCCACAAAGGTAGCATAAAGGTAGCAAAAAAAGGATGCACTTATAAACTGCTTGTATACTGTAGTTCTTTACATGTTATCTAGCGCAGCATACTATGGAGATAGAACAGCAAGGAGAGGTTATTGGAATGACATCTTCGGGATGGCAAGAGCCTGAGGTTTCCGGCACCCTGAAGCTGCGCAGTTCTTCTGCCCCGTTGACGGCCATGTTGCAGCAGCATGAAAAGGAGGAGACAAGACAGAGAAGCACCACGTACTCCAGCGCATCACCGCAAGCACCGATCACACTATCAATCAGGAACTCACGGAATAGACACAACGATGCCATGTTGAATGAGCCTCGTTCAGGTGTTGCCAACTCCAGTTATCCGGTATTGGACAGCAATCACAGCCAGATAGCTGATGCCAACGGCGAGTCAAAGAGTGCAGACCCGCTGGGCTCTTACAATGCTCCCAAAGGCGGGCTGGAAGACACTTATACTCCTTCCCCTTCCATCGATTCCAAGGAACCAATATCGCTTCCTCCAGCTCCAAAAGCAGTAGGCAGCTGGCACGAAGGACAGCAGCTTATAACGCAGTATGGTCATGTTTCTCCTGAACAATTACAAGATGAAAGACACATCTTTGGGAGAAGTTCCATCGAAGCAAATTCAAGACCAGTTTCCAATTCCAAGACAGTAATTGTTTATAACGCTACTGAAGTGGATGGTGATAATGCTCTGGTTGCTAACAGCAGTAAAAAGGAGTCGGATTACGAAATCGAAAGGTCAAATAGCCTTCATGAAGCACATGCAGATACCCCTATGTCTTTCAATTCACCAACCCATGCTGAAGTTTCTAACTCTCACCTGGCAACAAATGAGATAAGGAGTAGACAGCCACCTGCTGGTTTTAAAAAGCGATCCACCACAGAAACTGAAAGTAACTATCATTACCAACGTGAATACAAACAACAAAGAAATATAAACAATCTAGTTATTGGCCTCCTTTGTTGCATGGTTTTTCTCTTTGTTATTCTGGTCTCACTTCAGTACTTGAATGAAAAACCTACAATCACATCATTCTATGATCTTATGGATAACTTAGATCCTAGAGAGCGGGCTGATTTCATTAGAAGCCTTCTAAATTTATATAATAATGATTTTGAAGAGGTGGACCGGAGCTGGCGTAATACAGAAGTGGCAAAACAAAGAACGAACAACACCATACCGACAGAAAATCACTTTTCCTCTATAAACCAAATATATCAAGGAGACTATGAAGTTCAAAAATTGATGCAAGAGGACAACCTTCAAAATGCTTTCTACGGAGTTGCGTATGCTCCCAGAGGAATCATTGAACCCATGTGCGGAGTATCCGAAAGAGAGGTTTTGCTAGACATAGCCCGACTATCCAAGGTTACTACAAGGATACGTACTTACGGTACCCAGTGCCAACAAACCGAATTCATACTTGATGCAATCAAGGAGCTTAATTTAAATATGACACTAGCAATGGGTGTTTGGATAAACTCCGATAATTATGTTAATTGGAAGCAGATTACCACGATGAAATCGCTACTCTCAAAATATCCAAGAGATCTGTTCCACTCCATATACATAGGAAATGAAGTGTTGTTCAGAGAAGACAAGACTGCAGATGAGTTGATTGAGTATGTAAAAGACACGAAAAGATACGTGAATGCAATTGGATATACTGGATTACCAGTAGGCACCTCTGAGTTGGGCTCTAAAATCAATGAAAACCTATTAAAAGCGTGCGATTTTGTAGGAGCCAATATCCACCCTTTCTTTGGCGGCATAGCTGCAAAGGTAGCAACAGATTGGACATTGGATTTTTTGCGTCAACAGCTAATACCAATGAGAGATTCTGTTAATAAGCACTGTGATATTGTAATATCTGAAGTTGGTTGGCCTTCGGATGGTGGTAGATTCCTGGATGCGATTGCTACTACCTCTGAAATGCAAGAGTTTTTACAAAAATGGGTGTGCACAATGAGGACGAGTCCTTACATGTGGTTTTATTTCGAAGGCTTTGATGAACCTTGGAAGAAAATATGGTACGAAGGAGACAATAGATGGGAAACTGAATGGGGTTTTTTCACCAATACTAGAGAGATGAAGGAAGGAATACTGTTACCGACTTGCGATGGTAGGTGAAATCTGTTACGCGGAAATACTCTGGTTATTCCGTTTCATTACTAACTAGGAGATAGCCGTATTCGGTACACTGTCTGACCTATATTGAGCTGGTTATCGTCTATTTAGCTGACCTTACTTGTTTTCACTTTGCTGGTGGCAATCTGGTAAATCTTGAAGTTTGTCCACAAAAAGAATAATGAAAAGCTTCCGAATGAGATGAGCACATTTCCAATAACCCATAAATCTGGTAAATAACTTGGAGGATCTATACATGATTCCACAATCTGTAAACCTGCAGCAGCAACATAAGAAGACACAATAATGGTTTTCCAGAATATGTTATGTGGTAACACTGTGGTCGCCAAATCTCTTGGATTAATTGGAGCGCCAATCATGGAAGCATACTTTCTAATCCATGATAAGTTTCCCATGAGCCAATTTGATAGGATTCCAAGTATAAAGTACTGTAGTGCCAAACCGTCCCTCTTGATAAGTGGCCACATTGAAAATAGTCCGATGTTGGCTATCCAGCATACCATGGAGATCACATCTGCATCGACTTCATTTAATAGCAAATTGATTGGCATTAGTGGTAATAGAATAGACTTCTCATGAACTTGGAATGAAAACAGATAAAATGAGAGTGAAGTTGCTATTAAGCACCAGGACAGTAAATGCTTCTTTGGGTATAGAAATATAAATGCGCATGAAGGAGCAATGCCCACCAATGTAAATACTAATGAGAGCAACTTCAACTGATCGGTAGTGAAAATTTCCCTGTACTTGATGATAAGGTTTGTTGCACACCAGAAGTTGGCAACTTTATCTTCAAATAAGCCTCGATTAAAAGGAAAAATGCGGAACATGATTTGACTTAACTGCTGCATGCCACCTGCATATATGAAGGGAGCCAATAACATTGTAAACGTGGACACGGTGGCAACACCAATACTGATTAATCTAAGGATATTGAAGTTTCTTGGGAAAGGCCATATGCTAACGCTCAATAAATAGAAAAATATCACTGGAGAATAGTATAGAGCCATTTGCTTAAAACCCAGGGACAGCACAAAGAAGAAACATGCCATTGCGTAATGATCATAGAGCAAATTCACAACTGCAAGCAAAGATAACCCCAACATGACAGAGTTGTACTGGAAATGGCCATGATCGATGATTATTAAGCTAGGTTGGTACAAAATAGCAGCGGCTATAATCGTTTGGTCAATGGATGCGGCATGGTTGTAATATCTGCCCATCCATTTGGTATACATCATGAGGGCCGGTAGATAGATAACCAGTTCGCTGATTATCGACGTGACACGCATAAAAGTCTTCAAATCCGGGTGCTCCAAGCCTCTTGATAAATCCAACGCAAACCAGCTTGAATCTATCTTTGACCCAATTATCCCCAGCAAATATGAGTGGAATGCTGTCAAAGGTGGGTAGTCTAGACCCCAATACTGCAAATCATAGAAGTACCACTTGGTTATAGGCAAATGTGTTGTGATTTCAAGCCAATGTCTCTGTGCCTCAAAGTCGCCATACATTGGTGGAGTACTCGCCCCAGAGTAGGAGCCTAGCCCAACAGCACATCTCACAATGATGGCAAACAGGATAATGAAATACCTGGCGACCCACTGGTTCTGGGCTTTTCTGAATGGTGCAAGAAAATCATTCAGTGGAGAACTCTTGAACAAGGATACAAAAGGCTCTTTGGCTTCAATCATTATATGCATTCACCAAACAGCTGTTTCAATCTCGTCTATCCAACACACATCAGTGCCTTCCAGCTCTAACCAACCTATCTCTTCAGCCTGTGTTTGTCCATTTGATTCAACCGTACAAATACGTGTACGGTTTTGTCGACACGTTGCGGTGATACTGTCTGTCGGCTCGTTTGCGTTGTCGACATGGTTGTCTACTGGATCAGGATGCTCTGGAGTGTCGACGGAGAGCCATCGTGTGTCGACAGAAGCCAGCAATCCAGTATCTGTTATTAATAGTGGTATACATTGTTGAAGCTTATATACTAGAGAGTAGAACAGAGTGTACCAAAGGGTGGTCTATTTCTTAGTGTACTGTTCTAGGTTCTCACCATTCTCACCGACAATCTCCTTGATAACCTTGATGATCTGGCCGTGCACGGCGGAGCTGGCAGCAATGACACCCTGCGAGTTTAAAGTTCTACCAAACCCAAAGTCCAAAGGATTGCCGTACATATCTGTAACTTTACCACCACTCTCGTGCACTAGCAAGTAACCAGCGGCATGGTCCCAGATTTTCTCCCTGTAGTTCACATTGATAGGCAATCTCAAATAGATCTCCGCCTCACCCTTAGAGACAGCACAGTACTTCACCTGGGAATCCAAGTTGACAGACGGCTGGGCAATCCCCAATTTCTGCTTGATCAGGCCCTGTAAACCGTGTGCTGAGTGACCCTTTTCCACGCCTTCCACGACTCTGGCCTCGGATATGCTCAACTCATTCTTAACAGAAATTCTGCTGGTGTTGGTGAATGGATACACAACCTCCGTGTTCAAGTCCTGGAAATAAGATCCGTGCCCTTTGATTGCTGTGAACAGCCCACCTTTCACACTGGACTTGTCCGACAAGTCCTGTGGCAGGTTAGGACAACCAACAACACCCACTTTCACCTCGCCATCGACGATCAGCGCTAAACACACGGCATACTGATCACCTCTCAGGAAACCCTTTGTACCGTCAATAGGGTCCAAAGCCCATATTCTGCCTGTTCTTCCACCCTGAGAATTACCCTTATCAATAATATCACACAACTCATCACCGTCTGCAATTGCACCCAGCTCAGACGTGAACTTCTCATCCAACTTCTGCACAGAATCAACGTGGCCAAAAATCAAGTCCTTGATACCTTGCTCCTTGATCAATCCAGAGTCTTCCTCGCCAACCACCTCATCGGTAGGAAAGTTCTTCAATATAGAGTTAATCACAATAGCTTGCGCCCCAAAATCACCAATCGTGACTGGCGACTTATCCTCTTTGCTGATACCCTTCTCCAGGTGCTCTTCGCTGATCTTTCTGGTGAGCAATGACGCTCTGCGAACAGCTAGCTGTGCGATATACGCTTCCCTTAAGTACGGAATAACTTCAGACATCCTTCTCCGTAGCATCAATTTCCAATTGTCTACCTCTAATCCCACTTTCTCAGCTATATTCCCCTCTTGACTCCCACTCAAGCCCTGTCTTGTCTTCTACTCTAACTCCAGTTATCCCAAAACCATCCATTTCAGCCTTGTGAACCACACATTTGTTGAGCTGCGCACGTCTTCCGAGGCTGTGCGCTTTTGTGCAAAGTCACGTGACCTGTTTTGGGCTGGCTAACTAGTTTACTGGGATTATTGGTTAGAGTATTGTATTATATAAAGGAGCTGGAGTTCAGTCAAAGAAGTCGTCGTCGTCATCTTCGGTGCTTCCTCTGACGCTCTTCTTTGCAAACCTGGTTCTTCTGAGCTCCTCTAGGTCGTCGTCCAAGTCCTGGTTTACAAGCAATCTGTCGTCGCTTTCCTTGACCGCATTTATGTCCACCAACACCTTTTCAAGATCCTTGAGCGATGTCTGGTTACCGCTGAGCAAAGTTAGAGTAACAAACTGCTTCACCACATGTGTGTCACGGTATATCAAGATTGTAGGCAAGTTTATCTCTGGGTAGTTTTCTATGGCCCTACTGCCCTCAATCTCAACAAACTTCACGTCTTTAAACTTATATGCCGCCTGGTTGAACGCCTCGTTTATAACTCTGGATTGTAGGTTGTTACCAGACATTAGAAGAAACACGAACCCATCGTTCGACGCCTTTGTCACCTCGACTTCGTAATCCGGTTTGCTGATGTGGTAAACACTGCCATGCTTGTAACTCTTTTGTCTGTCGTTATCCAGTTTCTTCATTTCGTTCATTCTCTGGTTTTTGTAGCTCTCTAGAAACTCATCGTCCTCTAATCCTTCCAATTCCTCGAGCTCGTCGAGGTCGAGGCCTTCTAGCCTGTTGTCGTGTTGTCTTTGGATGGCCTCCGATAACGCTTCTTCTAACTGTTCAGTCGGATCCGGCTCTTTCTCCGGGATGATCCCGTGCGATCTCAATATATCATTCCATTCTGTGTCCTCGTCCGGATTCACCTGAACAGGGATCTTGACATCGGGCATTCCTGGCATACTCATCTTCAGCTTTCTCTACCTAGTAATGTACTCTATGTCTCTATCAACTCCAAATGACTGCCAAATTGAGCAAACTTCCAACTCCCGACCGCTGTTATACAAACTTGGTATAGCTCCCGGAATATCTTTCTGTCTCCACGCCCTCAATAGCCCCTTTCTGGTCCCCTTTGGCCTTTCTCTGCCCTTGTCTGCCTCCATCTCTTTCACTTCCGTGTCGCCTGGAGGCGTATAGTGAACCATTTTCAAACTCCAAATTTTTCATGTTACGACGCGGGCTTGTTGAAATGGATAAGGTGGATAATGGCAAGATACTATAGAACATGGTATTAATAAATAACTACATAATTAGAGGGGTAGGTCTATCTAGAGAGCCATTAGTCTGTGCTGAGGGCAAGCAGTGCGTCAACACAACTGCCAATGTTGCTGACTCCATCCTCGTCGACCATGATGTCTGTACTGTTCAGGACATCTTGGATGACTTCTCTGTCTAGGTTAGGGAACATGGTGGATAGAACCTTGAAGTTTTCGTCCGTCTGATGTCTTCTGCGCTGGGTTCTTTCGTTTTCTTCAATTGACAGCTTCTTGATTCTGGACAATTCCTCCCTGTAGGAGGAGTCGGGTTCTAGTGGTGTGCCGGTAGGGGAATCTGTTGGAGAAGGGGAATTGAACAGGTTTCCAAATGACTGACTGAAAGATTGCTTCATCATTTCTGCTGACTTTGTAAACATTTGGGATGGCGATTCTGCGCCTGCAGATCCAATGATATCAGAGATCTTCTTCGGGATAGGAGTAGCCAGGACTCCCTCATTCCTTTGTGCGTCTTGCGACTGTTGCAATTTCAGCATTTTCAATCTCTTCTTCTCCTCGATCTGCTTTTCAATCTCCATCTTACTGTCCTGGATCTGCTTGTCATATTCTTCTTCGCTGATGGTTAGCTTGTTCTTTCCTAGATCAATAACAAAATTGACTGCAATCTGAAGCGTGCTCACATAGTATGAGGTCTCGCCAACTAAGAAGTCTTCGCTCCTGAATCTTTCAATGTACATTAAATTGGAGTAGAGAAACTTCGGCTTAGCTTGTAATAAGACATAAATCAACAATGGAACAAAGGAGTCGGCATTCTCCTCTATCTTTTGCAATTTCTGTTGTTGTCTGATCAGACCGAATATGATCTTGCAGCAGTTTAAAATGCAAATGATCTTATCACGAGGAGATTTGTAATCATTGATTCTATTAATTTCACTGGATGCTAATTTCACAAAATTTGACTCAACATTTAGATTCATTGGAACATCCAAATGTTTCAATTGAACCCAGAAGAACAATTTAATATTATCATTGTATTTCTTATCCTTGATTAAATCTTCTCTATGACTTTCAGATAATCTAGATCTGAGAATGACAGGCGAGAACACGGAATTATAGGTTCTTGTCATCACCAGTTTCTCCAGGCCCTCTTTACAGTTGCCCAATTCCACTTCATCAGTCAACTGGCTAAAAGGAGGCAGTAATAAAAGTTTACCATATATGAATTTCTCAAAGTCTTTAATCAATTTAACCTGCTCATCAACAGTCCAATTCTTTTGATTGAACTGATATAAGAAAGATTTCAAATATTTATGGGCTGGTTCACAGTTCCTAGACTTAAACATCGTCAAGAATTTTTGAAAGTCAAATGCCACCTGTTTTGCTGCAGCTGGTGGGTTTGGAATATGATCCTTTTTCTTATTTGGTTCTGGCTTGGATTCTGTAACAGTAGGGTCTGGGGATTTTGATTTTGATCTTGTCTCCGTAAGTGAGTTTTCATTGGTTGAAACTACCTTTTCTACTTTAATGTTCTCTGAAGACTCTTCTGCCGAGGCAGGTACACCCAGCTGTGTGATAAGGGATTTATCAGGTTGCTGTACTAAAGGCTCAATATCTTGGGCTGACTGAATTGCCAAAGCTTTTTTCTCTTCCAGCATTTCTTCACCCTCTCCTTCGTCTTCGTTGTCATCTTGTTCGTCATCTTGCCCCTCAGGATCACCATTTTGGGAGTCAGATTCTGAGTCTGAATCTTCGTCTAGCAGCGTACCTCCACCCTCATAGGTCATGGCACTTATTAATTCTCTGCTCTTGGTGGAATTCTGGCCACTTTCTCCTAGTATACTGCTCAGGTTTGGAATCTTATCCTTAGTGGACGACGCACCAGACTCGAGGCTCTCCAGGTAGTTGATCAGAGATGCATTTTTAGCATCGCTCACGATGCCTCCAACCGGGCTTGTCTTTGTCGATGTGGTGGTTGTGGAAAAGGACATTGAAGGTTCCGAAACTCCCACTATTGGTTGTGCCGACTTAAAGCTCGGCAGTATGAATCCCTTGCTGGGTGACCCGGACCCTGCGGTATCTGAACGGCCAGGTTCGTTAAACTGGGTATTGAAGGACATCTAAAAATACTCTGATATAAAAATGAGTTCCAAAACCCAATCTGAAGAAATCTATAATAGGCCCAAATGGATTAATTGCAGTTCCAGCAGTACACGGCAATCACCTGCACAGAAAAAGGACTTCTAGGGTACGTCTGAAAAGGGCTTCTCCGGAACGTTCAACGTGCGTCACCGCCAGTCTGAGGGTCTATGCTGCAATCACCGAATAAGCGCTCGCTCAGCTCACTCAAATAACTCAGGTACCAGCTCTCGGGTATCTCCTCGTCTCTCCACGTCCAGCGCCTCCTGCCATCTACCCTGACTGCCACTCCACTCTGTCTCCTAGCTGGCCTTGTATCTGCCGCCTGTTCATTTCTCTTAACTCCAATTACTACGATAACAGCGACCAGGCGAAACGAGGCCAAAGGCGGTGTGGCGCGCTGTGGCGAGTGAGCTGGTTGTGTACTTCCATTAGGGGGCATGGGGATGGCATGGGGACATGGGGATGTCAAGATGACATGGGGATGTCAAGATGACATGGGGATGTCGGGCGGAATGGGGATGTCAAGAGGACATGGGAATGGCATGGGGACATGGGGATGGCATGGGGATATGGGGATGGCATGGGGATATGGGGATGGCATGGGGACATGGGGATGTCAAGGGGACATGGGGACGCCAATTTCAATTAAACCACTTTACGTATATACTTTGAGAACTCCCAGAATCAAGAAGCATGTGGATGTTAGTACGTGCCATTTTCAATTAAACTACCTCTGTATATACGTTAAGAAAACCCAGAGGCCAGCAGCAAGCCACGTCATACCAGGGCATATGGCCACCTCGGGGTGCCTCAGTCCATGGCACTACATATCTTGAAGTAATTTCAATGCGCTTCGGAAGTATACAACTAGGTAAAGCAAAGAGCTCATCTTAGCCTCCTGCATCGTCCCTACTCCAACTCTTATTCAAGCAACTTGGACAAGTACTCAGTCAACTTGAGACACTTCTCATCCTCTAGCCTCTTGCAAATCACCTGCAGTCCAACAGGCGCTCCTTCAAACTCAGAGAGACTCTCGCAATACGTGTCATGAACAAGCTTATCAGTATCACTAATATACTCCTGCTTTGCTACTGGCGTATCTATACAAGTATCACATCTAGTAACAGGAAATGTGGCACCAGGGTAATCTAATGCGTTCCAGATGGCAGTGAAGGGTTGGGGAACAGTTTTCCCCTTCAAACAAACAGGATAAGGCGTCGTTGGCGCAATCACACAGTCTAATGGCACACCTTCTCCAGCACCGTTGTTCCACAGCTGTAGATATTTCTGTGTGTTCGCCGTTCTCTTCTTCTGCAGCTCCCACATTTCTGAAGTCGGCATATCTGCGCTGTCAAATATGAATGAAGCAATGACAGGGTCAATCTCCTCACCAGATAGAGAGTAAGTCTCTCTCACCGTCTTGAAAGAATTGGCCCCGTATGCCGGATAAACACCCTCCTTTAGTTCTTCAAATAGGGTAGCGGGCCACTCAATCACATTGTGCCCGTGTTTCACCAATGCATCCTTAACCATTTGCAGAGCACGCAAAACCGGTGGGGTAGCTGTAGTTAATGAATCACAGTCCATAAATCCAACATTCAAAACTCTCTTTGAAAAGTTTGCGTCAATGTCTCTGAACTCCAATGGCAGACAACTGCTATCGATATCCAAGCAAGGTTTGCTTTCAACAATAGCCTTAAAGGCGTACTCCATGTTTTCGTAGAAAGGAGCAAGAATACCGTTTACAGTGATCACTGTCTCCAGGCCATCAGACAGGGTAGCGCCTCCAAGTCTAGGTAATCTACCTGCTGAAGGTTTAATCGAAAAGACATGGTTCAAAGCACCTGGATGTCTCACAGATCCACCAACGTCTGTTCCTATACCAAAACAAGAGCCTTTCATAGCTGCTATGGCACCTTCACCGCCGGATGATCCACCGTTATTCAAATATTTTCTACTATACGGGTTAAGAGTTCTACCCCATAGCAAATTGCTCGTTTCAATATACATAACAGCAGATGGAACGTTTGTCTTACAGATCACAATGGCACCCAGTCTTTGCAAGCAATCAACAATAGTCCCATTATCAACTGCTATGTCTTCGGCCAAAGCGATTAAACCTAAAGAACTAGCTAATCCTTTAATTTTGATGTTATCCTTTAGAGAGACGATCACACCGTGAAGACTGCCTTTCAACTCACCAGTCTGTGAATAATGCTTGTCTAAAAGCTCTGCCTCTTTTAGGGCATCATTAAAACGGACTTCTGTAATGTAGTTCACTAGCTGATGCCCTAAAGTCGCCCTATGGCAGTACGCCTTGGTCACTTCCGCACATGATAATTCCCCGGACCTATACTTGGCCAGCAACTCAGGAATAGTCAAATTGGTGATTGCTTTCTCCTTGTCAGAAAGTAAGCTGGACGCGTCTAAGAACTGTGAGACATCGTTAGCTTCCGTCCAACTTGGTAACTGGCTCTCGTCGACTGCGTATTCAGCGATAAGTTGGTCTCTGGTGTTCAATTTCTTGGTTTTGATAGCTTCACAGTCCATCATCCACGCTCTCTTTGCAAATTCTTCCTGTTATCCCGTTTTATTGGTCAAAAAGCCGTACGCCAATCCTAATCCTAATCCCAATGCCAATCCCACTACCCTAAAACTAACACTGTCTCTTTCTTTGACTAGTATCTTCAAAGGTCCTATTCAAAGGAATCCGTTTCGCTCAAGGTAAATTTTAAACCGAAATAGCCCAAATTGTGAGACCAGTTAATCCAGACCAGTCGGTGGGATGAGACGGTGATGCTGTAGCTAAACTGGATATTACAAGAGTGTCACAAGCAGATAGACAGACTCGGAAAAGAAATAAGGCTTGCGATTAGCCACAAGTCCAAAGAGTGAATACTGGGCGAAAGTCCGCTGGCCGGAGAAAAGCTGCGGTGTTGGCCAAATGCGGTTTTGAGAGTCCGTTTCTCCGACAGCCAAAGGACGTTTCAAGGACTAGTACATGGGGTTTTTGGGCGTTGGAAGAGGATAGGGTGGTCTGTGGTATTGTGAGAGGTGTGGGAGAGGTGGGTGAAGATCTATAGAATAGAATGATCAAGATACTAGTTGTAAATCACAGTAAACGGGTAGAAGGAGGATTGAAGATCAGGTGGATAAAGAAGGCTGGTTAAAGAGCTGATGGCTCAGACAAATGCAAAGGTTGCATACTGAATAGCCTGAGCTGCCATAGGACGATAATGCAAAGATCCATGTGTTATAAATTACATAATTGGGTGACAAAAGAAATCAAAGTCCATTTGCTTGCATTTGCCTTATCCAGAGAGCATTCCTTGTATACTTTGATTGGTAACTTCAGAATGATTCCGGTGAATTATCACGTAATGTCTGTGCTCCTGGTATCTGCTGAATATAAAATGCCTATCAGTATATGTTTGTCTTTAAAAACATTGGAATCATTTTTCTATTATCTTGTCCTGAGCTATATAAAGCTATCTGTGCTTCTTCCATCTTGTCTGTATTATGCCAGACATAGACTAGACATAGACTCTTTCACAGTCGGAATTATCTCTGATTAGTCTTACAGTTCAATAAGCGTGCTAAACGTGTCTTATTAGCTGGGTGTATTATAGTATCCTGGTTCATCTTTGGGTTTTAGTTCAAGTCTATTGGTGCATGGATACATTTATAGGCACTTCTGGTTGCTTTCAGTGCAGGCTACTAAAATAGAGCGGCATGTCCATCTGGGTTTGAGTTAAGGAGCATTTGACCTAGCCAGACAAGCATTCCTAAGCAGACCAATCAGTTCCAATAATATATTCGGTAAGGCCCATGTAGCTTGCTATTCTTGGTGATTTGCTTGATTCACTTCATTTTTGCGGGAAAGTTGACAAAGGAATGGACTGGAGCTGTACCGTGTGTTACGCCACACAGTTCGACCTACTAAGCGATCCACACAAATGCCTTGTACTTTTATTACTCCATTCCCCCCTTGCTCCGGCTTGACAAAATATATCTGTACATCCCTACAGCAAAACCACTACGACAGTGAAACTTCCAAAGCCAAGTCTCCTCAGTGAGAGTAAACGTCCACTCTAAAGCCACCACTGCTTTCCTCCTGCACCGATCAACTCGCCCCTCACAGAACTGGGCTTTCGATTCACACAGCACAGAACTACACGTCTGCACCAGCTCGGCTCAACGCAGCCATCGTTCTGTTGTTCGCCTGGTAAACCCATAAAATGGCTTGTCCATACTGGCTTGTTCCATGAAGAGGCGATTTCTCAGGGTGTGCGAAACATGAAAAGAAGCCTTTTGGATTGGACATCAAAGATGAGCAATGTTAAGAAGAAACGGACCAATACAGGTACAAGAGAGAGTAGAAGAGTTGAAGAGGACATTCCTGTGAAGTTGGATATGCGGCAGAGTAAGAGACGGTCATTGGTGAGAGATAAATTGGTTTGTGCTCCTTGCTCCAGAAGAAAAGTGAAATGCGATAAGAATATTCCGTGCAGTACTTGTACAAGACGGAAAGAGGCACACTTGTGTCACCGGCCAGCGGACATTGGGTCTAATGGAAGTTCCCAGCTTCAGACAGTGTCGCCTTTTATCACGGCGACAGGGGCCATGGTGGTTGACCCGGCAAAGTCGTACTCCTTGAAAAACATTGTGAACTCTGACCCAGTGATGCCACTGAGTCTCATGGACAGCGTTCACCATAGCACCTCTGAATTACCGTTCAGAGTGGCCCCATTGGACACATATCTAAACGCGCTGAAGTCTTTGACGTATGGTGTCACAAGCATAGAAGGTCTAAGCTCGGGGATAAGCAACATCCATTCGCAAGTATCGAGTTACGACTCATGCATTCAGCAATTCCGGTTACTTCTCGCCAAGCTTAACCACAGCACCTCACGGTTGCTGTGTGATTTTGCTTGCAGAAATACAACTCTTCTCCATCATGGAATAATCAAAAGCAAGTTTATGGAAGATCATGAGGCGTTCTTCATGAATGAAGTCATTCAAGATAGAGACTGCTTAGATCATTTCCTTAAAAGTTCGATGAAATCGAGATCGCCAAAGGACTATTACTATTGGATGTCCCTATACTATGCTGTGTTAACTGTAGGTGTCTTTTTTGGTGCAGATGATTTAAGAAATGAGCTACCTTACACCGATGACGAACTCACCATCTTCCCACATGCATTCTTTCGGGCATCATTTGATTCTTCAATTAGGGCCGATGCTTTTATTGTGCCAGACATAAGAATGGTTGAAATCTTCTGTGTGCACACCACTTTTTTGCATCCTCTAGGCAAAGCACAATATCATAGGCAAATGTTAAGAGTTGTACTGGAGACTTGTTATACCCTCGGTTTAGACCAGATTGAGAGCCAGGGAATGGAGGTGAATTTTCAAAAAGAGGTTATGAAACGGATATGGTACAGTATTTATATTGTGGATGCTTTCAGTAACTATCCTGTTAAGCTTATTCGGAACCACGGAACTTCATTTCCATTGCTAATTAATGACGAAATGCTTGTCAGTCAGACGGTTTCAATGAACGTTCCTGCAGTAAAAGATATACTACAGGATGATGATCTCTCTGGGTTGGTATATCAGCAATTCATGGTGGACATTAGCAAAATCAAACAGGACAGTCATCAGGGCTACCTGAATTTGCAGGTCATTGCAGATTCTTGGGTAAAGATAAGTAAACTAAAAGCAAAAGTTGACTCTTTTTTCAGTCTAGTACAAACACAGAACGGATCAATGGCTGCTTTCGCCAAACATTTACTTTTCTCAACTATAACTAGAGAGTCATTGGATATTGGATCTAGGTTGCAGACTTTAATGGGTTTTGAGAAATGGTGCCTTTATTACAGAGACAGTTGTTTGGAACTTGCGTTGAATTTGTTGACCCACTCTACAAAACCTGATATTCCTTCTTTTTACAACAAATATTGGATTATTCCTCAACATATGATTTACACATGCTTGTTTCTATTACTAGACATGCTGATGATGAAATCAGATCAGGACGAACTCAAATTGGAAAAAGTTACAAGTGCTTTACCAACCTTGAGAAACTTGAAGAGCTCGCATTTTACTGCCAATGTTGGTGTGGCAGTGATTGAAAAGTTGTGCCATTTGGTCTCATTGGTGAGACTGGGAAAGCATTCATTAGAACCTATGCAAAGCATGTCGTTGCAGAATTTCTTGAAAGAATTGGAGATTTCAAGTCCTCTTCTAGCAGAAAAACGGCTTGAGAAAGTATGTCCACCTGCTAACAGATCGCAGTACCTGAGAATCAATAGTGACAAAGCCGGAGATCAGACATCGCCTTCGGATCCGTATGACGTCTCTGCCCTAAAAGACAACTCCATACCTCCTCAATTTTTGGATCCTTCCCTCAATAAGGTGTTGGACGATACTGGTTGGAATGAGTTTCTTTCGTTCTTCTTTGGTGCCAACAATAGGAACTCGGAATATTCTGATATTGCTACAGAAATGGAATTTTCTGGCAGGCTTTGACGGTCTAAGCTTATATATTGCATATGTATCTACATAATAAGTTGGCTGTTTGATAGATGGACAAACTGTATTAATATTATGTGAAATTAAAAGGTGAAGCTAGCTAAAAAAAGACTTAAGTAAAAGAGAAAATAGAAATGTCTTTAATACATGTATCTGAAAGTTGGATCATGAAATTCAGCAACGTCGGACTCAGCAGAAAGAGGAACCTGTTCCTTTGCAGCCAGCTTGCTGTTATCCCATCTGTACTTGAGTGCAATGATGACAGCAAATAGAATGGACAAGCAATAGCAAATAATCCATGATAAAAAGGCGTTTGTGTATTTTGGAGCATCTTTAGCACGGAACAACTGAGGACCAGCGATGTTACCGACACAGTAGATAATGAAGATAGCACTGTTGGCGACGGTTCTTCTGGTGGTACCTTTGAAGTTTGAAGCAGCAATGGAGATGACCTGAGTGAAGACGGCCGGTTGGACTTGTAAAAAGTAGTAACCAGTGGTTTTTGTACCCTTGTTCTCACCTTTGTAAACTAGACATCCACCAATAATGGATAACAGAGTGATTAGGATCATCATGTTACATCTTTGGTTTTTGACACGTGAGGCAAACAAACCTGTCAAAGAAATGGCGAGACCAGCTATGATAGAACCTGGCAAGTTTAACAAAGTGGTATTGATTGAACTGAATCCAAAACTGTTCAACACAATAAAACCATAACTCAACATACCACCGTTAGGCAAGATAGCTAGCAAGGTGGCAACAAGCAACAACCATAAGTTTATGTCCAACATAGTCTCCTTTGCCTGTTCCCAATCCCATTTTCTGGACACATGTGATTGTGTCATGTGAGTCTTGTAGTATTCTTTTTCATCTTCGGTTAAGAAAGAAGCCTTTTGAGGGGTATCTGGTAAGAAGAAGAACAAAACAAAACTCCAAACAAAGGAAATCAAACCGTAGACGATAAAGATGTATCTCCATGCGGAAATGCTACCTGTAATGTGGCCCAAGCCGTAGGCTAAGAAGGAACTAATAATACCACCAATATCGTTACCAGAAAACCACAAACCGGTTCTGAAAGATTGCTGGGAACGCTTCCACCACATGGAGGTAATAAAGACAAAAGTTGGACTGACTGCACTCTCAAACACACCTAAAAAGAATCTGGCTGCCAACAAACCAGAGTAACTCTGTGCAGCAGCGGTACACGTCAAGGTGATAGCCCAGATACAAACACAAATACCGATAAACTTTCCAATTGGAACTAAATGAAGAGTCTCTGTAACCACAAAGTTACCAATCATATAGCCGAAGTAGAAGATGGATGAGGTCCAGGAATAGTCTTGACCATGCAAGCCAAGGTCCGTCTTTATATGGAAAACAGACGCACTCGACAATGCTAACTTATCCATAAATTGCAAAGAATAGGTGATTATCATGAGGGTCAAAACATGATAATCAACCTTTCTGAACATACTCTTCTCATCGATGTAGACTGAAGCCTCAGCGGTGTCTAGCACCTCTTCGCCAATAGATGAGTCAGCCACTTTTTCAGGGCTGACTGATCTGTTATCTTCGCTCACTTTCGTCATATATGTGATGAATCTCAAATGCCTATTGAACTAAAGGGTATACAAGAGTCTCCTATTAGTTTCAACTATATTGGTTGCAAGAATTAATGATTGAAAATATACCTGTGCTAGCGAGACGAAGGTGAAACTCAACAAGACTCAGGAAGAGGGTGTACTTTTAAATAGAACCAAAACCACAAAAAATAGACTGATTTTGAATGCAAATACCAATAGCGGGATTTCAACAAAGCTAGCCTGAGTAGCTGTCGTAACCTGAGCTTCTATGATTATTACCATAATATCAATTGATTAGTGCTTTCTGATAAGACATTTAAAGAAATTTTTGTATCCTTTACTTTTCCGGCAGAGACTTCTGACACATCTCGGCCGAGATAAAAAAAGACTTTTCCGCCTTATTACCGGAAACTTTGAAAGCAGAAAAAACGTAACCGGCGGGATCTTTTGATCGGCCACATGCTCGGCCGAGATGTGCAGGCATGTACATGCACGGAGAAGATCTATTGTCCGGAAACTCAATAAGCATGAAAAAATATTTCGGCCGAGACTGGAGAAAAGATGCAAGCATTCAATTCATTCACCGTAAAGCTGCAATTAATATCGAAGTCAGCTGTTCCAAGCCCTATAAATGATGTCTAGGCTAGTACTCTGCCATACTAAGGCCCGATCTGTGCCTGTGCCAGAAGATAAGCTGGGTAAAAGGACTACCTAATTCGAACAACCACGCGGAGCACTCCAGTTTGCAGTTGCTGTGCTGTGCTGTGCTGTGCTGTGCTGTGCTGTGCTGTGCTGTGCTGTGCTGTGCTGTGCTGTGATGTGCTGTGCTTATGTTGTATTTCGTAATGTGCTTTAGAAATCCCGGCTTGATTGCATTCTGATTTCCTCATATGTAGCATAGCAAGTTGTATGGCACAAGAGTGTAAACCTTACCTCGGCCGTCCTCCCGGTGGAATAGACTTTGTAAATTATACGGTGTTGTGCCTGCTATTGTTGTGGCTATTGCACACTGAAAAATTGCGTAGATGCGAATGTCCGCAATCCACACAAATACACCATGACAACTACCATGACGGCACGAATGCTGAGAAAGATTTGTGAATTTTAAAGGTCTGATGAGTTTCCTGATACTCTTTACCTTTTAACAGTTAATTCTTTTGACATTGGTTACTTCTCACTAGTTACAGCACAAGTTGAAGTTTAAGCAATACCATAAATATGACCAATCCACATAAGATACCGGTGTGGATCGACTGCGATCCAGGTCAAGATGACATCATGGCCATCGCCCTGGCTGCCTACAACAAGCATTTTAACCTGTTGGGAGTCTCAACGTGCCATGGAAACACAACTCTAATTAATACTACAAGCAACGCATTAAGATTCTTAACTGCGATTAGCAAGGAGGACATTCCTGTGTTTGCCGGAGAAAGCGTGCCATTGGATACAGACATGGAGGATGAAGTTACGTGTCCTGAGGTTCACGGTAAGACAGGCCTAAACGGTTCAGATTTACTGCCACAAGCCCGCTTTAATGTGAAGGATTCAAAGCAATTCTTCCCGTATTTAAAATCCAAGATTGAAGAATACGAAGGTGAGATTAATATTGTTGCAGTTGGTCCTTTAACTAACATCGCAAAATTTTTCAGAGAATACCCAGAAACCAAGTCAAAGATCAAGATTTTGTCAGTGATGGGTGGAGGATTTGAAAAATTCAATAAGAATGGCAACTCTGAATTTAACGTCTTTGCTGATCCATTGGCATCACACGAAGTTCTAAGTGATGTAGAGATCAATGAACGTATAATACTGATGCCATTGGATCCTGCCACGGTGACAGCAGCAACATTGGACAGAAGATTAGCCATTCTGGGAGGTAAGTCTGTAACAGAAGCATCTAACTTTAGGGTCATGATGTACGAGTTGATCACTTTTATGCATAATTTAATCAAAGCTAGAAAAGGTGAAGGTTACCCTGGCCCAGCAGTTTACGACCCGATTTCCGTGGCGCTGTTGCTACAGGCAAATGGTATCTGTAATGACCTGGGATATGAGTTTGAAAAAACACAGATTAGGGTGGAAGTTGGCGGCGATGAGAACGGCGCTATGAAAACAGTGTCTCTTGGCAGTGGTGTCTCCGTTCTGGTCAAAATGGATGGTGCAAAATTGTGGGACTTGATGTATCAAACCTACGATGCTATTGATAAGGTTGCTTACATCAATAGTGTTAGTAGAGACGATCTAATTGCCGGCAACCAATAAATTCTATTATATACCCTAATCAAAAACTTTGTATTACCAAATATATCTAATTATTCCCCGTCTACCTAATTTAGCCCCGACAAGCACTTGCTGACTCTCCCACTCACGTCTTTGGCCGTTCTTTACACCAGTCACTTGATAAGATGATAAACCAAACAAGCCTCTTCGGCCGAAGTACAAAACCGGAAACTCCTTTTGCCGCTAAATTTCGGAAAGAGCCCATGTATGTCGGAAACAATTTTACGAACGCCGACTCCTTCTGATAAGTTGAGATGAGGCAGGCATCTGACGATAATAGGCAACAATTGTAATAGCGTGAAGAGATACTTGAGCTATAAGCGCATAACCCCGTGGATAAGTTAATTACGACTGCACATGTATGCGATATCGGAAACCTGGGTTTTGTGACTTGTGATTGCACATTAGGGCGCAATTTTATCAAGTGTGGACACGGTCGAACTCGCTTAGAGTGTATGGGATTACCAACTGAGCAGCAACCAGAGCTTGTGGATAAACCTCTTTCTTCTTGTGGTTTTGTTCAGTCTGTTTGTTATTAATATATTGGAGTGTGCCAGCAGGTATACTGCTTGCTATTAGTAATACAGAAGTATTACGTCTAGATCCAGCGGAACGACCCAAATCACTGTACTTGTGTTTTATGCGACATGACGATTTCAGATACCAAGTACACAAAACAGCTGATTCACGAGATATGCCACAACATTCCCAAGGTTGAAATTCACTGCCATTTGTTTGGTACCCTTCGTAAAGATACGTTTGAATATTTGAACAAGAGACAGGGAACCATCTTCACGCAGCAAGAGATTGACGCTTTTTACACTAGAGGAGAGAAGCCAATTGGTGTTTTAAGGGTCTTGAGAGCCATGGACTCAGAGTTGATCAAGTTTCCAGAGGATCTCTATAGACTTACCAAAGAATATCTACAATTAGCAAGTGATCACAACATCGTTTATACCGAATTTTTTTGGAATCCAACGGGGACAGCACATGAATCGAAGATTCCATTCAAGGTTGCTCAGGATGCTATTATAAAGGCTATTGACGATATGGAAGAATCAACTGGAATAATAGGTAGACTTATTTGTGCTATAGATAGAGAGGCCGACCCGGAAATGGCCGTTGAGTTTGTGGATTGGATGATTGAAAACCCACACCCAAAGACCATAGGTGTTGGTATTGACTACAGAGAGAACGATAGACCTCCCCAGTTATTCAAAGATGCATACGCTAAAGCAAAAAAACACGGTTACAAATTGACCGCCCACGCAGGTGAGTTTGGCATGCCATGGACAAACGTTGATTATGCCATTAACAGTTTACAGGTGGATAGGGTTGACCATGGATATACAGTCATTGATAATGATGAATTAGTGAAGCAGTGTTTGGATGAAGGCATAATATTCACTGTTGTTCCTACTAATTCCTATTATCTCAGAACATTGGCACCTGAAGAATGGGCCCAGAAGCATCCTATCAGAGAGATGGTTAGGTTGGGTTTGAGGGTCCATCCAAATACCGATGACCCTACATTACATCATGTTGATGCTACGAGAACTTGGGAGATGATGGTGGAGTGTTTTGACTGTAGATTTGAAGATCTGAAGCAGTTTGCTTTAAACGGTATTGAGGCTTCATGGGCCAGCCAAGATATGAAACAAAAATGGATTCAAGACACGCATTCCTTTTTTGATCAGTATGGTTATTAGGCTGTTCTCTTCTTGTTATTTGTGTGTTTTCATTCAATTTATTATATATTCAAGCTATTTAACAAATGATATTTGCTCTTTTCGTTGTAAAAGACAGTTCCAAAATACGCATGTACACATCCTCGTCAGTCGCTAGCCTGCACAGAAACGCAATAAAAGGTCAAATTGTGATGCTGTGCAGTGCAAAATGTCCCTTTGTACTTTTATCTTTGGTGATACGCAAAGTGTGCTTGTAAGTTCAGAGAAACACAGTAGGATCATATGATGGCAGTCATGTACTCTGTACCGCATTCATTTGGAGCTTTTCCTGCTTCTCCGACTGCTATAACCAGTGAACAATTACATTTTAAAGCTGCTAAGGCTTTCTTCTTACTATTGTCTTCACTTTGCTTTCCGGTATCATGTATAAAGATGAAAAGAGAAGAGATAACCCTAAGTCTTAACCACTCCGAGTGGTTTCTCCTTCTCATGTGTTGATAATCAGGTATACATCCGTGCACCACGACGATCAGTTTTGTTGTGCATGGCGGCAACGATAACTACTGTCTACTGACCACAAGAGGGGTCCTTCATTTCGCCTATATACCTTCTGTTGTATTATTGTGTGTGAGGCAGTCAGCCAGCTAGATATGCAAACATTGGCAACTGGCATGAATTTTAAAAACTAGGCCTAATCAACAAGAAAAGAAAAACGAATATGTCGATTTTATACTGTTTAAAAGTCGGCAATGTGTCCATGCAACGAACAGCCTTACCCAAAGGAAGTCTTTTGAATTAAAGGAAATGCACTTATATAACTTTCACGAGAATCGTAATACAAAAATTGGTATCTGCCAATAGCTCTTGGTGATGGGGGGAATTGTGCGGCAATATGGCGTTAACCCCCACGTGAGTGAATCTGCAGATTTATCCGTTTTTTGATGTTTCTCACGATCTTCGAAGTGCATCTGAATTGCTGATTATAAGAGATGTTGTGAGTGACCAACCACAGAAACTGATTGGAGTCAAGCTGCAGTGTATCGTTAGGGAATAGCAAACGAGAGGTCGCTTGGCCTACAGGTAGCCAAGGAAGGGCCATTTGATCTATTCCTATTGCCAATCCAGAAAGCATTCATCTCTAGCTCCTTGCATTGTTATTGGTGACAAACTAAGCTGCTCTGGTCCCGGCATCATGGCTTTGCCAGGGGGGTATGATTTCGATCACGGTTAAAGAGTTTTAAATGTAATTTTACGATGACACGAAGTGGAACTGTGCTATTCCCACTTCTTTACGAGTTTATCTCCATGAAGGCTCTATCGCTAAACATAGCGCAAAATCAACAGTATGCTAGGCTCCGCCATGGGGTATACAAATCACGGGTGTGTTCTTTCTAAACGCTGCAATGATCTTCCAAGGGTCTCTTGTGTGCTCAGGCAGTAGCAGCTATTGTTTTCAACTCGAAAATCAGCAATTCACTTCTACACGCACATACAGAGTATTTGCTTAAAGTAACCACTTCTGCCCCACGAAACAGGTACTGCTATTAGTTCCGTGTACAACGTGTGCAATTTAAAGTATCATGTCCATGCTTAGCATGCCATGGAATATATGTGATTACGTAATCGTTACAATTGAAGAACCAGCAGGCAGAGATCGATGAGTAGACAGATGCCTTATGGTTTGGATGGACGACCCAACTGGAAATGCAGCCGAGTGCTGCGTCTATTTCGGGGTTAGACTAGTGGTGCAAGACTTGCAGAAATCTTGAGAGACGTGGAGAGCAGATGGTCAAAGTGCCGTGGCACGGAACCCAGTCCGGTGAGCACAAACGCGACACCGGTGTGCCACACATGCCCATTAATCTACGTACAGCTGATGTGTACAGCTGTAATAAGCATACCTAAGAATGCAAGGCAATACTTCACATGTTCCCTCCACACTTCCACCTCTCATAGTAATTCATCCAGTCACACACCCGCATGCTGGCACACTCGCCTAGACGTGCTATTAGCTGATTGCTGCCCACGTGGGCCCCGCAGACCCTGCAGTAGCCAATTTTTCAGAGCCGCCCCACGGGTTCGCCGTTGTGCTACGTGGTGCTCACACGACCGCCTAGAGCCACCGGGGATCGTCGCACGTGCGGTCGCAGAGCAGCATGGATTCGTGCGTAGAGAGATAATAAGGTTAAGATAATAGGTAGTAGGACTATGATTAGTATGGGCACCCTGTGAATATAGCACACGTTGTGTTAATAAAGTTGAATTATCTAATAACGGGAATAATAGCAGTTCTAATTGTGCCAACCCTCCACACATGCATCCAGTTAGTTTTCTGCCGAGTTATAAATATACGTAGATTTCCTTTATGGAAGTCTGGGCAATCTAATGGTTGAGGTTTCTACTGGTTGCTTTATACTATTTCGTATCTTCGTATCTTCTAAATATCTCACAGGTCTCACTGGATATCATTACAGAGAATCATATCTGCCTTCTGTTGGTTCAAGAGAGTATTTTTGACACTGTGCTTTTCAATTACCTGAGCTATAACATATAATATTGGAATTGCCTTAGGATCTCACCGTATATATATATTGAAAAGCTGCAATAAAAATGTCACAAGAATACAAAACTGCCGGTGGTAACGCTGCATTCCACAACTTCATCAACGATTTCTCCCACGTGAAGGACCCACTAGAGAGAAGAAGACTGGCTTTAGAAAAGATCGATAATGCTCCCTTTGGCTGGTACCATGTTAGAGCTATTATGGTTGCAGGTGTTGGTTTTATGACTGACGCTTACGATATTTTTGCCATCAACTTGGGTGTCTCGATGATGGCCTACGTCTACTGGAATGGATCCATTCCTAGTTCCACCACTACTCTACTGAAGGTTTCTACCTCTGTCGGTACAGTCATCGGTCAGCTAGGTTTTGGTTGGTTGGCTGATTATGTCGGTAGAAAGAAAATTTACGGTGTTGAATTGATCATCATGATCGCCGCTACCATTTTGCAGTGTACCGCTGGTGAGTCTGCTGCTATCTCTTTCCCAGCTATTTTGACTTTCTACAGAATCGTTATGGGTATTGGTATCGGTGGTGATTACCCATTGTCCTCTATCATTACTTCTGAGTTCTCAACTACCAAGTGGAGAGGTGCTATTATGGGTGCTGTGTTTGCTAACCAAGGTTGGGGTCAATTGTTAGCCGGTATTGTTGCAATTGTCTGTGTCGCTGCCTACAAAGATGATTTGGAATATGCTACCAAGGCCTCTGAATGTGTCGGTTCTTGTCAAAAAGCATGTGATCAAATGTGGAGAATTTTAATTGGTTTTGGTGCTGTTCCGGGTATCATTGCTTTGTACTTTAGATTGACCATTCCAGAATCACCAAGATATACCTTTGATGTGTCTAGAGAATTGGAAAAGGCTACTGCTGATGCTGCTAAGTTTGTCGCTGGCGAACACGGTAACGCTGCCGTTGGTGATATTGAAATTTTGAAGGAAACACATTCTGACATGGAATTGGAGGGTCCACCAAAGGCCTCTTTCAAGGATTTCTGTACTCATTTCTCCAAGTGGAAACACATGAAAGTTTTGATTGGTACCGCTGGTTCTTGGTTCATGTTGGATGTTGCCTACTACGGTTTGGGTTTAAATACTGCTTCCATTTTGACTACTATTGGTTACGCTTCCTCAGATAACATCTATAAAAAGTTATATGATCAAGCTGGTGGTAATTTGATTTTGATTTGTGCTGGTTTGATTCCAGGTTACTGGTTCTCCGTCGCCACTATCGATACCATTGGTAGAAAGCCAATCCAAATTATGGGTTTCACTATGTTGACTATTTTGCTATGTGTTATTGGTTTTGCTTACCACAAGTTGACAGATCATGGTTTGTTAGGTTTATACATTGTTGCCCAATTCTTCCAGAATTTTGGTCCAAACACCACTACATTTATTGTTCCAGGTGAATGCTACCCAACCAGATACAGATCTACAGCACACGGAATCTCCGCTGCTACTGGTAAAGTTGGTGCAATTGTTGCTCAAACCTGTATTGGTACACTAGAGAACCACAACTGTGCTAGAGACGGTAAGAAGGCCAACTGTTACCTACCACACGTCATGGAGATCTTTGCTTTGTTCATGTTGTTAGGTATCGGTACCTCTCTTTTGATTCCAGAGACCAAGAGAAAGACTTTAGAACAATTGGCCGAGGAAATCCACGGTGAAGTTGACGTGTCTAAGCAACACTTGTCAAACTTACCTGCTTCTTCTGACGATGAGGTTGCTGAGAAGGCCTAATTCTCTAATCTTTGAATTTTATCTAATTTATTTTTCGTATCTTCTTTTTCCAATCCACCTCCGACTTTGTTTTCACCTTTTATGAGGCCTCGCTTTCTATTACTATGAATAGCTATTTGCTCTTTGTTGTATCAACAATGTTTCTTGCATAATCCGCCCCACCTTCAGTAGAGATGAGATGCTCCCGGCATAATCCATGGCAATGCCACGTCACGTGACGTGTTTTACTGTCGCGCCGATCGACGCAATCGAGAAAGCTGCTAGTCGTTTTTTTTTGTTTGCCTATTTTTGTACACTTAATAATTGAATGCCTGGATAAGATGAGTTGAAGTCTATTGATAGCAGGGTTGTTGGGTGTTGTAAGAGGAGTTGAATAGATCTCCAGGTAGCAGGAAATAGTGCAGATGAGTTCAAACACGGAGACCGCTGCGTTGGCAACAGCACCGGCAGCGATGTTTACTGAGAGAAAGCCTCAGGTGTGCGATTACTTTAACAGATTAGGTGCATGTAAGCACGGTGATAAATGTGTGAGGACTCACGAAAGACCTAAGCGGTCGAACACAGTCGTATTTCTAAGGCTCTATGACAATCCGAAATACCAAAGAAACACTAAGAAAAGGGTAAGCACTGAGGAACCAGAAGGTGAGACGCATGTGACGGAGACGGATAAGCAGCCGCCAGAACAAGGGGAAGAAGTCAAGATCGACGAGGCAGCGGTCCAGAAAGAGTTGGATGTAGTGTTTCAGGACCTTTTTACAGAGATATCGCTGCAGTATGGAAAGATCAGAGATTTATATATTTGCGAGAACACGAGCCGCCATCTATCGGGAAACGTGTACGTGAATTTTGAGGACGACAGGGCAGCTGCCAAGTGTTTCAAAGCCTGTAACGACCGGTGGTTCAATGAGAGGCCCATCTTTGTCGAGTTATCTCCGGTTAAGGACTTCGGCAGCGCAATGTGCAGCCTGTACACCTCAGGCCACTGCGAGAGAGGCTCCGGCTGCCACTCGTGGCACATCAGAAGTCCCACCCCGGCGCTCGAGAAATCCCTCTATCTCAGCCAGAAGAAGCACTATCACGAGCTCAGCCAGTGATGTACCCTATGTGCTGCACCTTATATACTCACTGTACCTAGACATCTTATGTACTTACTCTGCTTACAGCCAATGTATCACCGTGCAACCGCCGGAATATGGTAGACGCACGACCCTTTGTATGCCCGAGAAAAGAACAACACAAGCAGATCTGATAGAGGTGAAAAGAGACACTACTGAAGAGTAAGTGGGGGAAAGAGAGGAGAGTAGGCATGGTAAGACTAAGATTAGCAGGTAGGCAACAGAAGGATGAACAGTGTTTTGAATGTGGATTTGAGCGTACTGGCAGACAAGTCTGCGGGGGAGTTGTTTGAGGAGCATTCGGTACAAGACTTGAACAAGTTGAAGTACCGGTTGCTGAGCGAAGTGAATGATAAAAGACAGGAGTTGAGAACGTTGGTGGGCAGCAAGTACAGAGACTTGCTGAAGGTTGCGGATGATATTGTGGAGATGAACGAGTTGACGAAGCTTGAGGATGAAAAGTTGGTGAAGCTGACTTTTCGGAAGTCCAACTACGGCAGTAAAAGCATAGCAAACTTCAACAAATTCCAGCAGCGGTTATTTGAAGACAAGGCACAGGACACTAAATCCAAGAATAGAATTGTGATACTGAGAAGCTTGGTTCAAGCGCTGGGCAACTCCTACACGGCTTTTAAAGAATTGTTGACACAGGTCCAAATTGGTGCCGACGATGAAAACGAGGCCACCTCGTCTGTATCAAATGAATTCACACAATTGGCCAAGTTGGCATATCTTATCAAGTACCACTTTAAAAAGGAGATTCAAGACTCTTCAGACTACGCAGCTTGGAAGTTTGCCTCTCTTAAAAAAGCCTTGCTCTCAGACATCGAGCAACAGTTAACTCAACTAATGGACGATAATGAATACGACTATGTGCTAGCTTTAATGACTTCTTACGTTATAATAGAAGAAAAGTCTCCAATTGATGCCATGGATTGGTTATTAGAGATAAGACTGGGATACTTCAAAACTATTACAAATTTCCAGGCAGCTTTGAATTACGTGTTCAACACATTGAGTTATGTCGCCATTCTCAGATCCAAATTACCTACAAGTTTGTCAAGACTGATATATACAAGCTTAAACTCCAATTGGGTGCAACAGACAAGCTTCAAGAATTGGGTTACTTGGTTAGATATTCCTTCTAATTACTCTGTCCAATTCCCAATACAATTATCACAGTTAAAAGCTATAGATATAGATTTATTGGATGATAAGATATCTAATTGGAAACTGCAATTGAGTGAGGTAATATATAGTGACGCTACTGCCGAGTTCAATTCAGCTGAATCGTTGGATGAGCTGTCAAATTCATTGAAACAATTGCTAACTTCTTATAAAAAGTTCACGTCCTTGGTTAGCCTAAGATATAATTCACAATTGTTGGTTGATGAGTTGTTGGTTAACTGGAGTCAAAAATTCTTTGCATTACTAGTTAAGGATATTAACAAGTTTAATGAAATATGTCCTCTGATCTTATCAGATTTCCAAAATATGGAAGACTTGAAGGAAAATATGAGAACAAATTATGGTTTGAATTTATTTAGATTCACAGATATTACTAATATTGAGCAATACACAGGTGAAATTATGAACCCAATGTCCAGTTCATTCACACTAATTTTGGATAAAATGAATGAGTTTAAAAGCGATTTGAATTCTATTATGCACGCTTTGACATCACTGAGAAAACTTTCTGCAACTATAATAAAGCCTGTGCTATCAGTAGATGACTTTGAAGATGACGAATTTTGGCTATCTGTATCGCATAAAATTACAGATCTTGCGCAGGAGTCCATAGAGAAAAAGGTTGTTTCGAAATTGAACGAATCAATCGTGTTATCCTTCAAACAGATATCAATGTTATTGGAAACTGACATTCAATCCATTCAACGCCTGTTTTTGATAAGAATTTTATTACAAATTAAAAATAGAGATCTATTGAATGCCAGCTTTAATGACTCGGCAGAAATATCTGTTAAAGTTGTTGATTTGAATGATTTCATTGACCCGATATTATTAGACTTATTCAAACCACTGGTTGATGAGATATCACAAGAGTATAAAGAAGAACTGAAGCAGTCAATAAGTACAAGATTTACCGAGCCTAAAGAATATATGGAAACGTCCTTATGGGAGATTGAGCACGGAGCTTTGATTCCGGATTCTTGTTCATTTGAATTGGAAGCTATAATATATAAACTGTGTGGAAAATTGTTGAACCTTGGTGATGATTCGGGAGAAGATTTTTCTGATGTTTACTTTTCTGAGCAGTTTTCCCAGGTGAAAGATGATCTTCTAACAGAATTGAAAAGCTGCGTACTAAATAGTATTCAAAGGAAGAATCCAAGTGTGATTGTGCAACAGGATGTGATTGTTTCCAAATCTACTATTGAAGAAGAACCTAAATTTGAAACACATACTGAAAATATTGAAGAAGATCGGACGGAGACAACCCATGAGGATGAGAAGAAGCCTTTAACAAAGAATCAGAAGAAGAAGTTGAAGAAAAAGAAGGCTGTTGAAGCAAAAAAGCTAGAAGAATCCAAAAGCGAATTAGTGATGAATTCAGATGCTAATGTGGATAAAGAAGTTTCTGAGACGCTAGAAAAGTCTGATGAGGTAAATGTCGAAGCTGTTGCTGAGCAGATAGCTGAAGAAGAAGTGGCAGACCCTACCGCTGTGATACCGGTTGAGAGCCTAGTTGAGAAAGAGAAAGAAGAAACAGAGGTGTCACAGTTAGGAGCTATTTCTGATGAGCAACTGAAACACGTGACTTTAATGACGTTTTCAGATTTGATCTTCCTTTGCTGCTTCCAACTGAAGAGTTTACAAATTTCAGAATTGACGGACAAGATATCTTTGGAAGGCTTTGTTTCCATTTTATCTGGATTAAACCCTGATTTGAATGACTTGGGATACAGATCTAGCATCGTCAAGTCCATATTTGATCATTACAAGAGCAACCACTTAATGTTCAGCCCGTTGAGTAATTAGAGTTGGATACAGTTTGTATGCACATGGCCAATTATATTAGAATGCAACAAATGCAGCTTGTATTTGTGCACTATTGTAAACGGTAATGGCAAGACCTGAAAAGTCCAAGGTGACGGAATTGCCGAACAGCACAAGTGAAATCATTAGAGAAAGACGAAGCCAAACTTGTTTCGACAAATACTAGTTTAAAGAAGGCATCTATGAAAGAATGCAAGAAGTTGAGAATATATTAGAAAAGTATGAAACTGAAAGGAACGTATCTATGTGTCTATGTAACTGTGCTAGCGAGTACTTGCTAAAAGATTAATCTCTGTTATAGCGGTGTATTAGATCAACCATTTGATTCTGATTCAAACCGGTAGCTCTTACCTGTTCAAAATAGAAATCTCTCTCATCCTGGGGCAGATAGGGCCATTCCGGTCTTTTTGGCAGCCCGTTATGGATGATGTGCTGGTTAATCATAGCCAATCTGTAACTTGGATGCATTGCGTACGGTGGATGCTGGGCATTTGATGGGGCTTGAGATCCGGAGTTCATTATCACTTTTATCACCTGCGTTACTTGCCTGTTGCTGCTAGTGGGAGCGTCGAGGTACACTTAAACTGTGTGTCTATGTTCGTTGTAAGTTCTAATGTCCCTTTTACGGTTCTTAGCACTCTCTGAGCTACTCTATTCCACAGCACTCTCCGAAGCAGGCTGCATTGCTCTAGGTACCTGTACTTAAGTGGTTAGGTTTCATATAAAACGGCCTGATATTTGAAAATTATAGGAGGATCAGAAGCCACAGTTATTTGATGTCACGTGAATCTATCACGTGATGTAGTCTTACAATATGTATGGGTGTTGTACGGTGTACGGATGTTTGGGTCTTTTGCCTTCTCGTTTTGAGCCTGTAATTACAGGGCATCAAAAAGGGATTAAAAGACATTTGAAGACATTAAAAAGAGATTAAAAGGGCAATCCTAAGGATCGTGGAGAGTGTTTATGACATTGGTAGATACTCAGATATAAGAGTGGTCTAGCCTAGATAGAATGACAGAGGCGCTAGATGGTGTTACGCTACCGCCGCCAGAGGTGAGGCTGATGATTGAGAAGACGGCAGGGTACGTTTTCAGGAATGGGTCAAACTTTGAAAAGAGGATCAAACAGAAAGAAGCGCAAAACGATAAATTTTTGTTTCTAAACGAAGGAGACCCTTATAACGGATACTACCTATATTATCTAAGAACGCTGAACGAATCTAGTGGCGTGCAGAGAACAGATTCTGCTAATACTGCGTCCAAGAATGAGACTAGCCCTGATATCGGGAACACTAAAGAGAAAGACGATGAGATAAAAGAGCCTAATGAACTGATCTTTTTAAACAGACAATACTCCGAGCAGCTGAAGAATATATCGAATTTGGACTTGAGTATGATCAAGCTGGCAGCACAGTTGGTGGCCGTCAATGGAGCTGAGTATTTAGAAGGGTTGAAAAGTCATGTAAACTTGGCTAAAGATAGTAAAATGGCTGTTCAGTTTTCCTTTCTAAAAGAGTCGCACTCGATGAACAGTATATTTGAAAGATTTGTTGAGCTCTACAGGGTGATACTTAATAACAAGAGCAGAATCATCGAACAGCTAAAATCACTCAGCTCTGTGAATCTATTAGATGCATGTTTCAGCAGGGCAGAGTATGAGCAAATTAAACAGCGTGATACAGTCAAGCAAAAGGAAGTGTCTGAGAAAGAGAGATTGGAATTTGCATCAATAGACTGGCAAGATTTTGTTATTGTTGAGACCGTTGAGTTTTCGGAGTTGGATGATGTCAGTGATTTATCTGCTCCTTTAAATAAAGTTGATCTCGAGATCAGATCGTTGGTTGAAAAGAGTGCACAATCGCTATTGGAAGAAGCCCCTCCAGATTATGAACCTGATAATGAGCCATTGGCAGAAGTCAGGTTTGATAACGAGGATGAAGAGGAGGCTGAGAGTGATCACGTTCCGCATTATAGTGCTGCCCCTGAAACTGATCCAACCCCAGTGATGAGGGCGCCAAAAGGCATGAAGATAAGACCACAGGGAGAGTCTAGAATCAATCTTAAAAGAGGCTATGAATCGGGCGCCTCGGCAGTCGGTACCAGAATGCTAGTCTGTCCGTTGACAGGCCAAAATATACCTGAATCACAGTTCCAGCAGCACATAAACATTGTATTGAGAGACCCAAAGTACAAAGAAGAGAAGCAAAGGTACGATGCCAAGTTCAAGTACGGCTCAAATTTGACAACTTCGCAAGTTTATGATAATATAAAGAGACTAACTGATGAGAGAGGTTCAAAGAGAGCTAGAAGATGATATATATAGATACACTTTGTACATTAATACTAGCATGCGTGCTTCTTGCTACATTACACTGCGTCTTAGAAATAGGATTTGTTGTTTATTTTTGTGTAAATAAAACGGGACAATCTTAGAATAAGAGAGTCATGTTATATATAGAGGTGGTTCGTGGAACAAAACAAATAACACAAGAAAATATAAAAAAAGGGGATTGGAGTAGTAAATTAAGTGAAGAGTTGAATGATTAGGTATTATTTAAAAATTAAGATAAAACTAAATCACCAAACTTAAGCCTTCAAGGAGGAAGCTCTTCTCTTTCTAATCTCAGCCTTCTCAGCCTTCTTCTCGTGTAGTCTTTGAGCCAACAAGTGAGCGTACTCAGCAGCAGCGTCTCTTTGAGCTTGAGCGTTCTTGATCTTCAAAGCCTTTCTGGTTCTCTTTCTTTGTAATCTTTGAGGAGTAACCAATCTTTGAATCTTTGGAGCCTTGGTGTAGGTCTTCTCACCCTTGGTGACTTCTCTTCTGATAACGTATTGTCTAACGTCATCCTCCTTGGTCAAACCAAAGAACTTTCTGATGTTGTTAGCTCTCTTTGGACCTAATCTCTTTGGAACTTGAGCGTTGGTGACACCCTCGATCTCTTGCTCACCTTGCTTGACAACAACCAAGGATAAGACAGCCAAATCGTTACCGACGATACAACCTCTGACGGACTTTCTCTTTCTCTCACCAGTTCTTCTTGGTCTGTAACAAGAAGTACCCTTAGCTAATAATAACTTAACTCTGTTTGGGATCATAACACCTTGCTTCATTGGGAAACCTTGCTTATCGTTACCACCGGTAATCTTGAAAACGTAACCCTTGAACTCGTCACCAACGGAGTCACCTTCAACTTCTTGGCCCATTCTCTTCTCGTAAAAGACTCTCAACTTGTGTTCATCATCGATATCGATACTCTTTTGAGTACCGTTAGCTGGGTAAGCAATGTTTAACTGTAAAATAAAGAGATAACAAGGTTGTAAGTTAGTATTTATTTTCATTCTCATACAAGAAATGGAACGGAACAGTAAGCTTTTCATATGAAAGTAGTGGCACCAGCTAGAATCTCTACCGGAAAATGCATGAAAATCGACGGGTGCTTGTGGGAGGCATTTATGCTGGTGATCAGTCCAGTTAAAACAATTTGCCAGTCTGGTGCTACAAATCCTGTGTCGCCTAAGAGGTAAGTGTGGATTCCATATGTATCTCTGTGTCAAACATATCTGTGGGTGCTGTGCTGCCAAAGTGATATACATTAGATCTGTCCAGTGTAGCATATACGCTCATGCCACATGATACGTGCTCAAGCTCTCTTGTCTAGTTCAAATTGCTGCTATGGTTGCATATCTGGCTCCTTGGCTGTTCTGCTCTGTCATGCTGCTGTCTCCGTTCATGTCTGTCCATGGTACTGTCTGTCTGTACTGTTCCTTCTCCTCCCGCTCAGCGCAACTCAAACATACCTTCATGATGTGCTATTTGTCCTTACTTAGGTATATCAATCTGGTGATCCAAGAGAAGCGGTCTCTAGCAAAAACGGCATACTCTTAAAAATGGTAGAAACGTATATATGGAAAAAAGTTTTCAACCTCCTCTCAGAGCTCCTCACAGCTCTCTGACCTCTTGCCCTACTGGGGCCTTCACAGAAGGCCAGCAGCGCAGCCGCTGTCGCGGTGGGGTCTGTGGCCACGTGACTGGCGGCGGTTGCGCGAATGTGCGGTGCGCTTTTGTGAGGGAAACGACAGGGACGGCGGGCAATGTGTGTGCGGTGCGGGTGTGTGCTGAGTACACGTGAGCGCTAAGGGTTTTTCATAACCCTTGTTTGTGGCACGTGATTTGCGTACGTCGATCGGCGCGACTGCAGGCGCGACTGCAGGCGCGGACGAAACCGGATTTTGGTGTCGGATCAAAGTCGCCGGTTTCCCCTCGCTAAGAGGGCAACACACGGGGAGGAGAAAAGGGAGAAAAGGACAAGAGAAAGCAGAAAGGGCACAAGGGCAAAAGGGCAAACGACGGGTGTCCAAGGATAAGAAGCGTCTGGGTATAGCCAATTGACCAGTATTGCAGGGATTCAGGCATACGGAGCCATTGAAGAAAGGAGAGTGGTTCTTTTGAAGAATTTATAGGATTACAGCTTGATTGGATATATGTATTTTCCAAGGTGTTGCACACGTATTGGGAGAGAAGCATCAATCAAGTTTTTAACGAGATCAGTGTCCTGCTGTCGGTATCCAGTGCTGAATAGCGGGTTAGTCGCACAGTCCAAGAGAGTTGTTGTTAGCACAGGTGCTCGCACTGTGTCGCCAAACCAAAAAATGAGACTCGTTACGATTTCAAACTCCATCAAGGATGCGTTGGGCAAAGATGACATCATTCCAACGGTCATCCACAACACACAGTTCACGCCTAAGGGCTTTCTCATGATCTCGTACGGCAACGAGCTGGAAGTCACCATGGGAAACACCCTTAAGCCAGAACAAACTCAAGCTAGACCAACGATCCACTTCACGTTGAACGTTGACGAAATTGGAAATGAAACTACGAAGATCTCCAAGGATGACAAGTTTACATTGATTATGACCGACCCCGACGCTCCAACCAAGGGCGACGAAAAATGGTCGGAGTACTGTCATTATGTGTCTAAGGACATACCATTGAACGAGATTGACTTGTCGCACGGCAGTGAAACTCTTCTGAATGCCAGCACCACTGCCGAAGACCAATTGACAACTTCCAACCTCCAAGGCGAAGATTTGGTTCCGTACATGGGTCCTGGTCCGCCACCAAAAACCGGTAAGCACAGGTATGTTTTCTTGCTGTACAAGCAGAAGTCTGGTGTCGCACCTGAACCTGTTCCTGACAGACCCTGTTGGGGTTCGGGTATTGCAGGCTATGGAGCTTCAGAATATGCCAAAAAGAACGAGCTTGAGCTTTTAGCAGTTAACTATTTCTTTGCGCAAAACAAAGAGCAATAGGCGCCCACAGAGCTCCGTTCCGTGTTCCATGCTACCTGCACCTTGCTTCCTACTCCCTGTCTTTATATTACGAACTGTGTTTATCCTGCGTTTACGTTTTTGTCTCAAGTTGTCTTTTATGTGGCTCATTGAATCCGAGTCCTCGCTGTTTATGTTTCGCCTTATCTTATCTTATCTAGTATAGTTTTGCACCAAATAATTTTTCACTACCTCAAGCCTGTACTGGGCGCACATGGGTAACTTTGCGTACACCACTGGCACCGCAGTCCAGGTCTCCTATATGTTGTCGGCTACGTGTGTGCTGGCGTGGTGTGTAAATGCGTAATTCGTATCTCAGTCAACCAGCGGGTGCTGGAAGCTTCTCGTCTGGTGCCGCCAGTCGCCTGTTAGCCTGGATCCCGCCCTTTTCTGGAATGCACCTTGTTCTCACGCTGGCCAGCCACCCCCAGGCAGACGCCCGCGCGGCGCACAGCCCGCGGGCACATGGCTCTACCACTCCAGGCATCACGCAAGGCTCGCAGTGCCCGTAGCACCTACGGACTCCTAGTACCTCTACCACGCCTACGGACTCCTGCTACACCTGCTACACCTGCTACACCTGCTACACCTGCTGACGCCCTCTAGATCAACTGCCCTCCCGGTCCGTGCATGGCAACTCCGGCAGGTCAGGAATCCGAACCATTGCCCGTACATGCCGGCCATCTGGTGATTTTCAGCACGGGCAATGGGGTGACGCACGCGGGAAAATACGCACCGGACAGGGTGGAGGACGCACAGAAAGCACGCTGGCACCCCGTGCCCCCCGTGACGCGCCGCCGCTCGCACGACACTACCGCGCCCCCAGCACGAGAAAATCAGACAACTCCGGAGCGGCCCAATGCGGTGGAGTCATCAGCACCAATTTTCACCTGCTGATGTTTTCTGGCCCTATTGCGCCAGACAGAGATACGCCAGAGATTCACATACTTATGTCAGTTATGGAGGGAAAGTGCAGAGGGGAGAGATACGGTGGCTAAACAGTATAAAACGAGAGGTGTTCGCTTGAATTGGGTTGGGAAGATGGTAGGATTCAGGTTGAAAGTAGTACTTTATACTCATCATCAATAAGTATAACATACAAACAACACTAATATTAATACACTACACTACAAATAACTATGTCTGATATTCCAAAGACACAAAAGGCATGCGTTTTCTTTGAAAACGGCGGTCCAATCAAGTACATTGACTACCCAGTTCCAGTGCCAAAGCCAAACGAGATCTTGGTGCACGTGAAGTACTCGGGAGTGTGCCACACAGACTTGCACGCTTGGAAAGGTGACTGGCCTTTGGACGTGAAGTTGCCATTGGTTGGAGGTCACGAAGGTGCAGGTATCGTTGTGGCCAAGGGTTCAAACGTCACCAACTTTGAGATCGGTGACTATGCAGGTATCAAGTGGTTAAACGGATCCTGTATGGGCTGTGAGTTCTGTCAACAGGGTGCCGAGCCAAACTGTGCTGCCGCTGACTTGTCGGGTTACACCCACGATGGTTCCTTCCAACAATACGCCACCGCTGATGCTGTGCAAGCTGCTAAGATTCCAAAAGGTACTGACCTAGCTGCCGTGGCTCCAATCTTGTGTGCCGGTGTTACCGTGTACAAGGCATTGAAGACAGCAGATTTGAGACCTGGCCAGTTTGTCGCCATCTCCGGTGCCGGTGGTGGATTGGGTACTCTTGCCATCCAATACGGTAAGGCAATGGGTTTGAGAGTGTTGGCCATTGACGGTGGTGAAGAAAAGGGTGCTCTATGTAAGGAGTTGGGTGCAGAGTTCTACATTGATTTCACAAAGGAGAAGGATATTGTCGGCGCTATTCAAGCTGCTACAAATGGTGGTCCACATGGTGTAATCAACGTCTCAGTTTCCGAGTTAGCCATCTCCCAATCCTGCGACTACGTCAGAGCCTTAGGTAAGATTGTCTTGGTTGGTTTGCCTGCAGGCGCTGTCTGTAAGTCCCCAGTGTTCCAACAAGTTGTCAAGTCCGTTGAAATTAAGGGTTCCTATGTCGGTAACAGACAAGATACCGCCGAGGCATTGGACTTCTTCGTCAGAGGATTGGTTCACTCTCCATTTAAGGTTGTCGGTTTATCCGAATTGCCAGAGGTGTTTGATTTGATGGCTCAAGGTAAAATCTTGGGTAGATACGTCTTGGACACTGACAAATAATCCCCTTTGCTAACGATGAAAAAGAGACTTCATACTCCACATCTCCTTTATGACTTGTTTTTAGCTTTACGTTTTTCTTCCATTTTTGCCTTTTCCTGCTTTGATTACTTTGGTTTCTCCTTTTAAAAAGGATGGAATTGTTCATGAATTCAAACTGTACTTTTCATATATAACTACTTGTGATGTAATGGTCCTTCTCCTCTTGAACCCACGTATACTAAAAGGGTGCCCTTTAGACAGTCAGCAAAGTCAAAATTAGTGAGCAAAAGAGCTAAAAAAATTCCATGCAAAAACGCATGATTTCTTTAATTAGTTTGACCAACAAGCCAACAGTACAAGAAGAGGCCACTAGAGCATCAATCGTGACGGACAGAGATCAAACATAGCATCACGCATCATAGCACCAAGCATCATGGATAAGTCATCACAGACGCCATCGGAAATAACTATGGAGTTTAATAAGCTCAACGAGCCGGACGACACTACATTAAAGAGCCTATACAAGAGATGGATTAGATACTCGGTGCCCAATTTGTACTTCTGGGGCCCATTAGCTCCGGCACATGATGCACTCCTTGTGAGGTCTGCCATGGCTACTGTTCAGATGACTGCAGGTTTAGGCATGCTCTACATGTCTGTGAGACGGGCCCCATCAGGCATGAGCAGACTAAAAAAGAACAGCATAAGGCTTTTTTGGTTCTTGACCGGTGCTAATTTGTGTGTGAGCTCGACAAAGGAGATTCTCTTATGCCTGGACCCAAGATCTAATCCTTTTTATATAGAGATTGAGATGGCAAGATCTATACAGGAAGGCAGCGGTAAAGGAAGAGGAGGTTATTGGAGCGGTCCTGACAATTTCATGTCAATGAGCATTCATCAGTACCATAAGACCCTCGAGACGATGTTAGTGTATCAACAATTGGTTGAAGAGTATAACGAATCCGAGATTATGCGCAAAGTGGCCTTGTACAATAAACAATTCTTAAATGAGTATAAAGAGAAAGAACAGAAGAGTAAATTTGTTGATAGAATCACAGATATTGTCAGAGCAGAAGCTCCACAGAAGGGATCGGTTGCACGACAAGACGCAACCACCGCATTTTCACCATTGAAAATACAGACTCCAATTGACAGTGATGCAAAAACCTTCCTCCTGTGGACCAATGCTCATCCTTGGGAATTGTTTAATTCTAGTTTGATGTACCGCTGTTTAGGTTATGTTTTTCCAAGTTTAACAACTGTGGCCACCGATAATGACACTGACAACGAAGCAAAGAGTTAAGTTAAACTTTTATTTAAACATATGTATCTACCTTTCATGCCTATTATATGAAACAATATATATTAAACGATTTAAATTATTAAGAATTATATATGTGGAAACAATTTGCAACAGGAACTCACAAACTCTAATTGACGGAAACTAAGCCAGCAATAATAGCTGCTTAGAAACGACGGCTGTTACCTAATGGCTGAGTGTTAGCCCCGGATTGGTAGTTTCTGTTACCACCGTAACCGCCTCTACCTCTACCGTAACCGCCTCTACCTCTACCGTAACCTCTGCCACCTCTGCCGTAACCACCGTTACCAAAGCCTCTGTTGGCCTTCTTATCCAAAGCCTGCAACTCTGGGCTCACCTCTTGCTTGGCTTCTCTTAAAATGACAATCAAATCGTGTGCCTGGTTAGTGTTGTCCTTGGTGAATAATGTGATGGCGGTACCCTTTTCACCAGCTCTACCAGTTCTACCAATTCTGTGAACGTAGTCTTCAACGTTACCTGGCATATCAAGGTTGATAACACAAGTGACACCCTTCACATCTAAATGAATAGCACAATAAAAGTAAAAATGCATTTGCTGTTAGTAAAAGATTCTCCAACTTCCATCTTCAAAAAGAACTGGGCTTTTTCAATGAGGTTTTTACACTTCAACTACAACGAACTCTTCCACTATTGGTTAGCTGTTCCAAAACACGGATTATTAACAATACCTTTCCACAAGGTTATCGTTGAAAGTAGAGACGATTTTTCAAAAAAAAAGAAACCGAAATTTCTGAAATTATATTGTGTCCTCTTTTCCTTCTAGACTGCTCTCACCGAAACCTTAAACGATGGCTTTTCAGAGTGAAGAGACACCTCGAAAAGTATCAAAGGCCAGAGATTAGCTTTATCTCTCTTGTGCAAAGAAAACCAGTCAGAAGAAGAAAGCAAAAAAAGAGAGGCATACCCATTGATTTGGATATCAATTGCAACTGTGAAAAGTATACTAAAGAAAAAAGAAGAGAAACCTGCAGAAATCGTAAAACATTATTAGTTTGCCTTTATATGAACCTAGACTGCGAGTTCCATTTTGAAATCAAATGGAAGCCACATCTATGAATCAGTGCTGTCACTAAATATTTGTAAATCACTCAAATAAAATAGGTTATTAGTTATTGCAGAACACAAAAAACTAACCTTCATCATTGTGACAGCAAATGTCATAAAAGCAAAACTGGTGTATCAAATGCATGTAAAACACAAGCATTTTTCCACGAATAATCAAACTCTCTTAAACAAGCCTTCCTTTCTCTCGTTGCAAAATACTTCAAACTCTCATTTCTTTTCTTAGACAATTATTTTTTCCAGAAAGCCTTCCAATTATCTTTAGATAAGCTTGGAAGGGGAGCACATCATCCGCATGTATGATGTACAACATAAATCTTTTTTTTCATATAATCAGTCCCTCAGTCCACACAATATTCCTCTGTCTGCATCTCTTAAAACCTAGCCAACTTTTGTTTTCATTCAACGAGCCCTGCTCAGATAGATGATAAGTCGAGATAGTATAAAGAGTTGCAGACAAAAGAAATTATAATAATTCCAAGAATTGCCCAAACTCCCCATTAATTTTTTTTTCTGTCAAAGAAAAATTCATTGTTAAAATTGTTATTAGTTTCGAAAAGATGAAATCACCATCATTTTTCTAATCTAATTCCAAAACCCCATCTATCCAACGATCCCCAAAGTAATAAAAATCTTAAAATGTTAAACCCCTCTGTTAATTGAAAAAACCCCTCTTTTTTCTCCAAATATGTTTGCTCAAAAATAATACTTACCAATACCTCTAGCAGCAACGTCAGTAGCAACCATGATTGGAGATTTACCGGATCTGAATTCGGCCAAAACCCAATCTCTCTCTCTTTGCTCTTTATCACCATGAATGGCTAGTGCTGGCCAGCCTTCACCTCTCAAATAAGTTGTCACTTCATCACATGTTCTCTTGGTGGAAGAGAAGATGATAACCTTAGCGTTTTGGTCTTCCATGGCAGTCTCCATGTACTTACACAACTTGTCTCTCTTTTCAAATTCGCTAACAACTTCAACAATTTGTTTAATGTTGTGGGAAGCAGACAATTCTAAGGAACCAATGTTGACTTGAATATAATCGGACAAATAGTCTCTGGCCAATGCCTGAACAGATTTTGGCCAAGTAGCGGACCACATCAAAGTTTGTCTATCTGGTCTAATTTGATCAACAATCTTTCTGATTTGTGGCTCAAAACCCATATCCAACATTCTATCGGCTTCGTCCAAAACCAAGTAGGTAACTCTTCTCAAATTAGTCTTACCGGACTCCAACATATCTAGCAATCTACCTGGAGTAGCAATACAGATTTCAACACCTCTAGCCAAATCTCTAATCTGTTGACCTCTTGGAACACCACCGTAGACACAGGTGTTTCTAATTCTGGAAGATTGACCAAACTTGCTGCACTCTTTTTGAATTTGCACAGCCAACTCTCTGGTTGGAGCCAACACCAAGACAATTGGACCATCACCTGGTTGTAACAAAGGCTGAGCGTTGATATGCACAATGGAAGGTAAACAGTAGGATAGAGTCTTACCTGAACCGGTGGCGGCGATACCAACCATGTCTCTACCAGACAAAGCCATTGGCCAACCTTGGCATTGGATACCTGTTGGCTTAGCGAAACCTTCAGCCTTCACCTCTTGCAACACATAGTTTGGGAAACCAGCCTCATCAAAATCGGTGATTGGTCTTGGAATGTCAGAGCCGTAGATGGTCATATCGTTTTCCTTTCTGAACTGCGCAATTTCATCCTCAGATCTGGCTGTCACTTTAGGATCCTCCTTGTAGAAGTTCTTTTCAAACTTAGGCATGCTGTCCATGTCCCACACCTGCTTTTGTAGCTGCGAGCCCAACTCGTGCGAGTCTCTGTCTCTGTATCCGCCGTTACCCTGATTGTTGTAACGGTCAGATCCGTGACGCTCGTCTCTGCCGAATCTGTTTCTGTCGTTACCACCGTACGATCTGGTTGGACCTCTGTTGTTGTTCATGTATGACATCCTGATTATCTGTGTAATGTCTTGTCTACTCAATTGCTCTCTCACAATCTCTCTTTACAAAGACACTGGTTTAGAAAGGGGATTAGCTTTTCGCCTTTTGTGCCCTTTTCTCTCCCCTTTTAAAAGATCCCTATTTTTAAACAAAAATTTTCTTTAAAAAAATTTTCATGCAAAAGAAAAGAAACGAGGCTATCTAGGTAGTGAAGCTTAGGGTAGCTGAAGCTGTGTGAAGATAGGATAGCACGGAATTGTGCAGGGAGGAGGCTAAGGCCTGAAGAGCTGGGCAAGCTGAGCTCAGGTATGCGCAGGTAGATACGAGGAAGATAAAGATGAGTGGAGCTACATGGCTTCTAAGCGGATTGAGTGGATGCCGATATGTATGAAATAGCGATTAGAGTTGGGATATAAATGTACACATTAAGATTAATTGAGGATATGGAAGAAGAGTTGGTGGGCTGTGTGCGGGCACGCTCGTGAGAGCAGGCAAAGCCAGAGCTGCTGTGATGGGCTGGGCTGCGTTTTGTATAGGTCCGCCTAGTCTCGTGCTCTGTGGCCCAACTTGGTCCTTTTATGGTTCATCAGTAGCGTAGTCTCTTGCTGTTATCTTATCGCCAAAAGTGTCCTCGATAAAGGAGCACATGCCGGCAAGGTCGTCAAGACCCTTGTGTAGCGCTTCAACTGCTGTTATCTCACCAAACGTCTGGATTCTGATGTTCAGCTTGGATTCCGATGGGTGTGGAATAGAGTAACCGCAGAACTCCACCTGCGGGTTTTTCATGATGATGTATCTTAGGGCATTTCCCAATGTGTGGTCTTCGTCAAGGATTTGGAACGAGGCTGCAGTTCCGTCGTCTGATGATCCAGGCAACAGTTTGATCTTGTCCAGGTCGAACCCTTCGTCCATGTCCTGGTCTTCCGGCACGTTGTCTAAGACGGCATCCTCGTTTTCTGTAACTGCGCTCATATTGCCAGTAAGTTTTCAACGGTATCAAGTAGAGTGTTATAAGCTACTGGACTCTATGGTTGACCCCGCCTGTCTCCTGGTTGTTAGATGTCAAGGCCTACTGGTCTGTACATAAATGAATCAAATCACCTTTGCATGTCGCAGCTAAAAAATTTTCTTGTTTCCGGTGCTGCCAGACAAATATTACGTGCCAACAGCCACTGGCTGTTGTGGATTATGTCACCAGTGCGTAGCCATGCGTGCGCCACGCCTAGCCGCATGCTTATGTAATCCGTGGGAGTTACGCTCGCCGTTTCCGTACATGCAAATTAGCAGATGCACACAACGCATAACAAAAGAAACCGGTGTATTATCAAGTTGCCTGGTGCATTCTAATCTAATCAACTTGGGCCTGCACTTTCTTGCACCACTTTGTGCTCCGTAGCAGTTCAGATTGGCCAACACTTCGCCACTCTCACGGGACAGTTGGCATCCAAGTAAACTCCACTCCCTTTCCCACTCACACTCACACTCACACTCACACTCACACTCACACTCACACTCACACTCACACTCACACTCACACTCACACTCACACTCACACTCCGCCTATCCTCCCCTCGCACTCCTTCTATCTCTCACTGTCCCACTTCTGCCCTTGCGCATCCCCGGTTTGCCCTCACAAAGAAAATTTCTTTTACCAAAAAATTCTTTGTACTTTGCTAAAGCTGTGTTTCTTTTTTGCCTTTAACCACCATTATTCACCGGTTCAACTAAGTTACCCCAACGTTGCGAGTCCGAGACGTGATTTGATTTGGTTTTCAACACGATCCAGAGCACACACACACAGACATCCACAGATACCCCGCAATAGTGATGATCGACTCCTCGCAGCCCGACGCGAACCACGTCAGCGACGCCATCAGCAACAACCCGTTCCCAAGACTCAACTCCATCGCAGAGGACGGTGGGTTCAACTTCAGCTCACGGCGGAACTCGTTCATGCTGTCTGGCCAGCCACCCCTGGGACAGGCGCACTCTTCAGCCAACCATGCCGGTCCTGGCGTTGCCAATGACTACCACCACGCGGCCGTGGGCGCCGCCAACGCCATGGGATCCACTGCTGGCACAACGTCCTCCTCTGCCACCACCACTGCACCAACCGCCGACCTTGGCCCTCCTGGATCAGCTGGTCTCTCGGGAATTCCTCTGGGCGTCACAGGGTCCATGGGAGGCCATAACAACTCAATCTCCTCCTTCTTCCCACGTCAGGACTCTGTGTTCTTTCCACGGTACTCCTTTGACTCGGGCGGATCATTCTCCCTCCCACTACAGCAGCAACCCCAGAACGCCTCTACAGCAGGAACAGCTGCCGGCGCAGGCACCGGGTCCATCTCCTCGTCCTCATTCAACACGTCCCAGGAAGGGTTCCCCTACGGCGATATGCAGAGAGAGTACTCATTCATGTACCCACCAACGGGCGCTACGCACTCAGGCACTGGTACAGGGGCTCCTGGAGGTAACTATCTGCAGCCCTATACGACAGACCGGATGTTACATGGGGGCTCAATTGGCGGTTCGGGGACAGACGCTTTGTTCAACAGAAGACCGAGTGAGCAGCTAGAGCCGTATATGCCATTCCAGCAGCTTCAGACGCAGCCGGGACAGGGACAGCAACTACAGACACAGCAGCAGACACAGGGACAGGCACAGGGCCAAGGACAGCCTTCTTCTGTTGGCCATGGCCACCCGAGCTCGTCGTCGTCCACTCTGAGTACGTACCAGCAGCAGCAGCAGCAGCAGCAGTTGTCCATGCAGCCAGGAGTGAGATCAAGATCAGGGTCACATTTCTTCAAGAGATTTCCTTCCATCATCCAGGCACCAGGCGATTTGCCCCAGAGTGATTTAGATAGTTTCCTCAAGAGAGACAGCGTCAACAGGATCTTTGAACAGGGCGATTTGCTAGACAATATATCCAACTATGCCGAATCTCAGCAGCTTCAGCAGCAACAGATGCTCCAACAGCAGCAGCAGACGCAGGCACAAAATGGCCAACAGCACCAGCAGTCTCAACAACCATCATCTTCTCAACAGTCAGGTCAAGTAAGATCGTCATCCGGGTCTCACCAGCCCCCCTTACTACCTATTCCTACACGAATGGTGGGTAATTCCAATGTGGACCATCACCTCTCAGCACAGCAGCAGCAGCAGCAATCACATTCTCAATTTTCTAATCAGATGCACATGATGAACCAGGCAGGCCTTCATGGTTTAGCTCCTTCTTATTTGCAATCAGGTGTTGCCTCGGGGGCTGCTGGCACCACAACAGGATCCGATGCTCTTCGTAATATTGAACCAAGAAGTCAACTAACAATGAGACAGGATATTGCAACGCAGTCAGATATAAAGCAAGAAAAAACAAGGAAAGAAAGAAAGAAAGCTGGTTCCAGAAAAAAGAAGGGTTCCGACTCAAATGTGGACTCTTCATCTGCAGCTACCAGTATGATGCCACCAACTGATGTTAAGCCTAGATCAGGTAATTTAGTTGGAACTGTTGATAGCAAAAATGTTTCTCTCATGGCTGGTAATGATAATAACGGGAACTCGCTCAAACACCCCGCATCGGCCATCATTGCTGGAGCCTTGCCTTCTAATAAGAAGACTAAATTGGCAACATTACAGCAAATCTCTCCTCAGAACATTATTTCCCAATTTAAACCCAATGAATTGCTTAAAAACACAGGCGGTACCACATTTGTTCCTGCCAATGAGGCAGTCCATACAGAAGATGGACGTCCATTGATTGGTGCTACCAAGGTTGATCAATTGATGCTTGTTATTCAAGCTAGAAAGAAAGGTGTCACTGGTGACATTAAACAAGCCGAAGATGGTACAATTTTGGAAGAGATCAACCAATCGGGCGGAATTACTGGTGACTCTGTCTTGCCTAACCCCGTCGAATTGGTTGGAGGTGTTGAAAAACCAAACATTAGGGGCAATAAACATCATCAATGTCAACACTGCTTGAAAAAGTTTACTCAATCCACCCATTTAGAGGTTCATATTAGATCTCATATTGGTTTGAAGCCGTATGAATGTAACTACTGTGGTAAAAGGTTCACCCAAGGTGGAAATTTGAGAACTCATTTAAGATTGCACACTGGTGAAAAGCCTTTTCAATGTGATCAGTGCCAAAAATCTTTCTCAAGAAAGGGAAACCTACAAGCCCATATGTTGACTCACAAGGATGCAAGACCTTATCAGTGTAAATTGGATCACTGTCACAAATCATTCACCCAGTTAGGTAATTTGAAAGCCCACCAGAATAGATTTCATTTGGATACTTTGAACGAATTGACCAACAAATTGGCTCACATTGGATCTCCTGATGCTTTCGACAAATTGCCAGCAAATGAAAAACAGGCATTGGTTTATTTTTCTGAATTGTACAAGAATTTGAACAGAGGTATCAGAGGAAGAGGTAAGGGGAGCGGAACTAAGAAATCATCTTCTGAGCCAAACACTAATGCTTCGTCCTCAAATGTCCCTGGCTCTGTTAACGCTTCTGGCCCTGCAATGACCAGTAAGTGATATGTTTTTTTTTCTGTTATCAGTTGTGACTTTATTCACATGTGTATTTTTTGAGCCCGTCTAATCCAATCTTTATGATGCTCTTGCTTTTGTATTTCTTTTGGGCATTGATTTGCCGTCTTCATATTCTTACGATTACTGTGGTCGTTGTTGTGATTATCATCAACTGGTGCTTTGTTACCGCATTGTAATATTTATCAATAGTCTTTTCTCCCTCAATCTTTACTTCTTTGCTTTTATTCACTATTCGTACAATTCAGTCTCATAAACTTTGACCTTTCATCTATTAGTGGTTTATTTGAAATAATTATATCGGTAGCTAAAAGGAATCGCCTTGAAGCTCTTTATATTAAAAAAAACATTGCAATTCATCCAAATCATGATAATTATATAAAAGTAAAAGTGGTTTGTCCTTGATTCAAAAAACAAGAGAAGCTTAATGAAATTAGCAGAAAGAAGTAAACAAATTCATAAGCAAAAATGAAGCCACTATGCGTATTATTATTCATTACCGTTGTTGCTACCAGTTGGAGGATCGGGGCCGGAAGGACGATATATAGGAGAGTTATTCCAATCAAGCACAAAATCATCAAAATTGTTACTGCTCAATGGGTTCAGATAGTCATTAACTACTCCTGCGCTGGAAACTCTGGTGCCCTGTAATTGAGATCCGGTAGATTCAACAACTGTGGCTAAACCGGAAGGGAACGGTGTTAATTGTCCAAAAAGTTCATTACTTAACTCAGCTATGGAATTCTGCATCTGTCCCTGATTAGGGCCGCTCGCTAATGATTCCGGTGGTAATTGAGGGTTAAGAGAATACGACTGAAAGCGGTCTGACTGTGATTGTTGCTGAACCTGCTTCTGAGCCTGAGTTTTATCGCTATCATGTTGAGGTAGCTGTTCAGACTGTTGATGCGAAGTAGGGCCCCTAGATTTAATGGTTCTTTGGTCTAAATCAGGTAAAAACTGAGATGAAGGCGATGATTCAGGTAAGGTGCTAAGTTCGTCTATTGACTGGAACTCATTACCATTACCCTCGCTGTCTTGATTAAGCATGTACGGTGGCAAGAATCTACCAAAAATCTTCATATCCAACTGATCCATAGGACCAGGAACGTATTTGCTATTAGCAGTTGATGGAAGCCTCTGGGAAGACATAAGTTGTTCCCCCTGTTGTTGAGACTCATGATGATTTTGTTGTTGTTGCTGCTGATGTTGATGTTGGTGTTGTGTAAACAATTGTGATTGTTGATCTTCTTTCTCATCGTATTGCATCATACTGTTGGTAGACCCAGGATCCGAAGGCGCTAAAGTAGCCTGAGGCAACGATAAATTGATGCCTGTGGAAATACCATCAATAAAGTTAACGCCATTATTGACCTTCAAATGATCGTTAGACTCTTCTATCTTAAATGCAGTTGCGTTTTGCCTATTCTCTGGAGATTTATTGTCATTAGAAGATGTACCTGAATCAGTCTCTGGAGGCTTAGAACCCATCTGGGGAGTGATGAAAGATGCGTCTTTGTTTTCAACACCAATAGTTGCCTTTGCTGTTCTTCTATTCAACTGTTCAAATAATGCGTTTAAAATATTATATGTTCTCTTGGCAGCCATGCTACTGTCTTTTAAAATATCTAAAACTCTTTTACCAGTCTCAGCATCCTTTTTAATGGCATAATACTCTGGGTCAATTGCACCGTTCTTGTTAACTGGTGGCACAAAGTGAACGTAGTAAACTAAGCAAGCAACAGAGAAAAAAATTGTGTAAATAGAAAACCAATATGAACCAGATAGCATATTTTTATCAATCATATCTTCGGCTAGTTTCACAACAATCCTTGCAACATTGATACAATTTTTGGCTTTTTCAATACTCTTCAAGTCGTCAGAAGATGGATTAGATGCGCTTAAATCAGTAGAAATGTAATGAATAAATGGTCTGTATAAGATAATCTTCACGTGTAAATATGATATATGCAGCAATCTGTTGGCTTTCAAGTATTGTCCAGGTGGTTCCACACCCGGTTTTAATTCCAAAGGCAATCTATTCATCCAATCTTGTAATTCCAATTCCAATGCATAAACTATATCATGGGCTAGCAATTCAGGTTTCTTGCCATTTTCAACTTTTCTGGGTTTGATAGGATACAACTTGGTGACAATCTTTTTCATAATAAAAATTAACTTCGTATGCGCATTGGCAATACCGGAACTTGATAGACGATCGCCCTGTCTATCATATCTATTACCACCAATAGTAATATTTTCATCATCTAATTCAATTGGCAGATCCTGATCAAAATCATCTTCGCTGATGGTTCTAGGAAGACCCAACATGGTATTAACATATATATCCATCTTGTAAATGGTCCAAAATAATCTTTTTCTAATTTCGAGTTCAATAGGGTTAAATGGGTAATCCAATTTTCTATGCAAGCCTTCTCTCAAAGCAGCTCTCAAGGCAATACCTATATATGCGTAACAAGTACTCAATCTGGCAGAACATTGAAGAAAAATAATTAGCATTACAATGGTCTGAATACCATAAGTATCCCTTGTATCTGTTATATCAATCAGTTTTCTGGCAGCAATAAAGTATCGGTAGCCTTCATCTTCGAAGTGTTCTGTATTAGGTTGGCTTTCATTTGGTTTAGCACTGCTGAAGCTTTTAGCCGTCTTACCGATGGTTTGCTCGTCACTTTTGAAAAAAAGAGCACCACATGCCATTACGGAATAAACTAAAGGTAGAAAACGCTGCTGTTTATTTGTATATTGTCCCGGATCAGTGTCGTACAATTCGTTCAAATCTTCAATAAACGCAGGTCTATGGTAGAAACGAAACAAAACGCATGCATTTTCCCAAGTCTTAGTGATCAATTGCAGGGCAACCTCACGTGACGGTAAAATGATTTTGATCTCCTTTCCCAAAATAGATTCATAGGATCCATCAATTCCTGGTTGAGCTACGTTGGGACTATTAGTGGCAGGCTTGTCCGAGGAAGGAGATGCATATTGCGATTGCTGTTGATTTTGTTGACCAAAATGAAGGTTGTAATGATTTTGCTGCTGTGGCAAGCTGCTGGAAGATTTTGGGGGCAGCTTTGGGATAGTTGGAATAGAAGGAAGCGGAATATCTGGCAGTGAATAATAAGTAGAAGCAATAGTTTTAGATCTGTCAACTGAATCATCCATAGACTCCTCTCTCATCTTGTTCAAGGCGGACATAAGTTTCATTGGATTTATAGGTTTAGGATTGTCGTTCAAGTCAGTGAGTTTTATTGTGGGTATCAATCTGTGAAGGATGTCATCATATAGTTTCAATCTGTCTGTTAACTTGGACATGGTCTGCGGGTTGATATTGGCTGTCGGAATCACGCTATTGCCACTACTATTGCTGCTGCTAGTCATTACCACTGAATTGTTATTACTGCTGGATTTTACGCTCGTGTCTGTAGCGTTTGTCTTCTGAGAGGGGCTGTGTGTGTTTGTTGTTGCAGGTGTGTTTGTACCGGTTCGTTTTTTCGTTTTGTTTGGCTGTTCGTATGTGCACTCATAGCTGTAAACCGTGCAGTGTATACAAGGAAGGTCTCCCGAACACTTTATCTTCAATTTTCGGCATCTATCACAGGCTCTCACGACCCTTCTTCTCTTCTGAAGCATGTTTGCGCCAGAGTCAGTGACTGAAGGCATGATGATCTTCGGAGGGTATGAGGCTGAGTTTTGGTTATCGATGGAGATCAGGCTGTAGGAGCTCTGTGTTCCTTTTGTACCTGTGCCAGTTGCGCTATTCTGGGACTGGGTCTGAGCCTGCCCCGGTGTGTTGGCAAGAGGCAAGGACTGCGGTTGAGGGGCAATGGCATGTTGCACGCTGCCACTGGGCGACTCTGCGGAAGGCTTCCTCTTTGGCATCGTGTATATATGACAGCAAGCACTGTTTCTCGACAATCTGGCCCTATCTAGACGCTCAGCTGGCAGTAGGTTTATTTGCTGCCCAAGACAACGGAGATGCTAGCTGTAAAGGCTCTCCTCTCCCGCACTCTATGTACGAGCGTGTGAGTCTTTGCTTCCCTCTCAACAGCAACAATGCTCGGCGGCTGCGCAATGGTCCTCCCCACTAAATCTCCTCGGTCCCACAGGGTACAGCGGTCTGTCTGGGCTACCACTCTCAGCCACTCTCAACCACTCCCGCCAGGGCTCCTGGTTGCTTCCACTGCTCTGTGTCAAAAGTCAATTTGAGTGACTTTTTTTCTGCACGGGTTTAAAGGCAATTTTGCGTGCTTTTGAGTGGTTTTTTTCTGTGTATTGCAAGAGCCACTGTTGCAATGAGCTATAGGGCCGGTGAATAGGCGGGGTGGAGGTGTATATAGTACCGGGAGAGTGCATGCGGTGTTGGTGAGCACGGTGTGGAGAGGGTTGTGGGTCCATGTGCCTGTGTTGGGGAACCGTAGAGAATTGTAGAGAATCAATCCCTGTGGAAGTTTGGGGCTGAGATGTGAACGGCACCGTTTCGCCTGCTTGACACACAGCCTTTCCCGTCGTGGACAAAGGTGCTCGGAACAGGCGGCTGACTCCGGGCCATCGCAAGAAGAGGCTTTTGCATGGTTAGTGAGAGCATTGGGTTTTAGGGCTCTGTCCTGTGTATGGGTGTACGGTCACGGAGCGTCTTTGCGTGCGGTGGTGGCGGGCAGCTGGAGTGTTCCCCCCTACAGTAGTGGCAAGCATGGATATCGTTCAAACATCAGATGCGTTATGCGTTACCGTACCGCAACAAGCGGCCTGTCGCACCCGTGACCGCACGCGAGCCGTTGGAGAATGGAGCTCGCAGCTTTTGGTGGTCCAGAGGCGGGCGCATCTGTTCATGATGTGGCGTTGCATACACCATCCACTGGCTATAGCACCGCATCAAACTGGATTCATACACTGCTTACACGCTACTCTACAGTAGTTAACGCACAGGCGTAGTGAACGGGTTGGTTACGTAATATATTAGCTTGTATACAAACAGCTGTACCGCTGAGAGAGAAGTGAAGACACAACCTGTAGTGACTGGCGATTAAAACTGGTGAATGAAGTATTGGTTAACTTATGTACATTGTTGACTGCTGTGATGATTAGAAAAAATTAATATTTGTTGATATTTGTTGATATTGTTTGTTCATGGTACCCAAATGTGAAAAATTATAAAATGAAAATCCAAGGTGATAAAAAAGAAAGTGGCTTTATAGATAAAGTGGTTAACTCTGTAAAAGATATACTTAAAATAGAAACTGTTTTTGTGTTATTTCGTTTTAATGTTTTTTTTTGTTTTTGTGTTTTTGTGTTCATGCTTTGGGTAGAATATCCAAGATGTCGAGTAGCTAGTTCTCACCTGGTGTGGAAACCTCAGTGAACGACGCAGTGTCGTCGTCACTTTCGGAATCATCCTCAAAAGTGCTCTTCTGCTTTCTTCTCTTGTTAGAAGGCTCTTCTTCTTCGTCTTGAGAGCTCGAATCTGAATTTGACTCGTAAACAAAGTAGTCTGCATAGAAAGAGTGTGGAGGAGGATGTGCAAATTTGCCGTAGAATCCACGGAATGGCTTATGGAAATATGCCCCGCGTGATCCTGGTCTTCCTCTGCGGTGACGCATGGATGGGTGGAAGGCTGCTGGATGGAATGGTGGTGGTGGTGGGTACATGCCATTCGAGCCTGGTGGTGGTGGGTACATGCCATTCGAGCCTGGTGGTGGTGGGTACATGCCCGTGGAGTCTGGTGGCGGTGGACGCATGCCCTTAAAGCCTGGTGGCGGTGGGTACGCTCCATGTGAATGGAATGGAGGAGGGTACATACCTCTAGGGTGCATGCCATGAGGGAATGGTGGTGGTGCATGTGGATGGCCGTATGGCTGATATGAACTTTGTGCAAAACCGTCTTGCTGGAAAGCTGCAAAGCGTGGATGGTGATGAGGAGGAGGTGGTGGTGGTGGTGCCGGAGTTGTAGCATCCACTTCTGAGTATGCAGATGGCTCACCAAAGAAATGGTGTGTAGGTGGTGGGTACGGTGGGAAGCTGTGACCTCTTCTGCCTCTACCATGACGAAAGTGTGATCTATGAGAAAACCATGGGTCTTCACTTTCGATGTGTGCAGATGCCGTGGACCGTTTCTCGTTCTCCTTTGAGGAGCGCTTTTCTTGCTCCATCTTGTCTTCTTGCTTGTGCTCACGGGCCTCTAGGTGCTCAACAATGTCGATAAGTAAATCCTTCAAGTTGTCAGTTGAGAGCTCACTAACTTCTATTTTTCTTGCGTTTTTAACCATTTTCAAAATCGGTTTATTTGAAATAGCCTTTGAATGGATTGCTAAGTAACATCTGTGCCTTTTAACTAAGTGCCAGTTTCAACCCCCCAAAAAAAGCTGCAACTTCAACACCTTATATACCTAAGGAATATTTCTTAATTTCCTAACTTCCCTCCCCCACCAAAAACTAAGCACTATTAACATCCTCCTTGCATATCTCAGCCAGCCAATCAAAATCCATTTTGAAATGCCTATTTTGTTTCAGTGCGGTAATTCACACCGCGGATTCTTGACTCGGCCCAACTTGGTCACCGGTGACGCATGCAAGTCTAGCTGGCAATTACCGGAGCGGCACTACTAAGCCTCGGCCTGTTCGCTTTTAGACCCGTTTTAGGCATAAGCAGTCAGTCACCAGTCGATAGTTGCTCGTTGCTTGTGTGGTAGTCAAGAATCTAGAAATAACTTGGATTCGGTTTTAAGAAACAGTGCAGGTAGACAGATGGAGAGGGGTTTGCAAGTTTGGCTTTATCTTGGAGTGGACCACCCGTTGCGGCAGTTCGGGGCGAACACCGTAGCTGTATACTGCAGCTATATATATTTCAAGAGCCGAGTTTTAGCTATATAGTGCAGCTATACATGTCAAGGACCGAGTTTTAGCAGCAGTATCACTTGATAGTATGTAGTAACATTCCCTTATGCAGTACACACTGAACTAAGCCCAGTGGCAAAGTTGGTGGGTGTTTTGTTCGGGATTCAAAAATTGTGGGTGTTTTGTTCGGGATTCAAAAGGTGTGACTATTAAAAAAGCCTCCTTTCGGCATTTCATGGTTTCTCCGGATTTCCTTTACATTGTTTTCGGCATTTGATTAATTAGCCAACTTGTCGCCATGAAAAGGTTAGTACAGCGGGTGGCGGTTTTGAGTACAACAGAGACTGTACTCTGGCCGCAAGTCTATCTTCAAACCCGAGCTGCTTGTCGTGACCTGACACATGGCTTTTAGTAGTGCTCTGTAGCAAGAAAACAGCGTACATTCAACGCAAATTTTAGTATCCTGTTGAGCACGTGTCCCTTATATCAGCGCTCTAAATGGCTATATTTAGAACATGTGACGTATCAAGGCAAAGCCACAGCTATTGTTGCGTGAATGTCACACATTCAAGCTCATGCCGCAGTGTCCAACTCATGTTCTTTGATTTGCACCCGTACACAGGCATTTGACAGGTAATTACTTATGTAATCATCGAATTTAGATGTGGTGTACGGATGGTATACTTTGCAACGGATAGGCCACTCGATTGGGAAATATAAGAGAGCGGTGAGTCAATAGCAGATGCCAAAGGACACTATGGTGCAGACGGAACGCAGAACTGTGCCCAGCAAGTCATGGGCAGTGCCAGAGAGAGAGACTCTACATTCGGCATGCATCCCCCTGATTTAAAGCAATGCAGTGTGTCCAAGCTGCGGACTACAAACCGGGAAAACAGACCTGTCCACCGTAACATGATAGGCATTCTGAGTTTCCAGAGTAGGGCTGTTTGGGTGATTTTGCAGCCAACACCCTTAGACACAGCTGAGTTCTTGACTGCGTAAGGCCGCCGTGGACAGAGCACACAGCTAAGACTCTGACAGACGTGCACGTGCGGAGACTGGTGTACATGTCAGCTGATAACCAAGGAAGCACCGGCTGCCGAGGAAGCTAACTCGGCACGTGATCTGAGCGGCAAACCAGCGTACTACAGTTTCTATTTCCAGCATGCTAACCGAGCATCGTCAGCCAGAAACTGCCCTGAGTCCCTCCCTGTACATAGGGGATACCGCCCTTAACTGAATTTACGGCACCGCAACGTCCAATCTCGGTCATCGACTCTCGCCGTAGTCACAAATCAGTAGCCCAAGTCAGCTCAGATTCGGAACACGGAGTTGCGTAAAAGAAATCCGTGGCGGTTAAACACAAACTCGGTTGGCGCTCAGGGTAGCGGACGCCCCGTCTGGCTCCCGCTACGGAAAAATTTTTCTCGCCACCATGAGAGGGGCAGCGCAGCCGCAGAGGGGCGCTCCCAGCGGAGGTGCTACCGGCCACGGAGCAGTTTGCCGGACACATCTAGGGGTGTGAGTGACTCGTGCTAAGAGACAGAAAGACACCACCCCGAAATCCCAAGAAGCCCGTAAGTGCGATTTTCGTGTTGGAGCTGCATTTTCACTGCTGGACACCGTGTAGAACAGACACGGACGCCTCCAATTCCTCAGTGTACAACACTTGAGCAGGGTCACTGGTGGACACATGGAGACGGACGAGCTCCTATTCCAGAGGGGTGCTGGCGGTCGGGACTGGCGCTAAAAGCAGCCACAGCCAGACTTTTTTCGTCTAAATTGTATGGCCAAAAAAGAAAGAAGTTAAAAAGAAACAAACAATAGGAAAGTGTCCAAACGCTTTTAGAGATGACTTATTTTTATTAGCCAGTTGTTGGCAACGATACATAGGGAAGGGTATATATTCTGGCGTATCTGCTGGTCCGTCTCTGGCATCTGTGAGCGGACGCTGGACATTCTGTACGACTCATAGAAACACAGCTCTGCAAAGAACCTCCTCAATACTATTCTTCTATAAATACAATGTTCGCTAACAAGGCTAACCAGCAAAACAACACCGAATCTGAAGCTTACAAGGCCAAGTTGAACTTTGGTGCTGAAAAGGAAAAGCAGATCATGAACGAGATCAGAAACTCAAACAGCAAGAAACAGTTTAACTCTGTGTTTGAGTCACAACTAGGTGGTGGTTACTTTAACATTGCCTTCAAGAAAAACTAAACCTTTTATCAGGGCGACACAAAAATATAATATTAAACAAACCTCATCCGTTACGACTTTCAAAATTCTTGATTGGAAATAATAACGGGCAGCAACACCATGGCTCAGTAGGCCGTCTACCATAATGATGGTTGTTAAGTTGCTCGCATTTCCATATCTTTCCTATGCTTTTTCATAATTATTCTCTACACTATCTAATCGGTTCTTCAATCTTTTCCTGGGTTCTAATTCTAGATTTATGACTATATACATATATATAACTTCAATCTAACCTTTATCTTACGACTAATTTACACTGTAAGAGTAAAAGTGTACGTTTTGCCAATTAAAGCCAATTAATTTTACCTTACTGCCCTGCTACCAACAAAGCACAAACGCGTTCACCGGGTTAAACTCGGTTTCTTTGCCTATTTCATTTCATTGAAAAAAGAGCTGTAGATCAGAAATTATATCAAAGACTACTGTATTGCGGGATCAGAGTTGCAGGTAAACACGTAAAGTAAGTGGTGATCAGAGGTCACAAAATAATAGATAAGCGTCCTGCTGGTATCCAAAAAAGATAAGGGCCACTTTCAAGTGGTGAAAAATAAACGACCGAGGTGAGGATTGAACTCACGATCTTGCGATTAACAGTCGCACGCCTTAACCAGCTTGGCCACCCAGTCTTTGATGTCTTTCAAAGAGACCAACTTACTTATCAGCATATACTTGTAGTTTTTGAACATTGATGTAAGATTATAAACTGTGTAGTAATTAAATTACCACCAACCACCAATTTGTTAAAATATTCCGAAATGATATTGCACCAGGCGTAATTATTATTTTACAGCCGTAGCTAAAAGCTGATAAGATACCAATTAGGGTATCTCTATACAGTAGATGCTAGTTTGTGAGACTCAGCACTTTACTCAGAGCACAGCTCAGCTTAATTCATTAAACTGACGTCATTCACCACTGAGCTACTTCTGCTATGTTGCCTATCAGCAGCTGCCAACGATGCAAAGTCGCGTGGCTTGCCTCTGCACAAAAAAAAGAGTCAGAGGTGGCTTCCTACAAGGTTGGTTCGTCTATTACACGAGTCGTGTGTTATCCAAGAACTCTTATCAAGTAGCTATCTTTAACTCCCACCACTCCCCACCACTCCCAAAACTTCTTTTAGATAGTGATGTTGATATCCCACGTTCAGGACAACTCTTCTTCACTTTTCATAACCTAAGAGCCACCACTCTATGGCCTTCCCTATATTTCACTGGTAAAACATGTCGCCTAATAAAGATAGAGTCCTATTGACCCGCGATTGACAATGACAGAACAGCGAAAAGCTGTATTTTTTAGGAGGGCAATAGCTGATTGAAGCTTGGACTGGACATACAAGAAAGTAGGCATGATGATTGCTTTATGGGTAGACGTTGGAGAACCGTTCGTTGGACAATAAAAAGGTATTATAATCTGAGATGGCGGTGATATATTATAGGTTTAAATCTCAGAGAGAGGACCGTATGTCCACGATACGGTTTGATGGAACTGGACTAAGTGTTTTTGAATTGAAAAGAGAGATCATATACGCCAACAAATTGTTGACAGCTACGGATACAGATATCTTTATATACCACTCAGAGGAACCAGAGGTGGAGTACACAGAAGATAATGAGGTGATTCAAAGATCCATGACTGTTCTTGTGAGAAGAACTTCTTGTGGAAAGAAGGGAAAGGGAAACATACTGAGATACGTTGCAGGTAAGCCAAGAATCAATAAGGCGGCTAATGGCGGGTTATCGAAATTAGGATACCAGCAAACAGTGCCAACGATGAGTACCAACGCGACGAGCTCAGCAACGGGTGACTCGGAAGCAGCTATGATTGAGCAGATGTTTAACCAACAGGATGACCAATGGGTGCAGCAGCAAAGTGTGATGGCGAATGCACAAAGAATAGATACAGTGAAGAATAATTCTAAATTGGATGAGAATATCCCTGAATATTACATTTGCTATAAATGTGGAGAGAAGGGTAAACATCACATCAAGAACTGTCCGAAGAACAATGATCCAAATTGGGAAGGTATAAGGATCAAGAAGACGACGGGTATTCCAAAATCTCAGTTGAAGACAATTACGAATTCTGAATTGATCAAAGACGATCCAAACATGAATTACATGGTGACTGAAGAAGGAGAGTACGTGGTTGCTGTTGCAGATACCAAGGCATGGACAAGTTATCAAAAGATTCAGCAATCCAAGGAGGAGAGCAACGAATATAATGAAGAGGTGGACAATCCTGAGTTGCAGGACCCTGATAATAACAATAAACTATACAAGAATCCCGTTAGAACCAAATGCTGTAACAAACTGTATTCGAGACACATCATTGAGGATCTTTTACTCGAGTCTGATTTCCAGTGTCCAAACTGCAAAGAGGAGGATATCTTTTTGGATTCTTTAGAGGAAGACAAAGAGATGCAGAACAAGATTGATGAATATTTGAAAGAGAAGAAGAGAAAGCTAGACGGTGTATCTGACGAGGGCCAATCAGACCCCAAGAGAACGAAGGTTGGGGTTCCGGGCACTCTTCCTCAGATCCCGCAACAGGGGCAGACCCAAATCCAGGGTCAAGATCAGAGTACTGCTCCTATGATGCCGTTCTTACCGTTTCCAGGGATGCCGATGCCGATGGGAATGCCTATGAACCTGGGTAACTTGCCAAACAATAATAATCTTAAATAGCTTTGTATACTAAGAAAGCATCTTTTCTATCCTCTATTGCCTGTATTTCTTGCGCTTTAACGATTCGACCCCGCATGAAACCTGATCACGAGATGTAAGCACGCCAATGTTGTAACTGCCAGGCATCTGGTAGTCTATTCAGCTGCCTGTCTACCCGTCCGCCTGTCTACCCATCCACCATTCATCATCCACCCACCTGTCTACCAACCCACCACAGCCTCTACACAGCTTCGCCACATCACCCGCCACAGCCCAGTTTCAAACTGCGCCTCCACAAAAATAAGGAGACCCGATTGTTTCCATTCGAAATGAAGCGATTGAACTTGCCCTGGTGACTATTGTTATCTATCGAGATACGGGCGGGAAACCAAGTGAAGCGATCTGAGGTATCCGAGTTGTTGGATACAGTGGCTGTATTTAGTCTGCAGAGAGTGTGGTTGACGGGAAGAGCTGGGCACATATCTTGCTTGCTGTTACCGTTGAACGTGAGAATTTCGGGTCACTGACCGAGCAAGACAGTTTAAGGAGAGTGCGCCTAGATTGCGACTAGCAGACGAACGGCAGTATGGGCTATCCAATATTGAACCATGGGATTCAGTTGTTGTTTCTAACGGGCGAAAGATTGCCCTTGACCGTGGATAGAGCTCTTATGGAGAGCTGTCTGTACGATGGACCGTCCGATGAGTACGAGCGTGAGACAGACGAGGAGCTAATTGCGGAGTTCAGGATCGGACATCTCAGAAACTATTTGTTCGACGAGTGGGAGAAACTATTGACAATGAAAGACAGCAGCCATGGCCAGGAAAGTAGAGGCGACGTTAACGAGAGGCCCAAAACGGGGGATCAGATCCAGTTGATTTATCTAGGAAACAGATTGAACCCCAACGATCTTCTGTCTACGTTGAATTTCGACATGTCGCCGGTTTTGCATGTGGTAATAAAACCACTAGATTTATTGAACCCTGTATCTAATGACAAATGGAAGTTTGACCTGGCGTTATCTAAGAGAGTCATACCTCACTCATCCTCTGGCAACTCAAACAGAAAACGGTCCACTTCCAACACGGCTGTTCCTATTTTTTCTGATACTTTTAAGAGCAGAGAGAGAAAGCAGTCACTTGGGTCTCCGGTGGCCAGAATGCAATCTACTGCTGACGAGAGGACTAGGGAGACTGGTGCTGCCGATGCCTTGATCAACAGAAATGAATTGGTGAAACAAGTGTCAGAATCGCCGACCGAAGACAAATATAGGATTAGTAACGAAGTGATAGCTGCAAATGAATCCGAATTGGATGGTGCCGACATCGCAAGCTCCCCCGATTTGAACAACAAGACAACCGCATCCGAGTCAAACAATAACGTGACGGTAAGTAATATAGCCGGCGTGGCTGGATCATCTGCAGCAGTCCAGGAAAAGAGCACTGGCTGCTGTGTCATCGTGTAAATGCCCTATGTCTACACTTGTTATTGTAGCTGTTCTGCTGGTATATATACATTAGGTTATTTGACGCTGTTATTTTCTACATAATTATTGGGATCCCACGTTTATTTTGCTTGCTCTTTTCTCTCCTTTTCTAAGCTCACTTGATGCTTCTGGTTTACAATTCTCTTTTCTATTACTGATTTAAACATGTCGGTATTCTTGTATCCTCCATGTAGATGTTTAAAATCCGGGTGATTGTCTTAAGCCATTTGATCTTGGATGGTTCCTCGCGAGCAATTTAACAGGTGTCTACGTTACAGTAGCGTAGGTTGTAATGAAGGCCCTGTTGGATATAAGGGATTGGCATTAGCGGATATGCAGGGGCATTTCAATCTGGATAGATTAGAATTGAGAATGGAGGACCTTGCTAATGCATTCAGAAACTCTGTGACCCACTTGAGATCCAATTCTGGCACATTACGTGCGACAGCATCATACGTAAGTTGATACACGCGGAGACATTACTGTCTATGGGCAACTCATGATTAGTAGCTAACTAACGCTTGTGTTCCCGTTAATGCTGAGATACTGTTTGATCGATGCAGGCAATTATAAGGTACTATCTCTCTGAACTAGGGGCGTACCAGAGGATCAGACATATAACCACCAAGTTTGAATACGATCGGGATACACTTTGCGAGCTGCGCAGAGGCAACACGATATCCGATGAGTCATTGCTAGAGAGGGTAACGTATACGAGAAGTTTCAGTTTACCAGAGCTGGTGAGTGAACTGCAGGGCATGCTGAATGAGCTAAAATCAGACGCAGACAAGATCAACGCAATGGTGATAATCGAGGACATACGTGATCTGTTCAATGTGGAGTACTTTAAATCTGCCGGTACGGCTGGTTCGTTGCTGGTGTGTCTGTTTAGAATGCTCAGGAGAATGTCGCAGATTCACGGTGTTTCTGTTGTGATGCTAGACAGAACCAACGATGGGAGACTGGATTCTGTACAGATGGACAATTTTGTTAAGAGTATGTACGATTACGAGCTGTGCATCCACGAAGTAGGCGACGAAGTTGTCTGTGAAAGTGTATGTATGTTCAATGGGGTAAAAAGAAGCTTCAAGCTGTAGACGAACCATCATTTGTTATTTTCTAGTAAGCGGAGATTCCAGGACGTCCTAGACGGACCGCCCTCTCCACGTCCATCTTTTCTTATACCGAGGAGTTTTCCAGCGATTTTGTTTATTCTATGAGTATGCCCTCTTATTATATCATGTCATATCATATCTACATAGGCATCCTTGAATGTGTGTCTCCTTTCCTATCTATGCTATTTCCCCCTTTCTTATCTTATCGTACCAGCCACTGGGCCATCTCACACCAGCCACCGAACACGCGCCACACAGCACCGTTGCTGTCGCGCTACTGCCCCGCGTATGTGTGACTGCGATTGAACATTTACTAGCGCGCACACTTCAAAATAATGCAAGCGGTGCGAGGAGTATCATCCCTGCAGTCGTGCTCAAAATCCAGAAAAAGCAGGAGTTCCAGACTGGGAAGCCGGCGAGACTGCTGGCGGCTTACCATGGAGACCCACCGGGCGAGGCCACCGGGGAGGCGAACCTCGTGAAGTGTGGAAAATTTTTAGGAACTGGGAGGAACACACGCAGAGAGAGAGGAAACGAGACACTGGTTTCCCAGGAAGTTGTTTTTCTCTTTTCTACATATCACAGCTGTTCATCTAAACAAAATAGCACACTCTTTTCATAGTATTCATAAGAGAAATACAAGATACTAGAACATCATCAAAGTAAAAATGAGCTCTTTTGAACCAGTTGTTGTCATTGACGGTATGTGTTACGCCCAGCAGAAAGCAAGAGTGAAGAAGACAAGATTTATGGCCATCTCCTAAAAATGAGCAGGAGGCTAAAATAGACAGAATAGATTGGCAATGGTGGACAGAATGTCACAACAGATACAGTGTACACAACTGCATGGAAACGTATAGTGCACATGGCCACTGTACGTCTCAGTCTGGAGAATACAAGTTACAAATAGCGTAGGAACCAGCTGGCACCAAGCATTATATTAATACAGCACACCGGGTACAAGACTACAAGAAGCTTCTATGAATCAACTGCGATGTATGGTGTTTTGGCAAACGTGAATATTCTTTGCAGGCTCTGTGATTTAAGGAAAATATATCTTATATTTGCAGGAGCTATAGAAATTGCATAGATATTAGTTTCCGCCAACTGTACAGAACATTAATTGTGAACAACAGTTGTCTCCATGTCTAGCAAACAAGTGCACAATTTTCCATTCAATATTGCATCAATCTGAAAATGGTGCATTTATTTGCCTTGACACATTTATCTACATTGTGGCCTCATTTCTGACGTTTTCTTTTACTTCACGCTTTTATAAACTATGATTAGTTACAAGAACAGTTTTACTAACTTACATTTTTCACTTTATTTAATGTTACAGGTAAGGGACACTTATTAGGTAGATTAGCTTCTATTGTCGCTAAGGAACTATTGAACGGCCAAAAGGTTGTTATTGTCAGAGCTGAGGCTTTGAACATTTCCGGTGAGTTCTTCAGAAACAAGTTGAAGTACCATGACTACTTGAGAAAGGCCACCAGATTTAACACCAAGAGAGGTCCATTCCACTTCAGAGCCCCATCCAGAATCTTCTACAAGGCTCTTAGAGGTATGATGGCTCACAAGACCGCCAGAGGTAAGGCTGCTCTAGAGAGATTGAAGGTCTTCGAGGGTGTTCCAGCTCCATACGACAAGAAGAAGAGAGTTGTTGTTCCACAAGCTTTGAGAGTTTTAAGATTGAAGCCAGGTAGAAAATACACCACCGTTGGTAAGTTGTCCGCCTCTGTTGGTTGGAAATACGAATCCATCGTCGACTCTTTGGAGGAGAAGAGAAAGGTCAAGTCTGCTGAATACTACGCTAAGAAGCAAGCTTTCGCTAAGAAGGTCACTGCTGCTAAGGCTTCTGTTGCTGAATCCGAGGCTTCTCAAAAGTTGGCTGCTTTAGGTTACTAAATGTGTGTGATTTCTGTTTTGTTAATAATATCATAAATAATAATCCCCCTTCAAATATAACACAGTGAAACCAAGGATCAGTTCTTATATCTTCTGTGCACTCTTTTTTTAAAGAAAGTTTTATTTTACAAATAACATTTTTCTCTACAATTTTATAACCCCACCAAATAAATCAAGCAAAAATTTACAGATTTTTTAAAAAGGAACTGAAATAGTGTATTGGACATGTTAGGTCCAAAACCGTGGTTAACAACTAGTATGGGAATGTGCTCTGACAAGCGGCCCAAGCCCCATTTAGTAGGAAAGCTTGGAAATGGCACTTGAAAATCTGCTGTGCTTTTGAGAGACACCCGTACACCTGAGTACGTCGCAGTGTTGGGGAGGCCTACATTGAGCTGCTCGTGGTACAGAGAGGCTAGTGGTTTGGGCCATCTCTGGAGCTGCTCATGCATCCCCTCAGACAACGTACGGTCTCTACGTACCCCTAAAGTAGCACACATCGAACCTTTGGATTACGTTCTTCGTTATGTGTCTGGCCTCACCAACCTCACTACCAGACCCTTATTCTTCCCCTAGTCACGTGACACGTATATTTTTCTGAAACACCCGTACACTATACACCACGGTCAGGGGGGTTAGGATCTAAGCACAGTGTTAGAGATGGGTAGATACACAGGCGAAGAGGAGGTGGAGAGGACAGATAACGGCTAGCAGGATAAGAGCCCGGCGGGGTGCGAATTGGCTGTGATGCTGGTGCTTGCTTTGGGCGTGGAACATTAGCAGCCGATTACAGTTGGGGGCGCTCACGGTGCCGCAAGAGCCAATGAGTGGAGACGAAAAAGTGAGGGTTTCCGTTTTGGAGGTTTGTGGTTGTCAATGGATTGGCTCATTTCTCCTGGTATTGGCCCGGCTAAATATGCATACCTGTATGCACTGGGAACTAGATATACGACGAGAAGTCCAGCAACTACGGGACGTGCACGGGTTACGATCACGGTGGCTGGCATCCGCACCACCAAGAAGAGAAGCAACGTTTTTTCCTCCGATAGCGATCTGGGTATTGTTTTTACCGGTGTGTGTGGTTTTATCTTTGGGACTTGACATGGTTTACCGAGTGTATAGCAGGTTCCGGTTTTTTCCATCCACCAATAGTGAAGCATACGATGTGCGAGTTTGAGTCGCTTCAGCTGCGATGGTGTAGTCCAAGGCCAAGGTTTGGGGGATGGCGCCGGAAATGCGCACGGCGAAAGAGCAGCGTTGGCTCGTTCGCGGTGTCGTTGGGGCCCCGGCTGGCACAGGTGTATTTGGAGTGTCAAGTGCAGGTCGTGGGGGCATCCAGGTATCGGTGAGGTGCACCGAGCGATGCACCGAGCGATGCACAGAGCGATGCACATGTACACATTTACACCTAGCTGCTATTACGTCCAAACGGTGTCTATGCCTGTGTATCTATTGTAGCACCGTCTCTGCTTCTGCCTAGTCCGGAAACATACGCTGCCTCGCCTCTTTTCCGATCGCTGTCGGAAACCCGGAAAAATATCCAGGGACTCAGCAGGCAGGCGCCCACCGCACTGCACCGTCTCTAGAGCGTGTCAAGCGGTCTCTGGGCCATACGACTGCACAACAACGCGCATGTAGCCCTAATGCGCCGCGTCCGTCTGTCTGCCCGCTGTCTGCCCGCTGCCTGCCCGCTGCCTGCCCGCTGCCCTCTGCATGCCACCCGTGTTGCGTGCCCTGGCCTCCCGCGTCGGTCGCCTCGGTTTCCGGCCCTGCCCTCTCGCCGCCGCATCCCCACTGGCCAATCACAGCACCGCACTTGCCAACAAACCAGATCAAAGCTGTTTCCGCAGTCTCAGCGCGGCCGCCCCGGCCACGCGCCAGGCAGGCCCGCCCGCGCGACGCGGCCCCACAGGGGCGCTGCCCGCGCCGAAAAAGAAAAAGATGAACGAAATCCATGCAAAAAGTTCACCGACGAAAAGGAAAAGTGAAAAACGCAAAAAGAAAACCAGTATTTATTAGCTGGAGTTTCTGTTCCCAGTTTCAGACTTTTAAAAAGGTTTGCCAATTTTCTTTCTCTCTTTTTTCCCCCTCTTCTCTTCTCTTCTGACTTCAAGAAGTTTAGTAAGTACCAAATTATCCAAACTAATCGTACACAATGTCTGAACAGTCATCTTTCTTCGTCGACTTCATGATGGGTGGTGTCTCCGCCGCCGTCTCCAAGACCGCTGCTGCTCCAATTGAGAGAGTCAAGTTGTTGATTCAAAACCAAGACGAGATGTTGAAGCAAGGTAGATTAGCCAGAAAGTACGACGGTATCGTTGAGTGTTTCAAGAGAACCGCTGCTGAGGAGGGTGTTGTTTCCTTCTGGAGAGGTAACACTGCTAACGTTATCAGATACTTCCCAACCCAAGCTTTGAACTTTGCCTTCAAGGACAAGTTCAAGAAGATGTTTGGTTTCAAGAAGGATGACTCCTACTCTTTGTGGTTTGCTGGTAACTTGGCCTCTGGTGGTTTAGCTGGTGCTACCTCCTTGATGTTTGTCTACTCTTTGGACTACGCCAGAACCAGATTGGCTAACGACGCCAAGGCTGCTAAGGGTAACGGTGAGAGACAATTCAACGGTTTGGTCGATGTCTACAAGAAGACCTTGGCTACCGACGGTATTGCCGGTTTGTACAGAGGTTTCTTGCCATCTGTTGTTGGTATTGTTGTCTACAGAGGTTTGTACTTCGGTTTGTACGACTCCTTGAAGCCAGTCGTTTTGGTTGGTCCATTGGAGGGTAGTTTCTTGGCCGCTTTCTTGTTGGGTTGGACCGTCACCACTGGTGCTTCCACCGCTTCTTACCCATTGGATACCGTTAGAAGAAGAATGATGATGACCTCTGGTCAAGCCGTCAAGTACAACGGTGCCTTTGACGCTTTCAGAAAGATTGTTGCTGCTGAGGGTATCAAGTCCTTGTTCAAGGGTTGTGGTGCTAACATCCTGAGAGGTGTTGCCGGTGCTGGTGTTATCTCCATGTACGATCAATTGCAAATGATCTTGTTCGGTAAGAAGTTCAAATAAGCAATGTTGACGTTATGAAATTGACTAGGAGGTGAATGAAGCGATTGGTTTATTTCTTCCTTGTCTTTATATATATATTATGTCTATACCTTGAAATTGACTTTTAACTGATTCATATTATTATTCACATATCATGATATACAATTACACTTTTAAATTTAAATTGGTAGTTTAGTAAAGGAGCGTGGCACTGCATTCAAGCTGGTGGGCCTCCTGACATGATTGATGCTTCGGCGGGACCATGTCCTGGGTGCAGGATGAGATCGCACAATAGGAAAGCGTTGCAGGGGCAAACACCCGAGAAGATTGAATTTGGAAGTATTCCGGGTTGTAAGGTTCGATGTGGGGAGAATTGTTGGAAAAGCGTTATTTGTAACGGGTGTGAGGGGCCTACGTTTACGGTACTTGTTGTTGAGCCAAAGGCATTCCTGCTAAGACGGATGCAGCACACGTTCACTTATCTCTGCTGTCTCTCCTCTCTAGAAGTGAGCACGGCTGCTGAGGTCTGTGTGTGCCGACTTGAGTATCAAGGGCCCACATGCCATTCGAGCGGCAGAACAGCAGTGGCCACTACCTTCAACCTCCCTGGTGGCCACTGCCTCTGTCCTGGCCGCTTCCCACCATGGCCACAAACACTCCCACCCGTGCACCGCCCATCCTACCGTGCGCAGCTGATCAAACTCCAGTCTCCACAATAGTGGCTGGCTTCACTACAACCATCTGTTCGGTCAGATCAGCTATTATACCACCGTTAGTGCTACTTCTGCAACATGTGCTCTATTGTACTGGCCTGATTGTCTCACTCTAACATATCGGTGCTTCACCGTGATTTGCCAGTTGGCCTGATCCGCCCGTGCAACCAGCCATCTTGGTGCACCGCGTCGTGTGCCTGGCGCCCCGGTGGAGCCCGTCCTGGGCGCCCGCGCAGCTCGGCCCGCCCCCTCGTCTTATCGTCGTGCCTGGCGGCCGCCCGGTGGCTCTGCCCGGCAGGGGTGTTTACCACCTGCCTGATTCGGCTGCCCATTTAGTCCCAATCGGGCACAGATCAACCTGGTGCTACCAAATGGGACATTCCAGTGGGTTTACACAAGGAGAGAGGCATCTGATCCAGTGGCGGGAGAAGAATGTGGGAAAGTCACGGCAAGGCAGAAAGGCAGGCATGTAGGAAGGGAGCAGAGGGGAGATAATAGGAAGTTAGCAAGGAGTTGGAATAGGGAATTAAAAACACAGACTAAAAGAAGGAGTCTAAAAGTGCAGCGATCGCAGGCTAAGAGGAGTGTGAAGAAAGCGTGAGGAGCAGAGCGAAGGCATACACACATATAAGAAAGTGGATTGCCAGAACGACGGCGGTTGCTCTTCATTTAGACGGTATGGCAGCTCTCGAGCACTAAGACAGCAAGCAGACTTTCACTGAATGGACCGGACAGGATCCAACCACGCCGTGCCACACTACTGTAGCTCACCATTAGGCAGATAACCATCCCCTGTCTCTTCCTTGCTGCACTCTAACAGATTCGCCCTATGGCCCAGGTACACCGCAGGCCAACAGCCCTCTTCACAAGGTTCAGACGAAACACAGACTCCTCTGTGAGTCCGACATCGCCAGGCCCTGACACGCTCAATCTACCGATTCCAGATCCCACCTTGATCAAGCGGTTGTCAAACAAAACTCCAACTTCGCCAGGCTCAAAGTACCTCAGCTTTGCTCAACACAGAGACCCAAACGCTTCCGAGATTAGAGACATTGCCTTTGAGGTTCATTACGATGAAAAATTGAACGGCACTGGACAGGGCCATCCCATAGACGCTCCAAGTTCGCTTCCATCCAATAAAACAGCAACTGTGTCTCTAGGGAAACTAGACAACAAAAGCCATAGCTCGTTGATAAGCAAGTCCTCTTCGATTCACGAACATGCCAGCTCCACGTCTAGTCATCAAACAGAAACTATGTTAAATTTTGACGACCTATTAAAATTTTTAAGTGCTCTTCTTATGCTCATATATCAGTCTTTGCTGAAGGTCTGGCATATGGACCTATTCATAAACATCGTGAGATCAGATGCTAGTGCATTAAAAATACACGTTCCAAGTCTCGTACTTTCTGTTGCAGGGTTCTACTTTGTTCTTTCATTGGGTAAATCTTCAAGTCTTGACGGCTCCATGTCTTTGTCTTCAAATTCGTCGTCTTCATCGGCTTCACCACCACCGTCACCGTTCGGTGGTTTCGGATTTATTGTCTTTCTGTCACTGGTGTGTTTTATCTTCATAAAAATCATGGGTGCAGGCGCAGGTTCTACTGCAAGTTCAACTCCTGCTTCCAAGAAACCCGGTTCCGGTCACCCATCTACCCATCAGGGAATAGCAAACCCCGCATTACAACCAAAGATCATACCCCAACCTCGATTGAGATCTCCTTTTGTCGAAGATAATGGAATCCCTTCCCTTGATTCAAATCATCAACCTTCTTATCCTCGTAACATTCGTCCTATGAAACCCTCTAGAGCCTCAACTGCATCAGATATAAGTAAAATAGCAAACACAGCCATAGACATAGAAGACAAGCCTGCTCCAATAACAACAAGACAGTCCCAAAAATATGGCTACACCAATGAAGAAGACAAGAAACTGGCATTTTATGAGCTTATCAACGATAGCCACAGAGAGAGGCTGTTGAGCAATTTCCAAAACGCCTGATGCCTCTAAGACACGATAATTTACGACTGACTAACTCCTCAAAGCAACTATTCATTTCATTTTCTCATTATATTCCACCATACCCATTATTGATACTGTCTTGACATTCATATTTATTCCATTTTTGGTTACTTTCCGTTTGGGAGCTTTTATAATTTTACATTCGTTTCAATTCTTTCTTTCATTCAAGCTAGCTAACTTCATGTTCGTATTCACTTTCACTTTTTGAATTCTTTTTACATAATTATTCTAATAAATATATTTACACCATGCTGAGCAGATGCCCACATAAATATATACAATATATGCAATTCCCCCGCTTCAATGTTCATCTAGCTTGTCATAATCAAATAGCTTAACTTTAAATCTATCAACGTTGACCTTGATAGGTTCAGCTCCAACAGTTTCTTTCTTGCCCAGCTTTCTCTTTGGACCACCACTATCAGCACCACGCTTTCTAGGATCATGCTGAATCCAGCCCAACGAATTGAACAAGCTCGTCAAATTATACTTATCTAAATGAGAATTGAACCTCTTGATTCCATCACAGAAGTCAAGGTAGACCTTGTATGCAGCGGCAGTCTCTTCGGATGTGGTGTCTTCACTAGCATTGACCAAGCCTCTAATTAGACAGGCGTATGTTCTATGGGTAACTGACCATCCAGGATGTCCCATTTTCAACCTCCAAAACTCAGAGTTTGCCATTTTGATATCTGTCTTTGATAATGCTTCAATATAAAAGGAGTACACTAGGTCTTTATCTAAACCACGTTGTGGATTCTGGATTATTGATCTATATGCAAGAACTAGAATTCCTTCTCCACCTTCCTCTACTGAGAATCCAAACTTGATGAATCTCTCCTTGATTGATTGCAAATGCTTGTTCGAAAATGTAAAACCTTGTGACTGAGACATTGGCAAGTCTATTATCTCACATAAATTGTTCAATAGCCCATAAGCAGTGCCCAGATCTGTCTTTGGATCATCTAAGACGGTGTTATACGCATTGAGTAGATCCTGCGAAATCCAACTGAACTCTGCAGAATTGTCAACTAGCCAAGGGTGCTTTTCAGATATTTTAACCAAATCTTTTGTGTCGAGTTTAAAATAGCTTGCCAACCCAAGTTTATCAAAAACAACACGGAATTGAGGAAAGAAAGCATAATATCCAGCAAGCCTGATTCGAAGAGGGACATCCAACTTGAACGATGAACTATGGAACGCTTTTAAACAAGAAGCAGCCACTATAAACTTACCATCATTTCTAAACCCATATTTTTGCAAATACACTTCACAGCGATCCACAATCTCGGTTATTGCCTGTGAAATATCAGAATCTTGGCTTAGACTCCAACCATCGTACAGTAAACTATAGTCAAGTTTAAAGAATTGTGTTCCTTCTCCTTGTTCAATCTTTCTTTCAATTAAACTCTTGTAATCATTCGTCAAGGCATCAGCTTTCATAGGTACGCTGAATAATTTTAACGCATCTAACAGAAGCTCCATGGGATAGTTTTCAAATAGAATTTCCTTTTCATTTTCAGAAAGACCTAGTCTCATGGCATGCTTCGCAGACTTATCCATCTTCGACAATGAACCGCTATCTAGCATTCTCAAGGAGTACGATCTATTATATGGATGTCCTCTTAGCATTGAATATTTTTGTCTTGTTAAATCATTTGATTTCAAGGTCTCTTGATAAGTGCGACGAATCAACGAAGTCAATGGGAAGAAGTATTTCAAATCAATAAGTGATGTAACAAAGTTAGACTTGTCATCATTTGAAGGACATTTTTCAATAACTCGATCTAAAACTGGACCTGCAGACGCCATTTTCAAGTTGAAATACCCGATTCTCAAAGGAAGAGATTTTGATATTCTCCAGAGACTCTTAGATGCACCGATTTTGGTAGATCTTTCAGGAAGCCAAGATAAGAACAAGTCAGAATAAGACTTCAGGTTTGCCTCCTTAATAAGCTTACTTAGCTCGTTTCTAAATTCCTCATTATCTGAGTTTTCTGTTGAGTAGCTTAGAAAGGTATCAGATATAATAGAAGTTTGGTATTCCGGATGGAAGCTTGAGGTGTGTTTTGCTGCAGTGATGTATCTTTTCAAAAGATCAACCACCTGGTTTTCATGAAGTCTTTGTTTTCTGTTTCTCAAAGCATACGAATAGAAAACTGGAAGAATAAAAGAAGATCTACCTAGTAGGTGTCTCAAAGAACGATATTTCAGTTTTTTGAAAGGCACTAAATTGATCGGGGCTATAGAGTAAATCTTAACGAATCCAAGCTCTTCTAATGATTTATGCAGATAAGGCATGTACACTTTAGTGTAAGCTAGAATAAGCGACATATCAACATTCTTAGCCATTAGATCTTTAATCACGGCCGAATGTATATTATCAAGAACATCTGACGAAAACACTGATGATGAGTAAACACTTAATTCCAAGCACACATCGTCAATATACTTGGCTAGGTCTCCATTTTCAAGAGGAATGTTTCTAAATGCGGTATCGTTATGCAAATCGTATAATAATCGCTTACCCTTAGAGTAGAACGTTAATCCTGTAGATTCGAGGTTAGCAGGACAACTCATCGGAACATGGTTATCAATTTTTTCCGGTTGCTTATTCTTGCTGTTGATAAGCTTATCAGTGACTGATATTGGCGCAAATTTCGTTAATTCGTTAAAGGCATCCAGGAAAGATGCACTATGTATATTTTCTTCATTATATTTTGAAAGGCTATCAACCAATTTGGAGTCGTCAAAAACTCTACCCAATTGAAAGCCTGCATCTGCTAGCTTCTTTAGAACAAGAGAGAGTTGATTTTCTGGAGTCATTTCAATTATTTTCGATAATGCGTCCATTCCTAACGATGTGAAGAAAAAGGTATTATTATTACCATTGGCAATGAAATCATCCAAGAATTCAATTAGTTTGCCTAAACTATTTTGATGCATATTCAGATTCAAATTTAATACGCTGGTAATATAATCACCACTCAAATGTTGCCGTATTCCCAATTTAGCCAGCTTTTCTCTCTCTGCAGGAACTAGACTGGCTCTGTGCTTTAGAAATGTATCAATAAATGGTGGTAGAAGTGGAAAAAAATTAAAGAAGCAAACCAACTCAATAGGAATACATGTTGTATCTTCTTTGTTGATATCTATTATTCTATTATAAACCAATGGTGCAGCGGTATATTCTAATGCAGATTTCACAACCAGCTTATCGAATCTAGCCGAGAAGAAAGTATCCTTACGTAGATCTGAAATAAAAGTCTTAGCTAAAAGCAAGAATGGAACCATTGACTCTGGGATAAAATTTAGTGTGTAAGAAGTGACCAAACGGAGATCAACTTTGAAATCAAGCAAACTTCTGATCATATAATTATGGAATTCTAAAATTGTGTACATGGGCAGTGTATCAAGTCTATATTCTGTAGTTACCTTCTGTATGGCATTTTGAATAGATATCACGTCACTCTTGTCGTTCAAGTCGCTGTTGTTTATTGGTGCAATATTGGAGAATTGAATGTCGGCCAATAGTTTCATCTCAAAGTACGCAACTTCATCTCCCTTAGATTGCAATATACTTAGGTATTGCTCTATCAAAGGACGAACCCGTAGAGGCAATAAGAATTCACCAATGATATACATCAAATGTTTCACTTTATAAGTTTCTGATAAAAACCGAATCTCAGCGGGCGTTAATGGCGAATCTATGCTAGGCAGATGTGCTCCATCTTGAAACTTCAATCCTCTGGATAGTATAATCTTGGAAGCCAAAGATGAATCCCCACGTAGAACTAGAAGAAACTCTTGATCCGAACATGACCCCAAGGCATGCGGAGCATTGTGGGATATGGATATGAACCTATTCACAAATGACCTTAAATCCCGATCACTTACAAGTTCACCGGGTTTTTCTATGGCATCTGTATGATAGAATTTCCTCGGAGTAGTAATATCACGAGAGAATGCATTGTTGTACCGTATAGATGAGGGGTATGTCTGAAACTTGGCGGCCAGTTTTGTCCTCGTACACCTTGTCTGCTTCAGAATGATCCGGTAGCCTTTCATCCTTAACAAAACACTTCCAGCTCTTTAAATTAATTGCAAGGAAGCTAGATATGTTCTAATAGATATACCTTTCCTCAATTTACCTTCATGGATCATTAAAGTGGGCCATTAGGTCTGATGATGGCCCTCCAAACAATGCCTACTTAAAAATCTTCATTAGCGGCACAGCCCGAATCGCGCGACAGTAAATATGTCGCGAGCCGGGTAACATCTGGAGGATCAAAAGGAGCTACGAATCGTTCAAGAGAGTCGAAGATAAGGGACCACGGGTATCACTAATCTAGGGATTAAGGTGGCCTATATTTATTTTTAGGAGCAAGACAATTATTTAAAAGGACATAATAAGGTGTTTTTAAAATATTATATTAATATACTAATAAACATTTGAGTTGTTTGGACGAAACTTGTTTTTGGAGAAAGATGCTTACAAAGTCTCAGTTGGGATCTCAAAGATGACTTGCTTACCGGTCAACTTTTGGTAGATGGATTGGAAAGAGTCTAACTTGTAGTCAATGTTGGAGGAGTCCTTGGAATCTAACAAAACCTTGGCAATCTTGTTACCGCCAACCAAGTATCTAACTCTCTTACCGACAATTTCAGTTGGGAAAACCAAGTCTTCCAAGACCTTGTCGTGGACAGAGGTCAAGGTTCTGGATCTTGGTCTCTTTTGAACTTGTCTGGAGGTTCTACCTGGCTTTGGCAAGATTCTTCTCTCGGCCAAGAAGACAACGTGTCTGTCTGGGAACTTCTTCTCTAACTCTCTGGTTAATCTGGTTTGGACCTTGTGGAAACCAGCTAACAATGGGACTGGGACAAAAACGACGATAGCCTTTTTGTTACCCGAAACCTCAATCTCCTTGATAGACTTGAATTGTAGAGGTCTCAAGTCAGACTTTAAGTCTGGAGAGTTGGTTTCTAAATCAATTAAAGCTTGAGCAACTTGTAATTCTAATTCAGTTGGGTCAGATGATAAAACCTTGGATGCAGCAGACATGTTTGTTCGTTACTTGTTATCACTTTCAATGTCCCTTTTGGCCCTTAGGAAGAAACCATGCTGTTCACAGAGAAAAAAGTGTGTGCTCTTTTTTGTCCAAACACCTCTCACTGCACTCCACCAAGGTTGGCACAAAAAATTTTTCGGACGATTGCCCGCGCGTGGAAAATGGCAGACCCGGCAGGGGCCTTGAAATGTCGCGATGAGGGCACGGAAAGGGTTATAGAAGCCCTTGTAGATGTCACGTGCTACAGAGTTAGGTGCACGGATGCGTTAGGCGGCCGTTTATCCCCACAGATTGAGGGCCATTCTTAAAGCGAGACAATAGCGGACAATAGCTAGTGAAGAGTGGTGTCAAGAAGGTGCCGGAGGTGGGAGGAAGGAGTGAGCACGGGAGAACGGGGGAGTACAGAGGGAGCACAGAGGGAGGGTACATTGTTTAGGGATTTGTAAGTGTGGGATTTGTGGCTGATTGCGGCCGGCTGTGTAGAGCCCCGAGTAGTTAAGCAGCGTTAAGCAGCGTTGTATTTTAAAACTGTTGCGTGACAAGTTGTATGCTCTGCTTGAAAAGGTGCAACTGGGCAAGGCCGGCGACCAACACACATCTCAGAAGATTGCAGTCCACAAGAATGTCTGGTGACTTAGTTGAACAGTCAAAGAAACTGTCCGCCTACTCTGCGGTGGACGAAAACCTACTCTCGTCACATAGGGTCATCGGTATTGGATCCGGATCTACAGTGGTGTACGTTGCTGAACGTATCGGGCAGCTGCCTAACAAATCGGAGCTCACGTGTGTTCCGACCGGTTTCCAGTCCAAACAGCTCATCATCGACAACGGACTAAGACTGGGGTCGATCGAGGAGTACTCTTCCATTGACATTGCGTTTGATGGCGCAGACGAGATTGACTCGTCTTTGAACTGCATCAAGGGCGGTGGCGCCTGCTTGCTCCAGGAGAAACTCGTGGCGGATTGTGCAAAGAGATTCATCGTGGTTGCAGATTATAGAAAGAACACAGGTGTCTTGGGTAAGGGCTGGAAACAGGGTGTCCCTCTCGAAGTTGTTCCAGCAGCCTACAACAAGATCCTCAGAGAGCTGACCGCACTAGGCGGTAAAGCCACTGTGAGATCCGGTCTACCAGGTAAAGCGGGTCCAATCGTGACAGATAACGGTAACTTCATAATCGATTGTGATTTCGGCGAGATTGAAGTGAGCAAAGTTAAGGAACTGAACGACAAGATCAAATCAATGGTTGGTATTGTCGAGACGGGCTTATTTGTCAACATGGCTGAAAAGGCCTACATTGGTAACGCTGATGGCTCTGTCTCCACACTTACCGTCTGAACGCCCCGCTATTTCTCGTGAATTTCACTTTCCCTGCTTATTCTTATTATTGGTACTATTACTATTATGCTGCTTTAATGTCATGCAATGTATAAAAATGCAGCATAACGTGCGGTTTAGTTGAAATGAATAAACTCACAGTATCCCACGATTGCGTAAATGGCCGATATAGGTACCACCATTTAAGGCTGCACCAAGGATGGAATTTGACAATTGGAACTGGGGGGGGGGCATCAAGCACAAGGAGAATTCAGAAAAGTAAAGGAAGACCAAGTGGTAAGAGCAGGCACGAGTGAGCAAGGTTTTACAACCAGTATTGTTCATGTTTATGTAGGAGGTGAAATAAAGAGAATACAGAGTCGATCGGAGACCCAAACAAGCAAATTAAAATTTGAAAAGGAAGAAAGTAAAAGAATAACAAAAGAGGAGATTGAAAGAGAGCCTAAATGATGAATCTAGCGTTGTAGTATCGACTATTGCATATACTCATGGCCTGCATGCATGTAGAGAGAGGCACATTGTTCAAACAGCACATTACGAATGATTAATGCATTTTGTTTATTTAGGCAATGCGCCGTTGATCCAACTTAATACTTCGGTCAAACCGGTACCGTTTATACCTATAGTTGGGATGACGCACCATTTGTGGCCTTTTATGGACTCCAATTGCAATTGTTCAATAACGTCTTTTGCTCTTAAAGCGTCATCCAAATCTTGCTTATTGGCCAAGACAGCTAGCAGACATCCTGCCAATTCCTTATCATTGATGACTCTGAAAAGTTCTTTTCTGGCGGCCTCCATTCTATCTTTGTCTGCCGAGTCAATAACAAAAATCAAGGCGTCTGTACCGGAGAAATAGTGTCTCCATAGGGCTCTGATTCTCTCTTGTCCACCAACATCCCAGGTATTCATGACCAAGTTCTTGTATCTGATTGTCTCAACGTTGAAACCAACTGTTGGAACGGTGTGTTCTGCGGTTCCCAGCTTTAGTTTATAAAGGATGGCTGAAGCAAACAAGCGTGTTTCGTTCATGAGCGCAAAGGGCAGAGTCTGGTTAGTATGGATGGCGGGACTAGAACTGGCGTTGTTCGACTTTTAATTCTGTACTTACTTGTCTTACCGGCGTTATCTAGACCAAGCATGAGCATTCTCATTTCTCTGCTCTTTGAGCGCTGAAAGAAGGAGACGGGTCAAAGTGTAAACCATGGGAGGAACCATGGGGGAACCAGAGTTAGTATACGGTACAAGCATGTGGGAGCCTGCATGGCTGCTATAGGCCACTTACGAACATCTTGGAGAATGAAGAACCCATTGCTGTGTGTGTTTGTGCTGTGCGTGTGCGTGTGCTTGTGTGTATAAGTATGGCCACAGGGTGGGTATACTGAGGGTGCAGGTGCAAATTAAAGGAGCGGAAGCGACACTTGGGTCAATGGAGTTTATAGTGTACCTATATGTGGTATGTACGAGATGGTAGGACCAGGCGTTGTATCTGAGGAAGCGTGGATTCCACCGGGTATTTATTTATTGTGCCAGACTGACGCCAAAAACACTCGAAATGGAAAAAAGTCAAAGGCAGCAAAAACGAAAAGCTTTAATAAAGAGAGCACCACGGCACACAATATATATATATATATATACCAATGTACCTACACAGATGCCAGTGCCAATGTGCACGCAGATACGCCAATGCACGTACGCATACATCTAGCCTGATACGCTTTTGCTGTAGCTCATTAGAGCCCGATATGCGTCGGCACGGTTGCGAGCCGCTGAGTCCATGGGCCACTTGGCCAAGAGGCGGGGACGAGACATCGCGTTCCCGCACACCGCATACACGCCGGTGCAGTGCGGGCTGGACCCTTCGTGGAGGTGAGAGACGTGGGTAGGTCGACAGGCGGGTGGATGTATCTGTGTGTGTGCACGTATATGCCTGTGTCGCCCTGGGTATCTCGCTATCTGTGTGTGCCTGTGTGTCTGCGTGTGTCTCTGTGCATCGCTCTGTCTGTAGGCGTGTGCGAAGCACAAACGTGGGCGTTTAAGGCCGCCTCGCTGTTTCGCTGCCGTTGTGCGCTCTTTGTTCTGCACGCCCTTAGGCTACCGGATTGGGAAGCCGAGTGCCTGAATAAAGTCCACCAGGGCAATGCCAGGCGGCCTGTGGAGTGCGATGAAGCGCTGGACAGGGACGAGGGCTGGCAGAGTGCCATGTGGCGGGTGTGTGTACGTGAAGTATAAGCAGTGGACAGGAAGGGTAGGCAGCGGGTGTGTGTACGTGAAGTGTAAGCAGTGGACAGGAAGGATAGGCAGCGGGTGTTGTGGCACGGCTCGGCGTGTACGGGTTTGCAACCACCGCTCGCTGCAGGCACGCCGCGCTGACATTGGCCTGACTTAAGCAGGAATGTTCCACTCAGATTACGTCATTTGACACAGCCCAGTCGACGCGCCGGTTTTGTCTTGCGCCGATCGACGCGCCGATCGGCCCTGGCCGTGAACCGGCACTTTAAGCCCCCTGCTGAGACAGCCTGGCTGACAGAGTTAGCCGTCAAACCAATACAGTCTCTAACCGGCCAAGTTGATGTCGGGCAGTCGTGCGGGTATTCATACGAGTTTGTTCCTCCCAGACAAGTACGCCATAGCTGTTTACGTGCGTCTGTGCCTGTACCATCTTTACTGCTCTAACAGCGGAGTCTCGTTTGAACCCCGCCACCGTCCGTATTTATTCTGCATCTCAGCAGCCTTGTGTTGTATAGCGTGAACGCCAGCGTTTAAACACATATATACACGTTCTGACACATTTCGACGTCAGACATACACATAATCATGTCCGCTAATAAACAGACATCGGTCAAATTGGTGTTGCTAGGTGAAGCAGCAGTGGGTAAGTCCTCGTTGGTTTTGAGGTTTGTGTCAAATGACTTCCAGGAAAACAAAGAGCCAACGATCGGCGCCGCCTTTTTGACTCAGCGTTGTACAATTGGTTCTAGAACCATCAAATTCGAAATTTGGGATACAGCAGGTCAAGAAAGATTTGCTAATTTGGCTCCTCTTTACTATAGAAACGCACAAGCTGCGCTCGTTGTCTACGACATAACAAAACCAGCAAGCTTCATTAAAGCCAGACACTGGGTCAAGGAATTGCACGAACAAGCAAGTAAAAACATTGTGATTGCTTTGGTGGGTAACAAGTATGATTTGGTGCTCTCTGAAGAGACCGGCGAAGAAATCGAAAATTCCAGAAAAGTCTCCATCGAAGAGGGCCAATCGTTGGCAGACGAAGAAGGCTTGCTCTTCTTCGAAACTTCAGCAAAATCAAGCTTTAACGTGAACGAAGTGTTCACCGCAATCGGTGAAAAAATCCCAGAACATCCAAACAAGCCAGCCGACCAAGCAAATCAGTTGAATTCAACTCAACGTATCGATTTAAACACTCCTACAGAATCAGATTTAGGCTCTCAGAACTGTGCTTGTTAGTACATTGGGCTATATATATATAGCATTTATATCATGCGTTTTTCTTTTGTGTCGTTTCTCCTTTCTTACTTTTATATTACGGTGTGTTTTGGTTTTTTTTATCCTTCTTTATTTTATGTTTTATAACCTCTTTTCCTCCACATATCATCATACTCCTACTCTCTATTTTTCAATTTTAATTTGCCAGTTTCTTGTTTAAATTAAATCAAATAAAATTCAGTAATAATGAAAAAATGTATATATTTAGAATGGAAAATTGTGGTATAAAACATATGAAAATATTAAATCTTAGGTTTAATATTCTTATCTAATCCACCTTTTGTAGCTTCCCTGTTTATCTCCAATTGGCTATCATTACTTGATTTAGAAATAGATGTGTACTTCTCATTATCGGAGAAAAACACAACCGTCACAGTTAAATCATCTCTATAACGTCTGCTCAGTGGTGATGGTATACTAACCAACATGTTAACATCGTCCTTGGATCCTCCATTGCTCAAAGCATTTCTAATCAAATGAGTAGCAACATTTTCATCTTCAAGCAAATAATTAGAGACACCATTTGATTTTCTTCTAATTGGCTGTTTCTGTTTGATAGCTGAACTGCTAGAGACATCGATCACCTTTGGTAATTTCTTATCCTTAGATTTTGGCCAAACAGAATTTAAAAACGATTCCTGGGGCTTAACCATCTTCTTATTCTCCATCCATTTCACAACTAATCCAATGATCTCCTCATTAGACAACATCTCGTATAATCCATCAGATGCAACGACCATAAAGTCATGCTTTGATGGATTCACCTCAGTCGTGGTGATAATAGGCTCAGAGGTAACGTAAGGTGGTGTTTTCAAATTTGCAGGCAGTTGTCTACCGAAAAACTGATTATATATTTTAGTTTGGATCTCCTTTGTCCATTTGTAGCGAGCGTCTCCAAAAGCCCTTGTTGGCTCTAACGATCCCAAAACTCTACCGTTTCTCACAACATTTGGCTCATTAGGATGCTCACTTAATAGCTTGGCAACCTCTGTTGGATTGGATCCGGTTTGATCTATGCTTAAAGCATTGACAGTCCAGATATTCTCATCATTGATGGATCCAAGTAATGCTCTGGAATCACCAGTCACTGCCACTTTTAACATCTTTGAATGGGAATCATAAAAGGATAGCAATGCACATGAACCGGACAGTGCAGGCATGAGCAATTCTGCTGCTGCTGCTTTACTGGTATTTCCAGGACTCTCTAGCAACTTTAAAACATTCTTATTGACAATCTCATCGTCCAATTTCAAGAATCCAGTCTTGATAGCCTTGTCAATGACTTCATTGCTTGGCGCCAATCTCAAGTTTTTATCTGTTGTCTTATAGACTGTGTTCAATTCATTGATGACATACTCTAATAAATGATCTCTTAACTTTGCAGATGTATTCCATCCAGCATGACCATCAAAGACAGACCAAAAGTACCAATCTGCTTCCACCTTTTGGTTGTTGTTCAACATGTCTTGGATTGGAACCTGCAGCAACATCTCCGATCTGTCGTCTTCAATAGGGTTATTGCTTGGCAACTGGCATATATCGTATCTGATGACGCCTTTACCTCTTCCAACATTATAACTTTCTTCGTTTTCTCTTAACCTTCTTGAGACTTCTTCATTTGAAAGCAAGTACAAGCCCTCCTTGTGCTGTCTCTGTGAGATGCCATCTGGTTGCATTGAGCTTGTGGCTGAAGTGGAGAAGAATTGCTTATTGTCGCCTGCACCACCTGTGACGCCGCCGATATTTGAGCCCGGTCCACCGCCAGTCTTGGACAGAGACTCCGAGTGCAATCCGGTTCTTGTGATGGCCATGTACGACGTTGCTAGCAAGAGCCCCGAGACAAGCGCTAGGTTGAACTCTCGTCTCATTCTTCTGTATGATCCAGGACGTGCGGCTGCGGGAACTGACGACGAAGGTGTGTAACGCCTGTGCTGTTCGGTATCCAGCACCTTGGCCGTGGAGTGGACTCTTCTCAACTGGTGGTTCTTTCTACTCACCAATGCCCTGATGAGCTTGAACTGCGCACTGTTCTGCGGTCTCAGCTTCAGCGAAAGCATTCTGTCAACACGCTAGATCTACTTTACCGCCAATTGCCTGTCTGTGCTACTGCTGCTACTCCGTCTAGGTCCTCCTGTGCACACTGCCCTCCAACCCTGGCCCTTGCCCTCCTCTGGCTGTCCCTTTCCCTCCCTTTTCCTTTGCTTTCCCTTTTCCTCTCCCCTTGAGCCTCTTTGTTTTGCTGTTGCTGCTGCTGCTGACACGTGTGGGTAGCTTGGCAGGCCTCTAATGACACGCGCGCTAAGTTTGGCAGGCGCTGTGATGGTAGTGAGACGATCAAAAAAAGGTGAAAATTTTTTGAGAGAGGAGAGGTGGAAAGAATACTAGGATAAGTCAAGATAGAGTGATAAATGGAGAGGAGAAGAGGAGGAGGTGGAGGGAGGGAGAGATGTTTATTGTGGATTGGACAACAGGAACTTGAAACAATATGCCACCAAAGAAGAACGGCAAGGACCAGCAGAAAGAAGCTGAAAAGAAGAACAAGGCGAAGAGAGTGGCCAAGCAGGCGGAGGATAAGACGTTTGGATTAAAGAACAAGAACAAATCCAAGAAAGTGCAACAGTATGTGGACCAGGTTGTGAGTCACACGGCGGAAGCCAAGAGACAGCAGGAGATGGCGAAGAGAAAGGCTGCTGAGAAGAAAGCGGCAGAAGAAGCGAAGAAAGAGGCCGTGAAGCTCTTGCAGTCATCCATCCCAACACAGAAGATCCCATTTGGAGTGGATCCAAAGTCTATTCTTTGTGAGTTCTTCAAGGCCGGTGCTTGTATGAGAGGCAAGAATTGTAAGTTCTCGCATGACTTGGACGTTGGCAGAAAGGCCGTGAAAAGGGACTTGTACACGGACGACAAAGACGATAAGGAAAACGATACTATGGATACTTGGGATGAAGAGAAATTGAGAAAGGTCATCATGTCAAAGCATGGAAACCCAAAGACCACTACGGACATTGTCTGTAAGCATTTCATCCAGGCCGTGGAAGACGGTAAATACGGTTGGTTTTGGTCTTGTCCAAGTACAGACACAAAGTTGAAAATCGAATGTAAATATAGACACTCCTTGCCTCCAGGATTCGTGCTAAAGACCAAAGAGCAAAGAAAATTGGAGAAAATGGCAGCAGACAGTCAGCCTGTCATCACATTAGAAGAGTTCATAGAGACCGAGAGAGGTAAATTGCCAAAGGACAAATTGACTCCAATCAACCCTGAGAGTTTCCACAAATGGAAAGTTCAACACAGACAAAAGAGATTAAACGAAAAGGCCAAACTAGAGTCTGCTAAGAGTACCAAGACTGGTAGAGAGATAATACTATTGAAATACCAGGACAAATTCTTCCAAGAAGAGGATATTGGTAAGGATAAGGGTACAGAGATCGATATGTCTGAATTCAAGAAAGAATTGGATAGAATTGAAGCTGAAGAGGATCAAGACGAGGAAAACATTAAAGATTACGGTGATGGTTCCACCGCTTTCATGGAAGCCAATCAATAATTCAATTTAAAAGGGAGATGTGGATTTTTCTTTTCTGTTTTCTTCTTCTTCAGTGTATATACCTGTTTGAAGTTAGACATTTAAACATGATGTATTCCTTCAGGCTGTTCAGTCATGGAGCTGTTCTAGCTTTTCATTTGATATGTTACTGGCCTGTTGGATAACACTAAGTGTTTATGGGATTTACTAATTTTGTAATCGTTGATAAATGAAAAATGAAATTTTCTTTATATAAAAAAAAGATCAAAAATATACAAGTACAATTTCATAAAATCCTATAGGAAACAACTCGTTACTTGGTGACAGGATTTAGAGATCAATCAAGTTAGGCTCCGGGTTTTGATTTCCAGAGGATTGTTTTTTAACCTTAGCATCTGCTTGTTTGCCAATATTCTGCAATTCAAGCTCAATCAAACTGATGGAATCATCCATTATATCTTGAGGATCCCACCAAAATCTAAAATCAATGTGTGGAGGTAACTCATTTTGCAATCTTAGCATTCTTTCTTTCCATATGACCAACCTCTTGTCATAAACCATGTCAGTATTACTATTGGAGTCATCAGCATCGCTCAAGGTTTGCTCGTTCTGCGAAAACCCACGCCCCCAGAATTGGATCCTCGATAATGCATTTGAGTTCATGATTGTCGATGTCAAACCAGATGTATTCACGCGGGACACTGTACGCCCCGCTTTTTCAGCGTTTGGACCATCACTGGACGTTTCAGGAAGAGGTGCAGACTTCGGGCCATCGTAAGAAGCCTGAAGTGAGAGCGGAGCTGGCCTATTAGCACGCTTCGGCAAGGGAGGAGGCAGATGTGACCTTGAATTCACCTGTGATGTTTCTGGCCCTTGTTTTGGGGATGGGGTGCTTCTTGTGGTGCTTGGAGAGGTGGCTCCCAGATTTGTGTTTTCATGAGTAATTGGAATACCCCTAAGATTTTTTGGCTTGACAGGTGGAATAGGAGGCAGTTTTTTGGTTGGGGATTGAACAGCTTCTGGTTGCTCTGAAACTGTTAGTGACAGTTCAGGTAGTGGACTATCTATGGACTCCATCTGCATGTTTTCTCCGCTCTGTACTTTAAGGTTTCTTGCTCTTATAATCTCTTGCAATTCCCTAAAATTTTTATGATCATCGTTTACTGAGGAGAAAGCTCCTCTGAGGGCCCTAATGTATATGGCTAGTATTTGATCAGGGAACATTGAGGCTAGCGAAAGATAAGCTTCAAAGTCCTGTTCACCAGAATCGCCAATCAGCACAAACTTCCGATTAGGGAAATCCTTCAATATTTTTACAAGAGGCCCTTTCTTTCTTTCAGCAACAGGTTGAATAAAAGATGATATCAAATTTCCTGAGTACTGTCTCAAATGAATGGAAGATGTAGGCAGTTCCACTCGATCCAAAAAACTAGAGACTATATTGTAGATCTGCCATGGAGAATTCGAAACATAGTGGAAACGGCAGTCGTAGTCTTCGCTTAGGACCTTGAACCAATTTGACAATCTGGGTATTTCACACTCAGTGAAATCCTTGGAAAACACGTTTTTAAAAACTTCTCTTCTATCACCTAAGATCCCAGTGATTCTGGCGGTGTCGTCAACATCACTTATCACACTTATACCGGAAGACCCAATTAGTTCAATTTGCTCTGTGACTAAGATATCCTCGTTAGATACCGAGTGCACAGAAGCATAGGAAGGAGGATAAGGGGTGGCCACTGAGATTTGGAAAAATCCCACATTGTCAGTATATAGATTAGCGCCCAACAGATTGTCTACTTCAATTTGTGAGCCAATTGTGATTCTTATGGGAGACTTTGCTAAAGTTTTCGCCATCACACCTTGCATTCTATCCTTAATGACTTCATAAGAATCGTTTTGACTAGAGGAAATACTAGAGGTGGAAGAAAGGCCAGATATTGAATCTGAGTCCGAATTATTGTACTCAGAATGCTCTAATGAATTCTCCAAATCCGATTCAAATTGGTTCACGATTGAATTTGGAACAGTATTTGATTTCGTTAGTCTTTGAACCATATTTACCATCAATCTATTCTTTCTATTCATTGCACCAGGGCACCAGAAAGATCCTGAAATCTCAGTGATATACTCCGATCCATTATGTTTGGCGTATGTCTTGTATAGGGTGAATTGGGCATTATCAGGGACCAATAGCTGAGCCTGAACAGACTCATCGGCGGCTCTTTGCGGTTCATCAAGTTGCTCAGGAGCAAAACTTTGCTGAATAGCAGATGATATGTTTTTAAAATATGATGACTCCGTAGTGGACTTCACCGCACTCAGAAGTTTCTGTTTGCCCATTGAGAAGTATGATGATAAGTCTTCGTCGTCATCGTAATTGTTGTTGAAATTTGCATCGGTGTCTCTCTGAGCAACAGATGGATTGGCCTGTCTCTGCTGCTGCTGCAGCTTTCTATTGTAGTCCATACCACCCGGATGCTGATTTCCTCTTCCCGATTGTCCAGCGCAGTTTAGCAGAAAGAAAAAGACCTGGTCCTTGGGTGATCCCGAAAGCCTTCTAAAAACTGACTTGATTATGTTTGGTCTCTTGCGTCTAAAAGAGTTATACCGATGGCGACTCGCACTGCGTGGCCAGTTGTTTCTGATTAACGAGCTGACGAACTTCACTTTGAACGGGGTCTTGTAACGAGTGCCGGGTAATGATACCACGGCAGTCTGGATAGTCTATGGGTTTCCTGTTCCACTGGGCTCGGCTGGCGTCTGGGTCCTCAGTGTGCAGTCCAGCGATCAGTCAGAGAGCACGTGCAACCACTGTGTGTATAGCAATGGCTTAGGTTTATGCTAGTCAGAAAATGTCTACATTATAGGATGATACCAGCAGTCCCCACAACACCAGCTTATCTGGCTGTCATGTCCTGCACGTTTCTCTTTTGTGTGCCGCTGGAGAAGTGAGAAATCCAGTGTGTGCGAAACGGGCCACTTGCCAGCCGGCCGTTTGGGAGCTGTTCAGAGAGCACAGCGTAGCACAGCACAGCACAGAACGGCACTTTAGAGCTATAGTAGAGCTATTGTAGTGTTTCAGTATGCTGGGGGACTGTAGCGTATATTGATATGGGTCTAGGAGCGAGACAGCTGTCAGCCGTAGCCCCGCCATGCGTGTGCTGTAGCTGTGAAGGCGTTGCACTTTCTTTTTTGTCGAGCGGTGTTCTTTTTGTACGGTGAAGCACGGGAAACCGCCGTCCCATTTGCCGTTCTTTCAAAGCCTGTCCCACCACTATAGAGACACCGTAAACAGTCCACAGCAATCTCTTCCGGCTCAAACACGCTCTGCTCTTTTGCAGAGAAACAAGAACAGGAAGAGAAGCACGGAAAGCAGCTGGCTTACAAGCCACGACAACACGCTGGTTGCGACTCGATCGCGAGCCTCGGATGACTCCGATGATTCAGCACCTAAAGGTAATTCAACGACTCGAAGCCATTGCAGGTACTTTGAGCAGTTCGGGCGGATGAGCTGAATGAGAGCAGCGTAAGGAGGTTATAGATGGATATAGGTGTGTGCCAAACATAGGTTGATAAGTGGGTATAGGCTTGCGGCTGGTTTTGAGGATTTCGTGGGAGTGCGTTTGGTTGATCTAAGTGCGATAGTGTGGAAAGCATGAATTGTAAGACTGGGCTACTAGTGGCACTGGCAGTGGTACCGGTGATGAATGTGTCTTTGAAGGCGTTATCACTTGTGATCGAAAATGCCCTAGAGACAAACAAAAGCACAAGTGCTATTTCGCTGTCCAGAAAGCTATATAACTTGCACCTGAAAATAGATTCGATGCTACTGCTGGCGTACAAGAAAATGTACAATAGCACTATTTTCAAGTTGAACAGCAACAACAATACCGTTTCCTTTGATGGCGTATACGCAGGCAAGGTTGACTCGCTTATTGTGTACCCTATCAAGTCTGCGACAAGAGGCTTGAGAGTTAAAGAGTGGGAAATTACAAACAGTGGATTGAAATACGACAGACAGTTCACATTTGCAAGATTCAATCACGAGAAAAATTACTATGAAACAGTCACTTTAAAACAGTTTCCAAAACTGATCCAACTTGAAATCGAACAATATGATGAGTCCAACAAGAAATTCATTCTAAGATACCAGCAAGATACACTAGAAATACCATGCGAGCTGGATGATGCGTTTGTACTCAAGTACAGTTCCATTGGATTAGCTGAGAAAGAGATCATTTTGTGGAAGACACTATTCAACTGCTATGTACTAGACAGATTTATCCCAAGAAAGTTTATGGACGCATTTGAACTGCCGTATGATACCGTTCTGCTTTGTTCAAAAGATGGTAAACCGTGTAACGTTGGTGCACCCAAACATGTCGCAAAGGTAAGAAGAACGTATTTTCAAGATTACTACCCTATAATGATGTGTTCTTTAGAATCATTTGACAAGATTAAGCAGACAAGCGGTGAAGCAGCTGACTATCTGCAAATTGAATCCTTCAGACCCAACCTAATCCTTAGCGATGTTGATAGACCATTCTATGAAGACCTATTTGACAAATTCCAAATTATTGACCACCAGCGTCCGCAAGAGCGTCACAGCTTTAACGCTTTCTTAAAGTGCCCAAACTGCACAATACCGAATGTGAACCTACAGAAGGGTGAAATGGAGAGAGTTGGAATTCTCAAGAAACTGGCTAATTGGAGAAGGGTCGATCCATGCAGCCCGTTCTACTCCTTTTTCGGGATGTACGTGGTGAATCATGACCAGGGGTTCATGGTCAAGCAGGGAGACTTTGTCGACTTGATATCCAAGAAATGTAAAATTACAGATGTGACACCTTTCTAAGCAAAAACAAACAACGCAATATAGCATGTTTATACTTTCTAGCTCTACAAGCGGTGGATCAAAGCTATAAGACAAAAGTGTACACCAGCGCTCACAGCAATCCATAGTAACATGCACCCATATATAGCAGTTAATAGTTATTAATAATATATGCCAGCCCGCTAAGATATCTTAAGATAAAACCACTCATTATGTTGCAACCAACAACACCGGAGCTGCAAACAGATAGTTACCCCACCACAAACACATCTCAACATATAGGCGTATACCAACTCATATCTCCTATAGTGTTAGATAGCAATCAACTCTGCAATACCGTTAAGATCTTATAGTGGAAATACGCGGTAAAATGCTCTTTTATTTGCCGGATTCGGAAATACGTACGGCGTAATTGGTAACTGACGGTAATAGCTTGGGATAAGAGATATATAAATACAAAGTGGTGGAGCTCACCTGTTAATGGTGCTTGTTGATTTGTAAATCATGTGCTTTAACTCCAGTAATAGCGGTTCAAGCAGATATGGTGGGGCGCACGTGTGGATTAATAGCTGGATCGTTGGTGACTGCGACCGCGGTTCACCTGCTTACAGAGGCTTACTCTGAAAAGGTTGAGCACTATTTGGAGCTTTCAAAGATAAGCGGTTTAAAGAAGCAGATTAGACTCTTTTATAATTACCATTTGGATATCAAATATTTCTTAATTAGAGCTTTTCACAGACTGTTTCCTAAAAAGGGCGACCTTCCTTTGTCAGGCATTTACGGTGGTGAGATTGACTCCCTCATCATTTATCCAATCAAGTCAGCAACCAGAGGCCTCCACGTTAAGAAATGGCAAGTGTCAGAGTATGGTCTCAAATTCGATAGAAAGTATGCCTTTGCTCATTTCAGCGAGAAGGATGGGGTCTTTGTTCCTTTGACTTTGAAAAACTCGGGCAGATTAATACTGATTAAAATCAAGTGTTTTGATGAAACTACCGATGAATTTAAATTATCTTACGAAGACGAAAGGAGTGGTTATAAGTTTGAGTTTTCCTTACCTTTGAGCGCCGACTCTGAGTTTGTTCACAAGTACAGTTCGTACAGCGAGCAACAGAGAATCAAAATATGGGCTGTAGAACTGGAAGGTTATGTGTTTGACAAGTTTTTCCCAAAAGAGTTCATTGAGTCTTTAGGGTTGCCTGCCAGTACTGTGCTCATCAGCTCAAAAGACGGCAAACCTTGTACCATAGGTGCTCCGAAATCTGTCAAAAGTAACACTATGTTTCAAGATTATTATCCTCTACTGTTATCTTCCGATGCATCGCACCGATCTGTAAAGGATAATGTCGGCGAAGCAGGATCTTACGTTGAAATCGAATCATTTAGGCCAAATATTGTTATCAAGAACGTGACAAAGCCATTTGTCGAAGATCTTTATAAAGATTTTGATGTTGTTTCAGCTAAAGGTAGATTCACGTTCAGCGCCTGTGTGAAGTGCATCAGATGCACTGTTCCTAACATTGATCCAGCCTCTGGAGTTATGGATAAGAAGGGAATTATCAGCAGAAAACTAGCCGCCTACAGAAGGGTAGATGATGCTAATCCTTATCATTCATGTTTTGGTGTCTACGTTGTGAACCACCAAGACGGGTTTTTACTGGAAGAGGGCGATATTTTGGATGTCAAGTCTATGAGTTGTAAGAGAATGGATGTTGATCCATTCTCATGATAAACTCTTGTCCATCACAATACTCTGGGGTTTTTTATTATCTCTAAGTTCTTTATTTCTAATTATAACTTCGATTTTCTATCTGAATAAATAATCCTCTAAATGATATTCTATAGTTTTGAATCAATATTGTTATAGTTTAAAGGGACGCCACCAGTATTTAAGATTTTGACTAAGCGATCTTCATCCAGATCTTTGATGATGATATGAATATGCGGTATCTGTTTAACGCTCTGCAAGAGAGCCCAATTTTTAAACCAAACCATATTTTCTAAGGGAACACCTAACCAATTCACAAAGGTTTCTATTATGAAGCACTTTATCAGATTTTTGTTATAATCCGAAATGTCACCAATTTCAGAGTCTGGATCTGGATCCATTGGTGACTTAATCCATATACATAGATGCTTCAAATCGGGGGTTATATTGTAAGGAAATGTGTTTTCTGTTATTATGATGTCGTCGGCATTGGCAAAGGGTCTTGGATCCTTGTATTTGAGATTGCTAATTAGCTCAGAGCTCGGAGTAGTCAGGGGGGTATCTGGCGGGAACCAGAACAGTTGATTCACCAGCAGGTTGGTAGTCAAGTCGACTCCCTGGTCTTTGAGATCCTTCTTAAATTTGTTGTATGACAAAAGACACTCATGAGATCTGTATAAACGGGAGATGTCGTGGCGTTTCACGATATCTTTGATGTCGTCAAAATTCATTGGCACGTCTCCTACGGACATCTTGTGGATGCTGCTGATTATTGGTGCGATTTTCTGTTGTAAACCGAAGTGGCAGATAAGTGATAAGACCAAAGGCGTTCAAATCAGATAAGATATCCCAGATAAGTGGTCAATAATAGTGCTACAGATGCAACAAGGGTGTGGTACCAAACTAGAAAAAGCAACCAAAAACCAAAACTGATGGCAGTTGTAATTTTGTAAGATTCTCTCTATGACATCTGTGTGCCCTGAATACAAAGTACAAAAATGGCATACATATGTAATCACTTTAAAAGCCTTGTTTAGCCGTTATAATAGGTTACGGGAGATAGGAGAGTCGGATGTTGCATGTTTGGAAGTGCAACGTTACGTTTGGAGAAATAGAGCAAAATTACACATTGCGCTGCGCCACATACAAAGAGGCTGAAAGTCTTGTGTCACGTGTAAGACAGAGTCATTAATGAAGAAGTAGGCATTGTATTTGGGACACGGAGTAACAGGCGGAGAAGGAGGAGATAGTTTTAGAAGAGTATTTGTGAGCTCTTTCTGGAGGAGTTGTTGTTCTGTGACAAGGAGGTAACATTTCTATGTATACTGCAGACTGTGGAACATGGTTCTCTTGTTTTAATTTTCTATAGAATGCGTGGAAACTGAATTGGAAGCTGGATGATGAGAAGAGTGAACGGACAAGAAGCAAGGCAAAGGTGTAGTGCTGCAGTTGTTTAGTGTTTTGTTTCGATATGTACAAAAGCTATTTGACTTTTAGCAGCTGTGTGTTTGTAGAGCGGCACTGCCGCAAATGCACACATACGTATATCTCTTTTTCTGTGTCCACTCCATCGTAGGCCCACGGCTCTTCAAGCTGTGAGCCTCTTCTCTGAGTCGATGGTTAGCTACGAGAACTGGAGCGCTATGCCCACACGGCACGGGCGATTTGACTGGTTGCGGGTGCTATTGAGTGCACAACCGAGGTCTACACATTTTTCTCGGCGATGCGGGGAATTACTGCTTATGTCGGGAGCCCCATGAAAACACAAAAGTGGGAAGGGCGAGACAAAGGGAAGTGGAACAGGAGCTGAAACAAGAGCCACGGCAGCTTGTCTACATGGATATCCCCGGCGGAGCTCTGCCTCTGCAGACAAAAATCGCACGGTGTGGTATTTTCTTGCTTTTTTTGGCCCTCCTTTGTGTTCCGAATTGTGGGTTGAGAGCGAGGCTTGACACAGGGTGGCAGTGGTGCATGCGCGTGGCTACGGATATGGAGATATGGAGATATGGAGACGCACAGAACATTTGTGTGCAGACATGTCAAATGCACACAGGTGTACAGATGTAGAAAAGCCAGCAGATGCGGCAGGTGCACAGATGTAGAAGCCAGCAGATGCGGCAACTGTACAGATGTGCAGAGGCGTGTCTACAGACGGACACACATTCAGGTGCAAGAAAGACAGCTGGTGCATGGCAACTGTACGTTCTCCAACACATGCAAGATCTACAGACTCGCTTCGCGTAGCAAGCAGCAGACCAATCCCGCAGGATTAGGCCCGACAGCCACTCCGGCGCCCTTCCCGTGAACCACCGGATTGCGAAAAACACCGCTGCGAAAAATGTGTCCTGCGCCCTGCTCCCCGGTAAATCCCAGCGGTAAAGAGAAGGTGACGTTTGCTTATAGGCAGAGTCGCCGAGTCCCAGAGTCCAGCAAGCACACAAGCTCTGGTGTAGAAGGGGTCAAGACTACACTGGAAGTATACAGGATTAGTACGATATAGCATAAAAGAGCGGGCATAGGCACACAGTACCTGTCAGTCGAACCCTGCATCCCATAAAATCTTTCTGGTCCATAATAGGCTCGGCGTGTCAGGAATTGGATAGCTCTGCATCAATTGGTTGAAAGGTTTGTGCTGTTAGTCAGCGTCTGTTTACGATCAGGACCACTGCACCGCTTGAGGACACCTTGCTCTTGAGACATTTGCCCACCACAGAGCTACGACACGCGGATTCTGGCTGCCGCCCTTGGCAACAACACTGCTCTTTCTGCCTAGTGTACGCCCCATGATATAGAATACATATACAAATGAACAGCTCAAAAATACCGTCAAGTTCTGTACCAATCACGGTATCGCTAAACCTAGTGAGGAACTGGTCAAAGTCGGAGATCCTGGCTCTTGATTTGCTAACGATGATCTGCGGTGTACTATCGCTCTTTGCAACAACACTATCGCTCTACTGGATCTACAGGATCCATCCTTCAAAGAGATCTTATAGACACAGACTATACACCTATCTCATGTTGACCGATTCGGTGAGAGCTGTGATGCATATCATATTCCCGGCTTTGAACTTACACTTCTTAAGCATAGACGATTTCACCGTGAAGTACTTTGTCAAAGAGAGCTTTCCATTGTGCGATTTCTTCGGCTTCATGATCAATTTCAGCTTTGTGTCAAGTGACTTGGCAATAGCCGTGATTGCTATCCACACAGTGCTAATAATCACAAATCCAAACAAACTGGAAGTGTTCAAAATTAACAGGAAATCAAATATCATTTGGAGGAACCTTAAATTAAATAAACCTTTGAAAAACTTGTCAAACATGGAGAAAACACTAATTATTCAAAAGGACGGTTATTTCACAACAAATAACTATATATATAGACAGGAGGCTGGTCTTTACCGCTTTGATCCCATAATAGCTTACGGCGTCATTCTACTTCTCCCATTGGTTCTTACTTCATTGGCCTTTGCCGGTGGCCACCACATGGCCAACATTATTGCCTTTTGCTTTCCTCCCGCTCAACCAACATGGATCAGAGTTGTCTGCTCCTGGCTGATCAGGTTTATAGTGATAACACTTATCTTTATTAGTTATTTTGGTATTTACATTTACATATCTTCAAAATTGTCACAGGTTACAAAGGAACACGAGAAGCTGTTGAAAGCAAAGAGAGCATTAGCACAAGCCGACGAAGAGGACACAGAATATGTCAATCAATTAAATACAAGCAAGACCAATTCTACTACTGGTTCAACAGGTTTTAAAAACATATTGCTGGCAATCAAGAACGGTATTTATAATTCCATATTCAATGTTCGAATGAATGATGATGACTCGTTTCTGAAATCAGACTCAGAGTCGGCTGTTAGCAGACCTGTTCACGCAATTAATGTTAATCATAATGATAATGAAGGAGAAGGCGGTAGGCGGGCTGATCGCCCGGAGTTGTATGATTCTGAGTCAAACGAATTTAGTGCAATTTTGAGTAACGAAGATTACCACGAAGATGACACCAATTACAGAGACATAATCATGCCTAGAGTAACAAATTCTTCATCAGGAGAAAACAATATTGATAATCCCGGTAGATTTGCAGGTTCACCTTCGTCTTCAAAGATGATGGAGTCCTCCCCGTTTGAATCATACTCCCATACCAACCCAATAGCTATTCATGATTTTACTGAAACTGGGAATTTTCAAATTCAACAAAGAAAAGCACAACAGAAACTGCAGTCTGAACTGTTTGCCAAATCGGTGAACGATTTCAAACTTCGAAAGCAACAGTCTTTGAGGTCCATGAAGACAATGTTTGTGTATCCATTTACCTATGTTTTAATCTGGATAATACCGATGGTTGCTCAATGTTTAAGATTTGCAGGAAAGACTGTTCCTGTTCCCATGCTATGCGTTGTGACTTTTTTCCAGGCTATAGATGGACTATTGCAGACTGCCATATTTGCATTCATTGATAAGCCATGGAACCATTTCAGAGAGGGCCAATCTCATCATGTTGATATCGACTTGGACCCCAAGAAACCATTCACTGCCGCAGCTGCTTCTCGTGGGGGAGGCACACATAATGCGCAGCAAGAACACAAGCAGGAGAACTCTGAGTACTTCGAGCACCAGCAGAAGCACAGAAAGTTTGCTACCGTCTTTTCAAGTCCAAAGGCTCATCATGGTTCATTGACAGAGTCCGATCTGTCATCTGATATAGAAAAACTCAACAATAACATAAACATGTCGCTTTCATTTGAGCCTATAGATGAAGCTGGTGGATCGATGGGATTTCGCACAAACTCAGCTCCTTTCTCTAGTAACTATTCGTCTTCTAGGGCAAATAATAAATCACAGAGTGGAGGGTTACACAACGAAGATAGTTCAAGTGAGGAGGTTGACTTACTTGCTATACTTAAAAGCGAACATTAGAGCTGTCCTGGTTGTAATGTTCAGTTTACTACTAATAGTCCATGTCGCTTTCTATAACTACTTTAATACGCTTTATTTTATCCTTTAAAAGACGCCGAAATTAATCCGTAAGAATATAAAAGCCCGTTTGCCATATCATCACTAGGAAATTGTGTACTTCTTATTCTTTCCGCCGCCGCTGCCGCCTAAATCATTGGCACCATCTTTCATTCCCTTCATCTTTGTGACCAAAGCTTCCTTGAACAACTCAACAGCATCATAGACCGTCTGCTGATTGTCAGATTCAATCAAAAGATACAACTTAGGGTCATCGTCCTCAGCTGGCTCTTTACCGGGTGGATAAAAACGACCTTTATTTGTGATCGAAGCCGAAGTCAACTCAATAACCTTTGAAACGTTTTCCCTGTTAGAAATGTGCCATCTGATAGCTTGCGGCAAATCATTGATGTTGAACTTCGCATAATACAAACAGGCACCAGGAGCATTTTTGTCTCCGGAACCGTAAATAATATGAAATTTCTCAAGTGCTGAATCATCACTCTGGCTGTTGTTTACCAAATCAACATGTGTTTTATCGACCTCGGTACCATCGTTGTTATTGTCATCATTCTCATCTTCAGCACCACCCGCTTCTCCTCCGTACAATTCTTTTTCAATCTTTCTGTTCTCATCTCTGATAGACTGTAATTTTTCCAAACCTTTTCCACCAAAGCCAGAACTAAATTTGAGGCCTCCTTTACGCAACTTCTCCCCAAACAAATTCGACAATTTAACCAACGCATCGGGTGCAATCTGCTTGTTATTAGACAGCTCTAACAACTTCATTATGTCATGTGCACTCTTTTCCTCGGTGGGAGTGATAAAAGTGTAACTTAATCCCGATCTACCAGCTCTTCCAGTTCTACCAACTCTATGAACGTAGTCCTCCATGTGACTTGGTGAATCAAAATTAACCACAAGGTTCAAGTCCTTAATATCCAAACCTCTAGATGCAACTGAAGTCGCAATCAATATATCAATAATACCCTTCTTAAAATCAGATATGGTGGCATCCCTCTCAAATTGATCTTTACCACCGTGTAATGACATCGATGGATAACCTCTTGAAATTAGCTTAATCGCTAAATCATCGCACGCATCTTTTCTATCCACAAATACTATGACTTTTCCTTGAGGATTATCCGCCTTGAAGGTTCCTAAAACTTGCAACAATTTATTGAACTTCTCACTCTCTTCCAAAACTTCAAACTTTTGCTCAATCTTTTCATTAACTAAATTCTTGGCCCCAATTAATATTTCAATAGGCTTGTACAAGATCTTTTTAGCAAGAGATTCCATTTTTGGTGGGAAAGTTGCAGAGAATAAAACTGTTTGTCTATCGGCCCTTAAGAGCTTGATAACTTTCATGACCTGTGGTTCAAAACCCAAATCAAACATTCTGTCAGCCTCATCAAGCACAGTATATACCACCTCACTGAGATTTAGGAGACGTCCACCATTGGCGCACAACAAGTCAATTAGTCTACCAGGTGTTCCAACTATAACATCACATCCTTTTTTCAACTCTGCAATCTGTTTACCAATAGGCTGTCCACCATAGCAACAAACAACCCTCAAGTCTAATGAGTTGGCAAAGATCTCACATTCCCTATGAATCTGCAATGCTAATTCTCTAGTAGGGATCATTATCAATGCTAAAGGTGTTGCGCCTTGTTTTTTTCCCTTAGACCCTGCAATCAAGTTACTTCTATTTGAAATGATCTGTCTGAAAAGAGGTAACAAGAAAGCCAAAGTCTTACCCGATCCTGTCTTTGCAATACCAATCAAATCGGAACCAGACATTATATTAGGTAATGCCTCGCATTGGATGGGAGTTGGTGAATCAAAATTCAGCTCCTCAATTATTTCTAATAAAGATAAAGGAAGCCCAATCTGCGTCCAGGTCAACACCGGCTTTCTTGAATTCTTACCTCTGATAATTATACCGTCTCTCAATCTTAATGCATTTACTTCTTGATCAGTTATGGATTTAATAAAATCAGATTCCCGATAAAAATCTTTCTCAAATGGAGTCTCACTTGGTTGGTGTTCGGGGATGGACTTTTTGTTTCTCTCATTATATGACTTAATTAGCTTTTCGGTGTCATCTTCGGTATCATTCATGTTATTCAATTCTGCCATATCACTATCCACGTCGCCTCCATCTGACATGGTCTCAATATTTGCAGAGTCCATAGCCACGGTACTTTTATGTTCCTGGTTCTGTATTTGAGACATTAGGGAATCCAGGTCAACATCAGGTTCGTGAGCTTGCGGGGTTGTCTCTGTGCCTTTATTAGGCATCTTGAACTTTAGTCCAAGTTTTAAACCATTCATAGGTTTTTCCTTTGCTACATCTGGCATCTCTGAGTCTAAATCCACCAAGCTAACAGGCTTAACCATTGCCCTTTTATTGTTGGTTTGTTTAAACTGTGCCTTAGCTTTAAAATTCATCAATGACGGTTTATTAGACTCTACAGGAGCTGTTGGTGGGGTTTGAATGTTTCTTTTTTTCCATGCTTCCAGTCTTTCCTGTCTCAGTTTTCTCTTCCTTTCTTCTTCTGATGTGTTGGTGTTGACAGGTTGCACTTGATCTTTATTTGCAGATGCATATTGTAACTTGTCAGTAACTTTGCTTTCAACGGCACGAGCAGCTGGCTGTGCATGTATGCTCCCGTTAATTGAATTACTTACTGTGTTATCTCTTAGCATGCTGGGAGTATTATAATTCCTGTTTTCATTATGATGGGTTGCTGTATTTGGTTGACGGGGTATTGGTGGACCGGCCGGGTCTCTAGGGTACTCCCGTTCTCTGCCCGGATCGTTGTAATAGCCATCGTTGCGTACATAGCCTTGGGCCTGATTCTGACCGTAGTATCCTCTGTTGTAGCTGCTGCTGCCGCTGCTGCTGCTATAACTCGAGCGCTGTCTCGGGTGCTGGCCGTTCTGGTGATACATGCTAGTTGGGTATCTCTGCTGAGACCCACTGCCTCTTCCTTCTTGGTTCCCGCCTCGCTGATTGTACATACTGGAATGTTTCACGAGTGCTGGACAGCCGGGTATCTTGCTGCGGATGCGTGGACGTGCCTCTGTGCCCTGGCTATGCCCTCTTGCCCTCCTCATGCCCCGTCTACGCCCTCTTTATGCCCTTGGGCCCTTGGCCAAACCCTTCAGCACGCCTGAGTTTTGTGCTGACGGCAGAGCTTACGTCATTGACCCGTTCCAGCACAGCAGGCGGCGTGTGGTGCCACGTAAGCGCTGCCGTAAGCAAAGTGCCGCATGGCTGACGTAACGCTGGGCTTATCGCAAATTTTGTTGCTGCACCGCTCAGGCTGCTAAAGGAAATAGGGGAAGGGAGGATTTGCGGAGGGACATGATGGCCGGAGGTGATCTGAAGGAGGAGGTGTGGTGGAAGGGCAAGGTGGAGCATCTGAGTGGTGGTAGCAGGTGTGAGTAGGTGGAGCAAGAGAGCTAGTGAAGAGAGCCAGTGAAGAGAGCCAGTGAAGAGAGCTAGTGAAGAGAGCTAGTGAAGAGAGCTAGTGAAGAGAGCCAGTGAAGAGAGCTAGTGAAGAGAGCTAGTGAAGAAACTGCGGGAAAGTTGACAGGCTGGTTGCGTGAGACAGTTTGTTAGATATCATTGAGGAACCTGCCTTTTGGAAACACTCTTGGCTTGCCGGGTTCCGGAAACACCAGGGCCTATCTGCCGTGCTACACAGCTGAGCAGTATACATGAGCGGGTCGGCAGGCGATCTGAGAAGAGGGGCCGAAAGAGCCCCCCTCAGCACCAACTTGTACAAATCAAAGAGAGCACAACATTCGTCATACGGCAGTTTAGCAGCATCGCTCCCAGGCACTCATGGAGGCCCATCCCAGGTGGACCACCGCCCGACCCATCACACCAATCAGCCACCAGCTGTGGGTTCTAGAGTCACTCCTCTTGAAAAATCCCAGCAGGACGCAAACGGGCAGCTGGACTCAAAGGCTAACAAGTTAGACACCACTGCCGGTGTCATGCTGCCCACAATATTAAACGTGTTGTCCATTTTGATGTTTTTGCGTTTTGGCTTTATTATTGGGCAAATGGGTATTCTTGGAACAATACTTTTACTGTTTATGAGTTATGGTATTGATCTATTGACAACAATGTCTATTAGTGCCATTGCCACTAATGGTACAGTTAAAGGAGGAGGTGCATACTACATGATAAGCAGAAGTTTGGGTGTTGAATTCGGTGGCGCAATTGGTATCATATTTTATATTGGCCAGGTCCTAAATTCCGCTTTGAATGTTGCTGGTTTCATCGAACCGCTAATGTACAACTTTAACAATAAGGATGGTGTTATATGGCCACTTTTGCCAGTTTCATATTGGTACCAGTTTGCTTATTGTACAATATTCTTGGCCTTATGCACTATAGTCGCCTTGATTGGTTCAAGCACCGTCTCGAAATGTGGTACATACCTTTGCATCATGTTGATTTTATCCACACTATCGATTCCGGTTTCTGCTTTTTTCAAGCCACCTTTTGAAGATCCAGAATTTCATACAGTTTATTCTGGCTTGTCATGGGAAACTTTTAAATCCAATTTATGGCCAAACTTCACCAAGGGAGCTGCTGGATCTCAACTCAATGGAGTTGAGACCTTTGCTGATTTGTTTGGAATCTTTTTCCCCGCTACTGCTGGTATATTGGCGGGCGCATCTATGAGTGGTGATTTGAAAAACCCTTCCAAATCAATCCCTAAAGGAACCTTGAATGGATTATTGGTTACGTTTTTCTGTTATTTTCTTGTGATTATCTCAATGGGTGCATCAATTCCGAGACCGTTTCTATATAAAGATGTGCAAGTTATTCAAACAGTGAATCTGTCACCCTTGATAGTTTTGTTAGGAGAAATGTCCACTTCAATCTTTTCGGTTATTGTGGGTATCGTTGGAGCAGCAAAATTACTTCAAGCTATAGCGAGAGATGAAATATTACCAGGTTTAAGATCATTTGGTAGGGGTAATAGTGTGGATGATCCTATATTTGGAATTTTATTCACTTGGATTTTGTGTCAATTATTCTTGTTTTCAGACATTAATCAGATTGCTACACTCATCACAATGGCATTTTTGATGACATTTATTGTTACTAATTTGGCTTGCTTTTTGTTGAAGTTAGGGTCAGCGCCGAATTTCAGACCTAGTTTCAAATATTTTAGTTCAACAACAGCAATATCAGGTACAGTTGCATCGGGAATAGCCATGTTTATTGTGGATGGTATGTCAGCATCTTTGATTTTTATCATGTTGATGTTTTTAATTTTGCTTATTCACTACGTTTCACCTCCGAAACAATGGGGAGACGTGTCACAATCTTTGATATATCATCAAGTTAGAAAGTATTTGTTGAAACTTAGACAAGATAATGTTAAATACTGGAGGCCACAGGTCTTATTATTGGTGGATAATCCAAGAACTAGTTTTAAATTGATCAGCTTCTGTAACCACTTAAAAAAAGGTGGTTTATACATTCTAGGACACGTTATGGTCAGTGACAGCTTTCAGGATACTTTGACTGATTTGAATAAACAGACAAATGCATGGCTCCAATTAAGGGATATGGCCAAGATCAAAGCGTTTGTTCAGATCTCTATGGCTCCTACGTTTGTGTGGGGAGTTAGAAATGTCTTTTTGGGAAGTGGCCTTGGAGGTATGAAGCCCAACATTACGATTGTTGGATTTTATGATTTGTCAATGTATAACAGATCAAAGCTTCCCACAGATATCAAGTTTGAGCGGAGCAGTCTGGATTATTCTCGTCAAGTGGATGCCAAAATTTCACAATTACCGACTGATACTTGTAAAATTGAAACAAAGCTTAAATTGAAAGACTGGGTGCAAGTGTTGGAGGATTTATCGCTACTAAACAGCAATATTGCTGTGGCCAAGGGTTTCCCAAGATTGCATATTCCGTCTGACTGTGAACCAAGCTTGAGTGAAGATCAAAAGAAGTTTATCGATTTGTACCCTATTCAGATGGCATCCCATGTGACCAACCAGAGCGGTGACAGGAATATCTTAACTACCAACTTTGATACTTATACACTAATTTTACAGTTGGGTGCCATTTTAAATACTGTACCAAGTTGGAAGAAGACACATAAGTTAAGAGTTGTTGTATTTGTGGAATATGAGTCTGATATTGATGAAGAGAGAGAAAGAGTTGCATCGTTACTGGAAATTTTGAGAATCAATGCAACCATTTTGGTTCTTTGTTTGAATAGTGGTGATTTTCAAACCTATAAGTACATTTTGAAAGGTGAGAAAATTGAAAACAATGAAGACTTAGTGACAAAAATTAATAACATATTAGAGGATGATGAATGGTGGAAGCTTCTGAAAAATTTCAGGTCTGCCACCGATTCTTTCGAGGATAATATTCAATTAGATGGCAGTATACCTATCCCTGCAGCCAAGAAGAGTGTCAATAGTACTGCAATTCACAAGATTTCGAAGAGTGCAAAGAGAAGATACACTACAAGCAATATAAATAGGCTAGGTGTGTCTCTGTCAATAGTGACAAATAAGATTTCTCAAAGTGACATCAAGGGTACATTCAATGATAGCACATCTGAAGATGATGGTTATTCTGCATCTGATATTGATTCTATTTCATCTGCGGCGTCATTACATTCTAATTTGAGTCCAATACTAAAACCGACCGTTTCAAATACGGGGCTGAATTTGGCGAACGAGCCCGGACCGCAGCCTACAATGCCGATAGGATCGAGTACTCATTTACTAAGAAGACCATTGTTGGAGACCTTAAAATCCTCGGCTTCGATCAAAAGGGGTAAGATGTCATTGGGGTTCTCTGCCGATACTATTCCAAATTCTCAGATTTTTGAGAATGCACAGGGAAATGAGCCCTCTGTCATGTTTGTGCATGATGATGACGGCAAGTCAAGTATTGGTTCCCGCTACAAAGAGTCAGCAAGTGTTGTGGGAAGTTCCAATGCTGCCAACTCTGCCATTGCTGGCTCTGAGATCAAACTCAGCACTCCAAAAAAGGACCCGAAATCTGGGGAGCGTATTGATAGTTCTAGAATCCATACTAAACCTAGCTTACAGTCCCCACTCAACCAACAGCAGCAGCATTCTTCCCAGAACCTTTTTGAGTCTTCGACTTCTTATGATAACCTTACATTTTCATTTAACGAAGCTACAAACCGTCCACAGTTTTTAATCTTGAATGAGCTCATGTCAAAGACTTCAGCGGAATCTGCATTGATTTTTTCCACGTTGCCTATCCCTGATATATCGTTACACAAATCAGAGGCAGACTGTCTTGAATATGTGATGAATTTGAACATTTGGTGTGAGAATTTACCTCCTATTCTGCTGATCAATTCCAAGACAATGACTGTTACTACAAACTTGTAGCAGGTGCTTTCTTGGGTCCATTTCGCGTTTGGTTGCTTGTTTTGCATTAATTTTTGGTTGTCCTTTCTAACTGTTGTACAATCTGATATTGGCATGGTGGCATGTATACTTTAATAATAATTTTAACCGTTTCTCATGGAGAATTTTTGAACTTGTGTAGCACTTGATAAAATTCAGAAAAGGCAAGTGTGGGATTATTCAGAGATGGAATGCATCTCTCTAGTTCAACAGGTAAAGGCTGTTTTATGCAATCTGGCATGGCTAAAAGGACTGCATGCCGCACCAGCAACAAATAGATAAAGTTCAGGCCGCCAATTGAGCATTCTGCATGCAGAATGAAAAGCGTTGATCACAAAAAGATCACTCATTCCACTTCAGTGGTGATCACCTGCTGAGTATCTGCTATTGCAGTTGGATACGCTCCCTGATCAGATAACAATGAAAAATGGATTTTTCACATACCTCAATCCTGAAGAGCTACTAGAATGCAATGCACATCGCTAATGGGCGCTTCGGCGATGGAGACTGCTGCTCTCTATGTTTCAAGTGTCACGGCACACGAGAGGAGCTGTTATCACGGTGGGCACAATGCTGCTGGCCAAGGACAACAAATGGCAGGCTGAAGTGAGTGTTCAGCCGGGCGAAATCTGGAAGCAGCACAACTGGAGCTCTGCAGCAGCGTGAAGCTAGTGGGGTCACAGCGCTGCTTCAACGCACACCTGTATCGACCCGCCGCAACCATCCTCCTGGCTGCCTGGCTATTGGGCTGCAATAATCATCTTATCGCAGCCAAAAAGGCATTATAGAATATTATGGGTTCAGGCGCTGCACCCGGAATGCTTGGCCTACGGCTCACGAGCCTGGGCGTCCCGCGTGTGTCATTGGCTCATTAGCCTCAAAAGAGAGGTGCGGCTCGTCGGAGACCTGAAGACTGCGTCGTGCTAAACGGGCGGTCCCCGGTGGCTAGCGGGCTTACGCCGGGATCTGTGGAATGTGTTGCCTGATCGTCGGCGCGCATGTGCCACGGGATCTATGGAATGTGTTGCCTGATCGTCGGCGCGCATGTGCCACGGGCTGCAAGGCGGATCGTGTGGCCACCGGGGAGTGGCGAAACAGGCACCTGGGCAGAAGGCTCAGGAAGCCTGTTAGCAACAGGCAATTGCAATAGACAATAGTCATAATGCAACAATAACAAGAGCCATGCCATGCAGCAGCCAGGGAGTAACAGAACAGGGACATGAAGGTAATGAACCCCACTGGTAAGAGAGATTGCTGGGCTCCTTGGACCCGTATTGGCGAGATAACTGCCGAGCAGCTAGTGTCGAGAGATTTCTTCTCCCCGTGAGAATGTCAATAGGACGCTGATCCAAGGTGGTGCTGTAATTTTTTGTGTGAACAATATGCCGACCGCCTTGTCTTGTACCTCAGGCTTGCAAGGTGATGGATAAGCCGTGGTTTGTGGGCTGCCTAGTCAAGACGCTGGCTCTGGGCTCTGGGCTCTGGGCTCTGGGGTATGAATAGCCCAGCGCAGCGTTCTACAGCTCTCTTTACACTCTCTACACTCTCTAAATTCACTTTGCGACATCTCTTCCCTGGCGATACTCGTTAATAGAACGATAAATCTACTGCACAGAGGTCAGACTGGACGTGATAAAGTAACACAGCACACAGGAAGAAAGACGATGCTACTATGCCATGTTTTATGTAATGGAAGAAATTGTTGTGTTTAACAATAGCAAGGTTTAAGCATTGAAATTCTCTTGAAGTTGTAACCAACCCGTGGCACACTGAAAACGGTCAACCATCACTCTCTACTACCGTTTCACGACAACAGATGTTGATGCCTATAAACTGCAATTCTGGAAACATTCCGTGGTCGACTACACGGTTTAGGTAGCAAAGTAAAGCAGTTTCATACATTAGTTTTCTATTTTACAAGCGTCAAAACGATGCGATGATCAGCGTCCTGTTTTGTCTCTTTGTTGTTATTCATAAGCCCTTTACATAGACACTTTAACTTCCAAAGCCCTTTATAGTGTCTAAACCGCCAGAGCGCAGCCATAGATTGCTACCTAGTAGTCCCGGTAACTCAGGCTTTGTTGCATTACAATACACCAGGCACCGTGGTTACTAGAGGAGGTCAAGAAATGAGCTAACAATAGTTAGTGGATTTATTGGATCCATGTAGTAAAATAGGGCCTTCAATTGATAAGTCTGTTAACGAATTAGGAAGTTGCTAGCATTGTTAAGCCCTGACTTTTACAGTGGATGACAAAACTTCAAGTCCCCAACGCTCTCATTTACTGATTGGCCAGCCCTCTATTTGCATTTCTAATTAATTCTCCCGTGCAAGAGACCCTCTCTATTAGCAAGCTTCTGATTCACTTATGTACAACGTAAGACATCATGTTGATGTGGCCTGATTAAGAAATATGAAGTAATCTCTGACACAAGATAGGCTATTGCAAGAGGGTTACAATTCCTTTGGTTTCTGTCGACCCCTTTTTACGATCGTTAGTGCACAAGTGTGCGTGTGTTGAATTTTGATCATCCGGCTTATCGATTGCTTTTTTGCATTTCGATCCCCCGAAATGGAAAGATGGTCTGAAAATATGCATGCATCGTCCGACAAACTTTGCAATCTGTAGCTTGTAAAATAATTTTTAAAGTCGGCAAGAGGAAACCAGCGTACCAAATCCCTTATTTTAATTTAGCCTAACAAAGCGGCACGTTAAGCTGCCAAATTGGTCAGTCTATCCACATACCCACTTTTCAGGATACATAAATAATAATTATGCATACCTGTGGACATTTTCTAACAAAGGCAACGCAATAATATAATATATACACGCTATAATAATAAAACCAGAAGTGCTATCAGACGTGTTATCGTCCACGCTAATTCATGCGGGCGCTATTCACCAGTCACGGCAAGCAACCCTACCAGCCCGCCATGCAATTTAGTTCTATGTCGTCAGCACTCGAAACACATATACCCTTATCTAGCCGCTAACGGTGTGCTTCCTCTTACGGATAAGCCACGAGATTCATAATACATGCACGTACATGTATATGCACTTCTATATATATACTTTCTTGGTTTTATTATGATATCAATCAGTTGCGACTCAGTTGAAACCCGATACAGTGCAGGGCGACTCTGAACTACTTGCTGACATAATTACGGGCGAGCAAATTAATGCCTGTCCCTGGTTTCAGCTAACCCAGCGAAAATCCTTACGCAGCACCCAGGCAGGCACAGAAACTCCACTCGGCCGCGGCTAAGAGAGACATGCACTAGAGACACCCAGAGCCGAAGTCATGCCAGGGCATACAGTAAGTTCCAGATTTCCGTAATAGGGAATGTTTTAGTGAAAATCTGTGGAGTAAGGAAGCCTATTCTTCTTTGTATATATAACAGTATATATATACAAAAGATATATATACAAATGTACACATAACATTGATGTATCAAATACACTTACATACACTTCAACGAACTAGGTGGGGTTTTTTCTGTTGTCAATATCGCTGCGTGACGCCGGATTAAGTGGTTGCCATGCCACACTTCAGACTTGGCGGTTATGCAAAGAGAAAAGAGAGTCAGAGCGGATCATTACTCAGGACAGACAACATATAGCGTACCGGTTCGGTGAGTGTAGCACCTCTGTGTCTTTCTATAGGGGTTCAAGCAGGGTGGAGAATGTGTAAAATGTTATGTATTCATTTCTTTTTTTAAAACAGTTTTATAGATTTTCTGGAATAAAAATCACAACTGCTCGTGGAACGATACGGGTCTGCGTTATGGAGTCAATGATGTTGAAATTCTTAAATTTTTATGCTTTAAAGCCACTCGCACGCTTGGAGCGAATCAATTTATCATCTTCTTAGTGAAAACGCGCTATTGCCTTCAATTTACGGAACTGTATATATGGGTAGATAGACTCAACAAATCGGTACACAGCTGGCTATCAATAGCAGAAGCTTGTGTTTTGCCTTGTGGCATTTGAGCAGTACAAAGGTAGCCTATGATAAGACCCATCGTTAGAGCGAAAAACCAAAGCTGCAACAAAGATGCCATCTGTTATTTGACTGGCGGCTGTTGCACCAGCTGCCCCTCACACCGCCCCATATATTCTCCGATCTGTCGACATCAAAAAAGACAAATTCTCCCGTCATAACGTCAGACAAGACTTAGTACGGTTTCGGCCTCCCAGGCGGTGGCGCCAGCAGGTAAACTTTGCGTGGGCTTACCAAACTTTACCTAAATAGTCTATTGCGTAGGCCAGCGTGGAATTGCTGCCGGTATGAGAGGTGCTTTCGCAGTTGCCTAATGCACATACACATCTACTTACATACCACCTGCTTGCTCACCACACCTGAACTGCTCGGGAATAGAAAAGCTAAATTGTTTAATGAAACAAATCAAAACAAAGACTCAAACGGTGTGCTTGTCTCCTGCTTCACACATGAAAAACTTTGCACTCACACCTCACTATTGTGATAAAGCACTTTTTTTTTGCAGCTTGCCACCCCGCCCCGCCCTCTGGCGGGTCTTCTGCTGGCAATACGAAATAGCCAACGGCTTGTTGTTAACCTCGCCCTCGCGCCCCCTTCCAGGTAGCTCCTGCACGCTTATGCAGTCACACTAGCTCTTCCACCCGGTAAATAAGCTTTGCATTGTGCGCGTTGCCATGCAGTTCAAACAGTTCAACGCCTGCAGTGTGTCAGCAGGTAATTCGCCACAAGGGCCAAAGCAAGTTCGCCCGTTGATTCAAATCTTTAGACAGGCGAGGCAAACAAAGTAGCAAACACTGAGTTTACACCAGTAACAATAAGGTATTGTTGCCAATATATTGTACCTCATGCGAGTGTGCGGTGTTGCACAATACGATGTGGCCGTATGTTTTTTATCTGGGTGCGTTCTTGTTTAGGATTCAAATGGAATCGGTTGTCTAAATATGTTTGTTACAATTTGTCTTTTTTAGTTGTTTCTTTTTTGAAGTCAAGCGAACAAAGACTCTCTCGTAATACATCAACCAGCTACTCCTGCAACAGTCCCAGGCTAAGCTGGTTTCCCTGCTCCGTATATATATAACAACATTGTTGCCCACCCTACTTTTTGCCTGTCACCCCTTCTGATTATAGATTGTACAACTTGTCAGGCTCACTTCTTCCATAGTTAGATTTGGTTCAACTTGGTACTACTACCACCGTCGCAGAATGACCACCAGCCAACCAACGTCAGCTTGCTTATCATTGCCTTTGAGATTCACTCCTCCATCCTCACCAAATGACCTCTCAAGATATTCATCTAACCCATCTTCCTACGCTCCAATGCCAGCATCAGTCCCTGGCGTTGGTCAATCTAACGTGAATAGAATCAAACTGCCTCCATTGCAGTCAGTTTTGAACTCTACACAGATTCATCAACCTCAACCATACAAGCAGCACACACCCCAGGTCATCTCAGTTGGTGAGATGTACTCGAGCTCCTTACCAAACCCTCCAATTACTTACACTAGATCTCACTCGTCGGGTACTGGCTACCCTTTTTCTCCTTTATCTTCGAGGTCAAATTCTACATCTTCTGTCCCAGATTCTGGATCAAACTACTTTGGCAGAACACAGGTTCCTGGTAGAATGTCAGTTCCTGAACAGAGCGGCTTTAAACACCGTACGATGTCTCCTTTGATGTCAATCTCCGTTGATCGTCATAATAACACCACCACATGCTCTCCAAACTCACCATCTTCCATGCCAATAATTCAAGTTCCGCAGCCAAACAACTATATAGTTACATCATCTGACCTTCTAAACACCGTCTCCAGACCTCCATCGGTGATTACTGGTATGCAATACTATCCTCACTACCCTGTTCAGCAACCACAGCACCATCCGGCAATGATTGCTACGCCATCTTCTTCACCTGTTTCTATCAGAATGGTTGAAGCACATCCACAGCAACAATATCAGCAGCAATTAGGCGATATGGAATCGTCTAATTCTGTGGCATACTACTCTGTTTCCAAGAAGAAGAGAACAAACTTACCGAAGAAAACCACTGTTTTTTTGCTCAATTGGTTGAACGATAACCTTGACCACCCATATCCAAACTCGAAAGAGAAGTTGGAGTTGATCAGAAAGACTGGATTAAGCAATCAACAGCTGTCCAACTGGTTTATCAATGCTAGAAGAAGAAAGATCCAACTGCTAAAAGACTTGAAGTCCAACAGTCATTGAATCTCTTTCAGCATTTTTTGGCACTCTGTTTACTTCTCCATATGGGTCATCTTCTCTTAATATTTCCTTTTTTTGGTTCTTCCTAACTACTTCAATTCTTTTCACGTTTATGAGTTTCAGATGAGTTCAAATTTTTTTTTTAGATACACGCACACCTACACCCTCCCTCTCTACTAGTTCACGGCCTGTTAATTCTCGGCTAGTACTGCTTTGCTTCACAAATGTGTTGAACTTTTACATTATTAGATATCTGCTCATGATTATGCATATTCCCGCTACTTGCTTTTACCTGAGTTTCTCTTTTTTTCTATTTAACCATTCGCTTTATCTCCGTCCAACTGCTTTTTATATTTTTCGTACTGGGTCTTTTCTTAACAAAAAAAAATCACACAAGAGTAATGCAATTTTCACTTTTTCACCTAAGCGTTGTTGTAGGTATGCTTTTGACATACTGTAATCCGACTTTTTGTTGGCCAATCTCTACCTTTACAACACACAATACTGATCAGGTAGTGCTGCACAATGAATCTTGGCATTCGTAAAAAATATTTTCATAAATATGTCCCCATAAATAGCATCCCGCTTATTTACTACAATCCGATTGTGTGAGCTTTAGCAGTGGGTCTTCCAAGCTATTTTATTGGACCTTGACACCGTGATTGCACACAGAAGTCCTATAGATTCAGTTTTGTTATTTCTGAATTTGGATGTATTTTGAATCCCGCACAGCTCGACCCATTATGCCAATGGAGCTTTGTGCGCTAAACGAGTCCAGTGCAGATGAGAGACGCTATCTGGGTTGGCGCCATGCTACTTTTAGAGGAACATTCCTCATCATGGCGAGTGAATTACAATACCCAATTGAGTGTTCCTTCAAACTCAGAACTATTTACAGTCTCTGTCTCCATGTGATACATAGGTGCAGGCTGGTTTCCTTTCGGGACCCTCGTAGATGTACGGCACCTGTATGTTGCCTTTATTCTGCGGGAACCTGCAACTGTGCCCACACCACGCTTTACTGCTCTCCACCATCTTTTCACCAGCTGAAAGCGAAAAAGAAAAAAAAAGAAAAAAGATATGATATGGACATGATATGGAGAGCAAGTCTCTTCGCGCGCATGCTCCCCGCTGACCGCCCGGTGCAGTACCGGGCGGGGACTGTTCTAAGGGTCTCCGTGCCGCCGCATTCAAAAGCTGTGTCCTTGCAAGCAAACTCGCAAGCAATCTAAAGTGCACACATTTGGCAGATAGGTCCCCTGCACTAGCGCGTACCACATTAATTGATACATTCTTCTGAGACCACCACTGTGCAGAGCTGCACTGCCGGTGTAGGAAGGTGGACTGCCATCAGATGGGAATGGAGGCACATGTGCGTGCACACCGTGTGCGCGTGGCATAAGCCGAGAGTTTGATCCGGGTTGTCTGGACCAGAAGCATAGCAAGATTACTCGATTCAAACAAAACGGTTTGGCCTTTTTGGGAGTTTTGTGTGTTTCGGGTAAATTTTTCAAATAGCTTCATGCCCAGCTGTTCTTTCGGACACAAAACAGATGCGCGCCACTGGTGTTGGGAATAGTGTACGAACAGCTAGACCCATGGAACTTGGCTAATCGAATAAACTTTGCGGGTGTTTTCCAAACGATTGTAGACTCCCAGAACCGATGGAGACGGTATGTGTCTTGTCGCAAAAAACAAAAATCAACTGAGAATAGCAGCTACTGGCTTGCAAAAGCTTATGCACATGTTACCAGTGACACGCCTTTACTAAAATAAAAAAAGGAGTGGGTGAATTTCTATTATGGTACTCATTTGTCAATCTTGCAGAGATGTACTAGTCCAAATATGTACACGCACAGCCTTGTCGTTCTGGATTTTGGTTTATTCAGTGCATTCTCTATCAACTCATACAATAGACTCGAGTATGTGCGCTTCTATCTATGGATGTATATATGTACATGATGCAGACTATAATTTGAAATTTTCACATTGTGCTGGCCAGGAGTCTCGAGCAACCAGTTACACCATACTATGTCCCACCACGAGAACAATCCAGCGAAGGAAACGTCAACCAAGAATGGTCCTGTGGAATTGCCACACACTGTGACCCTACGCTGCAGACACCACGCAGGCATCCTATTGATCTTGCACGGTGTCAGGGCAGAGCACACGCCGATACGTTTGGTGAATCGAGAACCAGCCGGTGGCTTGAAATCCTACGCCAGGCCCCGCTATGCAACGCCACGCCGGCACGGCAGACTTGCACGGGCGCGGGCTGGCTTCCTCCCATGCCGGCACGACAGCGTCCAAGACCCTTCCACGTCGAGGGACGGCAAAGCCTCCAACTCACTGGGAGAATCAAAAAGGTAACGAATCACCGCTAGTGGGTTTACATCTGCGTATAACCAATCCCAATTCAGGGCCGGGTCAAAAATGGATAACAAAACAGGTAGGTGGCAACGCGCTCTAGTAAGGTCAAACTCCGCTCTACCAGTAGCTAGATTTGGGTGTCTGTCTATTTTACTCACGAGCCGTGATTGTCTGCAGGCATTTTATTCCGCAAACCAGAACGAACCCATGAAATAGCCACCGGGTCGTGGAACACAGGCTGTCTAGATGTGTATAGTGCTTGCATGCTGGACTAGTCGGTACTAAATTGTACGGTGATTGTTACTTGTAGGGATTGTACCGCCGATGGATTGTTTATGCTTCTGCCTTCCTCATGGCTTGTTAGCGCTATTCTCGACGTGCAATCCTAAACTGCGGTATTGGCTGAAAATTCCTCCAGGCGGCTATACACAAAAGGCTTCTTTCTGGCATGTGCGCACCTCGTATTGTATGTATGGTGATCATCCAAGCTGCCATTGCTATTATGTCATACAGTAAGATGATGTCTGTAATCTCTGAAACACAATTCCAGGACCCAGACACGCAAATACTGGAGCCTACACCCAGCTTGTGGGGTGAATGTCCCACAGAATCTTGCCACTGTGGCATCTTCAATATTGAAACAATAACAGGTGTTCTTTTGGGTGTTCTTTTGTTTGTGAGCACGCGCGCGCCGGAGAGGATGCACCCCTGCCGTTGGTCGGCACCTGGTGCCGGGTGGCCGTCCAGGCAACACTGTACCGCGCAAAGACCGTGACATAAGAAATATTCCATGACAAAGTTAAAGCGTGAGGCAAGCAGACCAATGACACAAATAGTATTATTACGATAACAATGTGTACAAGAAATACATAAGACGTTGTGTCAGAAATTGATCAATATGGTTTCTTTAGTGTCAATAGGTGAATAGGTCAGTAGGCCAGTAGGTCAATAAGGTCAATAGCGCAATAGCTCAATAGCTCAATAAGGTCAATAGCGCAATAGCGCAATAGCGCAATAGCTCAATAGCTCAATACGTCGTCACGTCAATAATTTATTACATCAAGCCTTCAATACGTCAATAAGTAAGCAGCCGGATGTGTCACTCTACATACACAAACAGTATACGCATGCTTGACTTAAACTGAAGTAACTCCTCCATACCATGCTGATCTTAAACAAGACCGCAACAAAACCGGCGCTGCCCGTATTTCTTGTTTGATCACATCTTGATTGTGTCTACAAGCGCACTCCAGCTCCTGGTCTGTTGAATCAATAACAAGCCACTTTCTGAAACGGCAGTGTTTTCTATAAACAGTTAGATTGATCCAAATAAAGTTTCAAATTTTTCAGCGGAATGTGCAAAATAAGACAGTTACACCAAGAAAAATTTTACTCTCTATTTTATCTACAAAGAGACAAGAGGTATTTTTTGTCTTTTTTGACACATGCTAGAGTTATTGTTTGTTTTGTAGAGCATGCGTTTTTGTCTATGATGTCACACGAAAGACGAAGTAATAGAATATTTGGTGAGTGGTCAAAAAGCCCTTTGCACGGTGTGCGGCCATAAGCTGGTATTACTTCATTTTACAGGAAATATGCCAGCAGTGTGGTGGGTGTAGCGAGGATGACCACAGCAACGTCCGGTATTTGAGATAGTGAACTAAAAAAACACAGACAATAAAGGCCGGTGTACAAATTAAGAGCGCTAGTATTTCGTTAGTTGGTCTGTATCCCTAGTAGTTTGCCCGCATGAAATCACTCTGAAACAAAGATTGTACACTAGTTTAGCGAACTAAAAGCAAAACTATTATGTTTCTTCTTTCAGAAATTATTCCTGATTAAGAAACTTATTGAAATAAAGTTTTTCAACGGGGAGCTTTGTCAAGTTTTCAGCTGCAGAGGCTTGAGCGCAGCAATTTCTAAATCACTGGAACACAAAAATAAGGTTGCGGACATCAAGGAGCACCAGAGGAAGTAAGTTTGAGGAACCAGAGCCCCAAGGACCGCCTCTAGATTGCCAGTGTCTTTGTGTTTGCGGAATCAAGTACAGTTGTCCCTGCGTCGCCTTAGACTTTTGGGGGCAAAAAGCAACTATCTCAATGTCAGGTCAAATACAGTTTGGTGGCCTACCAAAGTCCCCTCAGTTCCAGGAATGCAAGCCCAAGGTAAAATCAAGTTGGCGTACTGGGAATGTCACCCGGGTGTGCCATAGAGCGACTCTATTAATGGCATTTCCCCTCAATTTACTCGGCTAAGCCCAATTGCTGTTCCGTAAAAGGCATTTACCCACGGCGTCTCTAGGGTTTGTTTTATTTCTACAACTAGTATATATTGTAATTTCAATTGGTGATTTCATGTGAATCTACAGTCCGTGTGCCTCTAGTCCCCTTAATCATCAGAATAACTTATACAAATATCCTAATTATCAATGTGTGCCAAATGGACTTTCAAATTCCTGGCAAATGTGTCATATTAAGGGACAAGCCCCCCTGCCCCAAAAAAGACAAAAAAAGACAACAACAAAAAGTAAAGAAATTAACAGCTTCTATGAAAGGGGTATTAAAGCTTAAACTTTGAGCTTGTGCATTTGATTGCTTTTTTCAGATTTTTCTGCCTTTGCAGCGCACCTGTGGTGTGCGCGCACAGGTACCCAGCCTTCACAAGAGACTGAAAATTCTACCATGCAGGTTGCTGCATGAACGCTGCGGCGTCGATCGGTCAAATTTTGAATCAAGTAGACTGAGATGTATGCAAGTGGGATTTCTTGGTGTCCTGCCGCGGGTGCTAAAACTATGTGCGGCGCGCGCTGTCGTGCTGATGCCTGAATAGACCAAACTTCTTTGTTGCACTGACAAGATTGTCGATTGTTTGCGGAATGTCGACAAAAAGATGGCGACAACACTCATACATAAAACAAAAATACAATGTAAAACGTGTATAGTAAACCAGGATTTATGATTAATCTAATATAAGATTTCAGAAGACCTAGTCTGGCGTGAGCTTTTTGAGTGAGAGGTTGGGCATTTCTTAACTGTGGTGTCTTATGAAAGGCTGTGAATGTGTTGCGAGACTGATGTCTGTTTGATGTAAGAGTGGAAAACGAGTTCCGGGACTGGTGCTCGTTTGATAGAAGACTGGAAAACGGGTTCCGTGATTGATGTCTGTTAGACACAAGTTCGACAGAGCCGTGTACGTTGCTACGTTGCTAATTGTGGTCGTAGTCTTGGTTAAGGTTTGGCTCATGCTTACCTGTTGTTTGTAGGTACACAGAAACCAATATCCCAATTTCTTTGGTATAGCGTAATATGCACTTGTTTGTCAAGATGCCAAGGTTCTGACTTGAGTCTATTGCTCTATTGTGTTCATGAAAATCCAAACTCGGGAGAATTGCAAACGCTCGACGCAGCTTTCAGTTACCAAATTGTGCTGTGTGGATACCGTGGCCGCCAACTGGAAGCAGTAGTTAATTGATAAATTCCCATAAACACACAATTTGACTTCTGTGGAAAGAATAGTCCATTCCAAGTTACTCTTGTTCTCAGAAGAATAGCTGGGCAAACAGGATATTCTGGTGCCATAAATTGCCAATTATTAATATATATTGTAAACTCTACAGGGTTTAACAATTCTACACTGCTCTCACTCTTCTAGGGACCTTGGGTTAAAGCCGAGGATGGCGTGAAACTCTAGTGACTTTTTTCAGTTTATTTAGCTGTCTTCCGCCCATAATACACCAAGTTTAAACAATCAATGCAACGTAGTAATTTCTTTGTTGAGATTTTAGATGTGGAGCAAAAGATAGATAAGATAATTAATCCTGTTGTGATTAAACATGGAATTTTACCACAATTTAATAGCACACGGGCACCTTTCATCAATAGCAAAAACACATTTCCACTAACTGTATGCTTGCATGCATAGCAACAAAGTAAAAGAGGCATTATCCATAGATACATCACAAATAGTAGGAACAATAATCAGAAAGAAACTCATCTTTATAAACTGGATTGGGATGGTTAAGAAAGGGTGTCTATGGTGTCTGTTTGGGAGGCTCGCACAGACCTTAAAGCGAGTTTGGGTACGCTAACAGTGTGCATGTCAGTTTCGAATGTAATTATCAATATAATATTTCTTAATTGAGTTGTAAATGAACATGAATTGTTCAAATTTCTGCACCATTAGAACCCTTTGAGTCCTCAATAATAGTACTATATTATAAATGGGGTCAACTAATTCTTGTGGAGTTTCGATAGGAGTGACTAATTGCCTGCTGGCATTATCTAGGCCTTGTTTTTTGTCACATTCCTCTAGAAAATTTAAACAGCTGGAAAGAAAATAATCAATGGCTATGAATGTTCCAGACCGGCCTACACCTGCTGAACAGTGCACTATTATGGGGTTCTTCTCGCTCGAAGTCTTTAATCTGTGAACGTCAAAACAGAGATTTATAATATCCTCTTCAGATGTCGGTGTTGAAAAATCCTGCCACTGATCATAATAGAAATGGAGCACTTGCTTTGAAACAGTTTTATCCTCGTTGGTCATCTCCCATTCTGTCAGCTGGTACCCATTGGTTCCGTTCTGATCTTTCAACGTGAGAGTCAGCACAGATTCATCCTTCAATCCGTTATTGTCACCGATTGTAAAGCTAGAGTCTTTCCAGTACTTGAAGCACTTCTCGCTGTTCTGCTCCACTAGCGGGGTGACCATCACAATCACGATCTGATCGGCGCATTCCTGGTTACACATGTGCCAGAATTGCTCAAAGGTCTTGCTAGTTGGGCCCTGTGTGGATATATAAACGCCCGGTTTTGCGCCAACATCTAGATTTATGCGTGAAGCGTTGATATAATCAGAATACATTGATGATTCTGTATTCAACTTGACTCTGTTCTGATCAAAGGGTAGTACATCAGAGTATCTGTTTCTTGTCTTGTTGGCTAGTGCATGTTCAAATGACCACCCGCTTGGCGTGGATTTGGTGAAGGCGTCGTAAACTCTTTTCTTCTCTAGCCTTTCGATAGTTGTGTACTTGCTTTTTAGTGCTATTGCAAGGCTCCAAATGTAAGATTAACGAGTCAAGTAACTGTTAGTTAGGGTGTCATCATTTCTGTGTAATTCCAGATCGCAGACCCGTGCTGTATACCGCTTCATATACTCACCATCCCTCGGTTGCACCAGAAACTTTGCCATGTTTCTGTCCTACTATCTTTCTCTCTGCGGCTATCCAAGTTCAAAACCCTGAACTCTGTCCTTGTCACCTACTGTACACTCCCATACTCAAACCCAACTACACTCTTTACACCTTTATGTGGCTCTTTTGTTTTGTGTTGTTGGGTGGCCTGTGCTTATGTAATCAACATTTAGTCTGGGGGTCCATTTCTAATTGGTGGATTCTCTATTTCTGTATCTCTTTCACGATTATCTATCTCGTTCTCTATTATCTATTCACTTGAGATACTTATACAATTGCATATTTACATGGAGTGAAGACGGATTCTTAAAAGCTCTTCTTCACTTAGCTGAAGCTTGCTAATGGTACCGTCTAGCTCAGTACGCACACACTTCACCTCCATCTCCTGGAGAGCGTCACTGCTACCTAAATGGTACTTTTGCAGCCTTTTCAAAACAACCAGTAAGCATTTCACAATATCATACTTAACTGCGCCAACGGATCGCATGTTGTCGACCGCCACGCCAACCATGCTATTACACTCTCTCACCATCTCAACAGAGTACGTAGTAAACGGATTCAAAAGCAAATCAAGCATGGAGTAACACAATCGTCTCGACACCACCATCGAGTACGAACCCATACACACAAATATTTTCTCTTTGATTAACTTAATCAAGAAGATCGCAAGTTCGGGATAATCACTCACTTTTGCCAATGATGATAGTACAAAATCGTTCAGCAATGCTGAGAGTCTCGTAATATAAGCATCTGGATCGCTCGCGTATGCAACATCAAATAGTGCTAGCATAGTGCTGTAAGCACTTGGTAGGATCCGTATAGATTTCTTGGCTGGTGTAAGAGAAGGTATCGATAAAAGACATGGAACAATTGCATCATAAAGGATTTTGAAAACGCAACTTTTCACAATGATGTTACTCGTTTTTGTATCAGCATTGACTCTTGTTGAATCATCTTTATCTTTAATCTTCACCAGTAACTGTAACAAGCACTCATTGGCTGCTGTTTTGATCATGGCATCTGAATCATCCAAAAAGTTCAACAGCAAAGGAAATATCATGTTCCAATGAGACTCAATCTCTTCTAGCGATAGTCCGACAATAATAAACCTTAAGCTCTGGATTTTGCCTATATTCTCAAGCTTAAAAGCATCTGTCTGATTGAGCATCGTTGCAAACGAGCTTCCCAATAGGGGATTGACTCCACGAAACAAGTTTCTATGTGGGTTTTCCCCTGTGCTGCCTGCTATTGTGTTAGCGTACCCTCTTTTTGAGAGTTTGGATTTTAAACTGTTTTCGGTGCTAATCTTACTCAACTTCTTTAAAGTCGGCTCAAAACTCTGTAGTAGGGCCAAAACCAGTGTTTCGGGCACTTCTAACCGGTTTATCACTTCTGAAGCCAAATTGGACACCTCTCTGTTAGACCATGGACAGCTGTCGCTAGCATAGTATTGCACCACCACCTCGAGTATTCTTAGTTTGAAAGAGTCGCTGCGATATTTGGCGTCGCCGGCACTGGCTTCCAGCGTCCTCTGCAGCAATCTTAGCCGATAATAGTTTGCCACTCTCAAATTCCTCTGGAACTTCACTGCCCCCTCCTCGGCGGTGTCTTGTTCTTCAAACCACTCAAACTGGTACTTGGGTATTTCTAGCTCTCTCGCAACCGTCTCTATGAGTGCATCGCTCACCCCGCAACCAGCTACTCCCGCTCCTTGTACCCAGCACTCCAGCACACAGCACGCCACTATCGGATACTCGTGAGCCTGCTGTACAACACTCTCAACCGGTATACCTTCAATGGCTGCCAGAACTGAACTCATCTCCTGCTCAGAAAACGCCTCTTCAACAATCTTCCTCCTTCTATCTCCAATCAGCGCATTCAACCCGCCAACCCTGGCGCCCCAAGTCTTTCTGTCCTCCATCTATGGCCACACTCCACAACACACATCCTCTCCCTCACTGCCACCCCCACCGCCAGCACACTATCTCCCTGCCATCTCTTCCTCTCTTATCCAGTAGTTGGCTAAACCCACCCGCTGCCCAGTCACTACGAAACCGCAAATGGCCCTTCGCCTCCCCTCGTCGACGCGTCGATCGCCCCAACGCCGTGGCGTAAAAATTTTCCTTTACTTAGCAAATAGGCCGTTGTAACACCAAGGCAAGGGGATAATCAGAGATGAAGTGGGAGGGGGAATAGAGAGCAAGGACAAGGTACGTAGAGTTGTGTTTGGCAGATAGCTAGCAAACAGTGATAGTGGTGGATTTCTCTTGTTGTCCGGGGGATTAATCGAGAACTGGGGCGAGCAGTCTAGACACGACACCATCGCCAGCATTCCTAAGATGAAGAGAGGGTTTTCGGAAACACAAGACAGGCAGCCATCCAGGATGCAGTCCTTTAAAAGGAGCTTCTTTGGAATGCTTGGGCTGGGAGAGGGCTCTGCCAGATCGGGCGGACCGCGTGCAAAGACGACAAGTGCAGCAGGCGATACGACAGTATCCACTGGGTTCCAGCACAGCTTCAACCGGGCGTCGTCTACGCCTGTGACAGCAAGACAGTTGGCAGACTACTATGAGCAGCTAAAACAAGAAAACAGCAAGCTCTACTCGAAATTCAGGAGCTCCGCTCAAACCGGGGACGCCTCAATAATAGAGTCGACTAACATAACCGGAAACCAGTCGGTCCTGAACAACATGTCAGACACCCAGAACAATATGGATAGCAAGTTGGATATTTCTAACGTTGTCCCTGTAAGAGACGACTTGGATGACACAATCAGCAAAGACACTGAAACAGGAAAAATTGTCAAGAAAATGAAGATATCTGCATCTGAGCCACAGTATCCAAAACGAGTCTTCAACATTGACCCATTAGAAAGAGCCCAGCTAATAGAATTACAGAAAAGAATGCAGGCTGACAAATACCGTAGATCCAAGATAAATTATTTAAGAGAGCACACTAGAAATCTTACTCGTGTCAAATCAGCAAGATCTAAAAACAGAGCCCAATACATCGACACTGCAGTGGATACCATAAGCGATCGTTCTGCTCTATTGGCCGTTACCAGTGAAAATACAAATGGCTCAAGTATACCGGAAAATAGAAAGAATAAGGATGGCTTCTTTAGTTTGCAAAAATCTTTGGCTATCCTCAGTGACGATGATAATGACAATGATGAACAGAAAGTGGAAGATGTGGAAGAGCATCAACAAAGTAAGCCATTAGCAGATAAAATTAAATTTGTCACAAACAAGAAGGAGTCAAGTTTTAATCCTACTCCTATACCGTCATCATTTGATATGATTTCTAAAAAAAGCACCAAACTGTTAGAAACACCTGCATCAGAGAAAACCAAAGAGGCTGGTAAACGGACATCTTTTGTGAGCAATACGGCTGCCCGTCCAGTACTTCCAGATACTTCTTCAAAGCTTATGATGTCAAGTATATCATCCAATGGGGTTCCACAATCAAACGCAGATTTTAAACCTGTTTCTGATAACACAATTAGTTTTCCATCATCAGCATTTTCATTTGGTTCCTCCGCTGGTTTATCAACTGAAACTGAAAGTAAACAAAAATTGGAAGTTACTCCTGCTACTACTGCCTCGGAGACAACAAATACAAAGGAATCCTCTGTTCCCCAGTTTTCTTTTAAGAGTTCCACTGCCGTTAAAACAGACAGTGTTCCATCGTTCAATTTTGGTACGACAACCAGTGATTCAACTTTGAAGCCATCAGCCCCAGTCAGCAGTGTTTCATTTGGCAAGCCTCCATCTTCTGTTCCTTCCTTTTCTTTAAACACCAGCTCTAAATCCAATGAAACTAAAGCAGAAACTACCGCTCCTGCTTTTGAGTTTGGAACTTCAAAGCCAAAGCTTGCATTCAACTTCACGGCTAAAACTGAATCAGGAGAGTCCAAAACATCATTAAATAATCCAACCCCTATAGCTACCATCTCAAAGACTGAAAGTAAAATTTCTGATGATTTGTCTGATGCATCGAAGGTTTCCAAACCTCCTGTTTTTAGCTTCAGTGCTTCGAAATCGGGATTTGAAACCCCAACCTCGGGGTTTTTGAATAACCCTAAACCAGAAACAGCTTCGACTGATGATACCTCTGCTGCAACTGCACCTGCATTCAAATTCACAGCTCCAGCCTCTACTTCCAGCTTTAACTTTTCTACGTCTGAGAAAAAAGAACCTGAAATCAAAGTTTCTGAATCAAAACCAAGCACTCCTTCATTCACAGCCCCAGCAGCAGGTTTTTCATTCGGTACAAAAACCGAATCGTCTACAAAGTCATCTGCCTCTGCGCCTTCTTTTTCTTTCGGCGGGACGACATCAGCTGTCATTGGTGATGAAACTGAACCTCCGAAGTCTGCTGTCTCCTTTGGAACCTCTACTGCGCCTTCGTCAACCACGTCAAAACCTTTCGCTTTAAATGCAGCATCGAGTACTACATCTCTTTCCGCGTTTGGCCAGAGCAAAAATGCAACAGAACCAAATAAAGATTCTGTTCTGCCAGCAACTAGTAACGGTGCTACCACACTGCCTGCTACGACTGGTTTTGGTGGTTTTGGTGCAACAAAGAAAGATCAAACAAAACCGGTTGCATTTAACTTTGGAGGCGTAACATCTGCTGGTGGTGCTGCCACATCTTCTACAACTTCTGCATTTGGTAGCTCTTCAGGTTCAACGCCCGCACAAGAAGGAGATGAGCAGTCCACGAAAAGACCTGCCTTTGGGTCTAGCGGTACTCCTGCAGGCGGTGCCTTTGGTATGGGATCATCGCCGGTGACAACATCTGCTTTTGGTGAGAAGAAGAATACTGACGCAGCACCAAAGACTACTGGCTTTTCATTTGGCGCACCAAGTGGCTCTAATGGTGCCACTCCGGGCTTCAGCTTTGGCGGTAGTAGCCAGAGCTTTAATGGATTTGGGGGTGGGACCAATACCCCTGTGTCGGCTTCGTCTCCAGCCCCGGCAGCTAATGGGTTTGGGAGTGGTGCCTCGGCGTTTGGCAATAGCGGGGCTATGACTGCATTTGGCAACGGTAGCAGTAACAATTCCAACTCTGCCTTTGGAGCTGGCTCCTTGACCAATCCAGCTGCTGGTAAGTCGTTGTTTGGAAACACCAACGGCGTGGCTACCGCTGGTACCGGTGCATTTGGCGGGGCTGCCACCCCGTCTTTCTCTGGGCCAAACTCCAAGGAGTCGACTCCTGGCTTTTCGGGCAATCCGGGCCTGCAGCAGCCACAGCCAAACAAGATCTTCAACTTCAACTCAGCACAAGGAATGCCCGCCTCTGCCGCGGCTCCCGGCAGCGGGTTTGGGGGGTTCAGTCCGGCCGCCATCTCCTCGGTTCCCAACTTCAACTTCACCACCCAGCAGCAGGCCGGCCAGGACTTGTCTGCTATCTTCTCGGGTGCCCCTTCAACCGGCACTCCGCCTCCAGGAAGAAAGAAGCTTTTGCCTAGAAGCATGAAACGTCGTCAATGACCAATGCCTCCCTCTTTGTACTTTTATATACCATACTCCTCTATTAAAGATGCTCTCCTCCAGGCACATCCACGTAGGTCACGTGCCGCGACGCACGTGCATACGTCACGTGGCTCAGTCACGTGCCGCGTTTTTTCTAGAACAAGTCGCCTCGTTTCAACCCTCCTGAGCAGGGCACCTTGAAGAAGATGGGGATATAAATAAGACCAGGTGGGAACATGTAGAGGAGCAGGCGTAAGGAGAGGAAGTGGGTAGCAGACAGCCAAGTGTATAGAGCATACGCAAGAATCCGGAATCTACGAAAATGGCAGCTATTTCTCCAGAAGGTAAGTAGTTGGTGGTGGCGACGGCGGTGTGGAGTGTTGAAGAGATGAAATACTAACAGGTGGCAATGTGTTGATGTGACAATATGTCATTGTGTGGTGGGATAGTTCTATGGGCTCAAAGATCGAGCGAAACCGAGCCACTGAAAAACGTGGTGTATCTAACAGTTAGATTGGTGGACCCGGACAACTTGAAGATAGAGCTAACGTCGGCGAGATTGGCCATAACTGCAAAGTCTGAGGGCGTCGATTACTCACTAGACTTGGAACTGTTCAGTGAGGTTGACGAGAAGCAATCCCGCTATGAGGTTACAGGATCGCACATCTTCTTTGTCCTGGTCAAAAAGGAGCTGGGAGCTGAGTACTGGCCAAGATTGACAAAGCTAAAGTTAAAGTACCACTTCATCCACACCGACTTCGACAAGTGGGTGGACGAAGATGAACAGGACGAGGCTACGGGCGATGACGATCTACAGAACTCTTTGGGTGACCTGAATGGGTTTAACTCGGACCAGCAAATAGACTTTGGTGAGCTGGCTAAGCAGTACGGCGGCGGCGGCGCCCCATTCGATGGTGCTTCGGGCCCATCTCAATTTGGTGACTTTTCGAACGTTGACCAGTTCAGCTCGTCTGACGATGAGGAAGAGGGTGCTGTTGAGGAAGAGGAGAAGAAGGAGTGAATTATCGAAAAAAAATGAGTATGTGGTACAGGCTTTACCCTTAACCTCGTTAAATGTATAGCGGTACCCAGATTCCTTGATTGCTGTGTTTGTTTGTTGAGCCATTTGGAAGCAATGCTCAAAAAGAATTTAATATACTAAGCTATGAACTTCCCAGAGCTACTTTGTGTAGTGCTCATATCCAGGTCTTGTATCTCCTTTTCACCGTATTACAGCTTTACATGATCTAAAAGTGATATTGCGATTAACAAAGCATTGATTGGTGACATTAAGTAAAACATAACAGGACAAAAATTAAAAACAATTAAAACAATCGTATTCCGTTTTTCTGAAAATGCAAAAGATATAAATGCATTATTATTGAGTTGTAGAACATTCAAAGAGCATAGAATTTCTTCTCTAGTTCATCTAGCCCATCCACTATATCTTTGATCAATTCCCTCTTGTTGCTAGTGTGATTCAGTCTCTGCTCCTCTTTGTTCAATTCAACCAGTAGATGTTTTATAATCATTTTCTCACAAGCCAATGCGTCTTCTTTCTTGATATCATCCATACCATAGTTGTAAATTGAACTCAATCCGTACAGTGCCACAGCAAAACAGATGGCAAAAGCAATGTAGCCTTTGGCAGTGAAACCTTGGGGCAACGGAGCTGGTTGCAAGTTTTCACCTGATAAATCAAGCCAGTTCTTGGTGTTACCAGCAGCGTTACCTTCAACTGGAACTCCAGATAATTTACAGGAATTCAAAAAATCATCAGACAAATCGTCAATTGATAGTTTGCTTCTCAACTCCGTTGGAGCTTCAATTAGAGTTATTGCTAAACCCTGTTCCAAGTGAAAGTCCAAGTGGCAATGGAAAAACCACACGCCGGGGTTATCAGCAACAAATCTTATCACCATGAACCCATTACCTTCCACGATCATGGTATCTCTTTGAACGGGATATTCTGGGTAGTCATCATCAAACTCATCAGGATCAAAATGATGAGGCTCTTCATATGCATCGGATCTGGCGATAACTTGAAATTGGTGACCATGCAGGTGGAAAGGATGTTTGTTGTCATCCTCGTTATTGATAATCATTTCAACAACATCACCGTGATTTAAAACAAAAGAGTTCGTATTGGAACCATAGATCATTTGGTTGTTGACGAGATCATCAGGAGCACTCAACAAAGATAGCAAAGTCGGCACTTTTGGAGCAACGTACGTGAAATTGTTAAAAAAAGCATAGTTGATACCATCACCCAAATTGTCCATCTGCAAAGTTAATTGAATGGTGTGGTCCGGTTCTGGTAATATTTCTGGTTTGCCCAAAGGAACCAGGTCAAAATCGTCAAATGGTTGATAAGACTCTATGTCTTTGAATTCTTCCTTTGGCACTGAATTTGGTAAACTCTCGTCATAAACAAGGTAGTTAAATGAAGTGACTTGCAAGTCTGCAGGAATGACATCAAGCATACTGTCGTCAAAAGATTGAACAATGCAGAAGTTCTTGGTGACTTCTGATAGTGCCTTGGTTTTCACAAGAACACTTACTCTTTGGCCCACAGCCAGGTAAATCATTTTAGCTTTTGCAGGCTCAGTGTAGACACCGTCAACCTCTATGATCTCAAATTCATGATCTTCTATAAAGATATATTGAGACACCATGATTCCAACGTTAACAAATCTGAATAAGTAGGTGGTTTCCGGTTCCACAACAACGGTGGCGTTTTTGGTATCATTAAACAAGGAATTCTGAGGAATAGGCTCAGCACCGGTCGGGTTGTACCGTGTCAACTGTTTCTTCACGAGGGTAGCGCTGTCATCGTGGTACCAGTCACTTATACTGATTGGGATCTCCTTGTCGAAGCTGTAGTTTTTTTCCACTTCTTTGTCGTGTACAATGAACAGACCTCTCATACCGTCACTATACTGAGATCCGCTATGACTATGATACCAGAAACTTCCTGCCTGTTCAACGACAAAGTCGTACACGAAGGACTCATCTGGCGGTATTGGACACTGCGTAACTCCGACAGGGCCGTCGTACTGGTTTGTACCGTTCTGGAACAACCCGTGGAAGTGTAGAGACGTGGAAACCCCAAGTCCGTTGTGTAGGTGCAACTGCACACGGTCGCCCTTGTCCACCTCTATGACTGGGAGCGGCCAGCTCCCGTTAAACGAAATCACCTCTCTCTCAAAACAGCCGTCGGGGTTTGCAACAGCCCAGCTCGCACTGTAGTACAGTGTGTGTGTCCTGGACGCACACACGCCCAGAATATGCGTGCATATCAAAGCCACGTAGACTGCTAGCCCATACATCTTGTCTGTTCCAGCTCTTCTATCTTGTATACCACCCTTCTCTTGCTCACTGCCTGCCACTAACCACCTTGTCTTCTTTCAAGACTCTTTTATGGCAAACGTCCTTTAAAGCTGAATTTTTCCGGCTGGCACCGTGTCGACAGGTTGGTGTGGTGTGTCGACGGCGTGCTTTGTCTGCAGGGTCCGAGCTGTCGGCGAGCTGATCGTTTAGATAGTGGGGAGGGTGGGGAGTAGGAGAAGGGGAGTAGGAGAGGTAAGAAGAGGGACGATGAGAGGTATAGCGGAGTAGGAGAAGGGGAGTAGGAGAAGGGGGAGGGTGGGGAGTAGGAGAAGGAGAGTAGGAGAAGGGGAGTAGGAGAAGGGGAGTAGGAGAAGGGGAGACCAAGAAGAGAGTAAAAGGACAGTAAGAGTTAGACCCGACCTGGGAATCACACATCTGTAAATGGACAACGATAGCTCCCCATCCCTGCATTTTTACTCAATCTCATTCACGCCTTAGAACCCTTGTACATTAACATCTACTCCACTCCTACCTGAAATTCCAAATACTAACAGTAAATTTATTATACACCTCTATATACATTTATATCACTCTTCCTCTTCCTCTTCCTCTTCCTCTTCCTCTTCCTCTTCCTCTTCCTCTTCCTCTTCCTCTTCCTCTTCCTCTTCCTCTTCCTCTTCCTCTTCCTCTTCCTCTTCCTCTTCCTACTCCTCTTCCTACTCCTCAAGTATATAATTACCAAGCTTATCCATCTTAAGATCCTTCACACCGCTGCTCAATGCTTCAATAATCTTCTCATTCTCCTCCTGTAGAGCATCCTCGTCATCTTCACTCTCCTCATCAGATATATCATCGTAGTAGTCGGATCCTTCACCGTCTTCCTCTTCCTCTTCATCGCTATCATCCTCTTCCGCTTCACTGTCATACTCATCCTCCTCTTCCTCAGCGTTCCTAGTACTCGACATTCCGCTCTGTAATGTTCTGTCCTCCTCATTCAACTTCTTGTTATATCCAGAAGCCTTCACTTGAACATCCAAATCACCAACCCTGCTGATATCTCTTTTGAAAGTCGGATAGGCGTACTTGTAGCCCTCACCAAAACCCTCCTCCTCTAACATGGTCGGATCATTCTTAGGATGGTATCCAAACCTTCTCTTAAAAAACCTTCTAATACAGTCCACATCTCTTTTGAAATAGAAATCAGCGTCTGGATGTTCAATCGATATACACTGAGGGAAATCAATAACAATAAAGCCATCCTCCTTGTTAAAATCGTACGTTCCATCTTCTTTGATCATGATGTTGTACTCATTAAAGTCACAGTGGATCAAACCATCATTACCCAGTTTCACAACAAACTTGAGCAATTGAGAGTAGAGAGTCTTGTAAGCAAAGTGCTCCTTCAATTGTCTCATTGGGAATCCTATGATTCTCTGCATCAAAACGCAGTGCCTGGAATAGTCATATGGAATAGGAACCGAATACTCGTTACGATGCAATATGGTCATGAATTCGTACTCCTTAGCAGCAGCCAATTTGGAAAGGAACATCCAGCTTCCCGACTGGTTGTTTCTCAAATAATCTCTCTTGGTTTTAACCGTTCTGAAAGAAACTCTACCCAATCTGTGGATTTTTAGCACCTTGGAATTTCCCTGCGGGTCTTTACACGAGTAGATATCCGACTCCTTACCGACACCAATGGTCGTCTCCAAAATCTCCAAGGAACCTCTCTGGTGCATCGTTTTAAGTGCAAGGTAGTCAAACCCATTGTATGTCAGTCTGTAACCGTCGTACTTTGCGTTTCTCATCTTGGAAATCAAACTCAACTTCGCCAAGTCCGAAATCGCCTTGCTGGCAGATCCCATTCCTCTGTATGCAATCTGTCCAATCATCTTGGTGGGAACAATCTCGTGGTTTCTGGATCCAATCTCGACAGCCGTCAGAACCTTCCAGTCATCTGCTGTCAGATAGCGCATATGTGTCGTGTCTAACTTCATCCTCAATAATCTTTATATTCTCTCTGTGTCCTTGGCCCTATCACCTCTGTACTTCCTGTTTCTCAACCCCTTGTTTCCTTTCCTTCCTTCCTTTCCTTCCCTTCCTTTCCCCTAAATGATATTTGATGCTTAACCATTTAATGTAACGTCCTTTTAACCTGTGAAAAAATTTAAGGAAAAATTTGCCAGCCACGTGACGTGTGTCACGTGGCGCATTTGGGCTGTCCGGGCTGTGCGGGACCTGTTTCTGCTACCGGAGGAGTCTCTTGTTGTCTTTGTACGCATTTAAGTGTTGAGTTGGGTTGTATGGTGTCTTATTTGTACGGGTAGTGTGGTTTAGAGAATAGCAGATGAAGAAGTTAAGAATAGCAAAAAGGCATGACGGGCAGCTGGCCACAGCTCAGACTGGAAGAGAGGTCTATTTGCATCGGGAGCAAACTGGTGTCTGTGCCCACCATGGCATTCTATGCCACGGATGGGGTTGTCTACTCTGTGGTGCTGGCTATCACGATGCTCTGGGGAGCATCCACAACACCAAGGGCAGGCGATATCAGTGTTCTGGATCTGAGTCTATGGCACAGACATATTCCTGAGTCGGCAACGTACGCTCCTGTTTGGTTTTTGTTGGTACTCTCGATCTTGGTACCGGTTCTCGATATAGTCATTGTCAGCTTTTTGGCCTCCTCCAGTAGACAAAGACAGCTCTGGGATGCTTTTATGGGATTGCTGTCCTTGTATGGAGCTGAGACCTTCCAGCTTGCATCTGTAATGATCATCAAAAATGTCAGCTCGACACCAAGACCTGATTTTATCCAGAGGTGCATGCCGCGTGCCGGCACCTTGAGCTCTGTGCTTTCCATTTGCTCGAATAAAGACACTAGATTAGTAAACGAAGGATTGAGGTCTTTTCCCTCTGGTCACTCGTCTACTATATTTGCGGCAATGACAGTTCAATCGTTGTACACAACGGCTAAGTTGGGGCTGTCGGGACTTAAAATTATGATTTCTGTGCTATTTCCCTTGTCAATCTCTTTTAGTGTCGCCTTTTCAAGGGTATCTGACAACAGACACAGAACTTTTGATGTCATAGTTGGAAGAATGATTGGTGTTGCATCCGGAGTTTTGTCGTATACCATATATTTTCCATTTCCTTGCAGCACTAAAAATGAAGGAAGAGCTTACCCTCCAAGGCGATTTGGGTCTGAAAAAGAGTATTGGGAATTAGAATGACAAGCTGGAATTGCAATGGTGTTTTAATCTCTATATATACATGTTTTCTTATCCAGTTATCCACTATTTACCTATACAAAAACTGGAGAAGACAACTCCTAAAATTTCTTCGACACCAACAGCTTCGCCTGATATCTTTCCAATACCTTCTATACTGTACTTCAAGCCTTCACACGCAAGCACAATATCATCCATCTCTCTATATTCATAAAACTCCTGGAATCCAAATAAAACATCATTGACCAAAATGTCCTGGGCTCTCTTGGATATCACTACCGGACTCTCTGTTTGTGTCCACGTTATATCCTTAAACAAGGCAGTTAAATCTCCTATTAACATATTAACACCTTCAGAATTTAAACAACTAATGAACCGGAAGCTATCCATAGGAATTTCTAATTTTTCGGATAAGCTATGCAACATTTCTTCTCTCTCTTTGTTGGAATCTAGTAAATCAGCTTTATTCAAAATCACCATTAGCTTTTTATCAGTATCACATTTTAATTGCTTAACATGAGATATGAATTTCTCATCCAAATCATGAGAATGTTCAGAATCTGCTGGTAGGATGATAAGGTTGAGATGGGCATTGGCGGACTTCATTTTAGCTCTTTTTATACCTTCGGCTTCGATCACGTTATCTGATTCTCTAATACCGGCTGTATCGCCAACAATGACTTTGTATCCGTTTATGTCTAAAGGAATCTCAATCGAATCCCTTGTGGTTCCTGCAACTTCACTCACAATGGCTTTATCATCATTAGCTATAAGGTTCAATAAGGAAGACTTTCCTGCATTCGGTGGGCCTATAAGGGTTATCCTTATACCATCCATCAATATCTGTGATCTTCTGGTCTTGTTTAAGTAATCTTTCATTTCTTGTTCGACTTTCCTAATATCTTCATTGACTCTGTCAAATAATTCGTTTATCTCATCAATATCATGATCTTCACCAAAGTCAATAACGGTAGTCAATAATGCCACATTATTCAAAATATCTTGTCTCCATTTCTTGAATAGCTTTTTTGTGTCACCTTGCATCGAACTCAAAGCAGACAGCCTTTGACTCTCTGTTTCTGCATGGATAAGATCATTTATTCCTTCCACTTCGGTCAAGTCAAATCTACCGTTCTGGAATGCTTGTTTGGAAAACTCACCAGGTTCGGCGTACCTTATTGGTCTCTGTGTTGTATGTAATGACTCTATAGATTTTAGAAGTGAATCGATGACAGCAGATCCGCCATGAACCTGCAACTCCAAAAGATCTTCGCCGGTGTAAGAGTTTGGCGATTTAAAGTACAGAATCAATGATTCATCTAGCAACAAGTTGGAATCAGGCTTGTAGAGCTTTCTTAGTGTGGCCATGCGTGGTTTCAGCACAGACGGCGGTTTAGCAGCATTCTTTTTGGTTAACTTGTCAAATATGTATTTAGAGGATGGCCCTGATATCCTGATCACTCCTATGGCTGATCTTTGTGGGGCTGTTGACAATGCGTACACAGTTGGCTGATAGTACACCTGGTCATCGCTCACACATGTCCTCCGTATCTTTGTAGATGACATACACCTGGCCGCTTGCCGGGATAGAACCAGTCTGTGGGTCTTCATTCTATGTATCAATAACTTTACACACCCTGCAAACTACGGCCCGTTAACCACCATCATGTTGGGCCAGTGTGCTCAAAACCTCCTGGTGAGCTCTTCTCCATCAAATTCAAAGGTGGACGTTTTTCAGTTTTCTTAGCGAGTCCAAGTGAAGCTCTTTTGGCTCAACTACGGGCTTTTCACAGTATATATAGAGTTTAAGAGTATTAAATTAGGGGCAACTTTTAGGCAGTAGAGTAAAGAAGAAGGTTTTGGTGGTGGGCCCTTGAAACAAAAAGCCAGACAAAACACAAGAAAACAAAACAAAACAAGAAAATCGGGTGAAATAAGAGGTTTAAAGAGTGTAAGCAAAGAACCGGTTTTGAAGAACTGAAGGGGTAGATATGAAACGAAGGGAGAGTAGTTGGAGTGAAATAGTTGGAGCTGGCCAAAACAAAGGATTGATTAAAGAAGGTGGACAGTGAAAAAATATTAAATATTAAACCATTAAGGGGTAAACGAATGTATGAATTGAAAAGTATTAATGGGGCCATTGGAGTGCGTCAGACGTTATAGTAAATGAGCGGAGATAGTTGATTAGAAAAATGAGCGGCATGTATGTAGGAAATTAGTTGGATATGTATCAGTAGCGTGAATGACTGGTTTGAGACGGTCTCTGATGATGGTCTCTAGAGATCAGTTGATGTTGTTTTGTTTTGGTTTTAGAATATATTGTGTCCTTGCTTTGAGAGAGCAGAGCTGTGGGAAGCAAAGGGATGTGTATCTGTGTAATTGTACAACTTTTGTTATGCGATAATGCAGCAACCAGCGGGTGGTTCTTCTTTGAGGAGCAAGCTGGCACGGGTAGCCACTTCAAACACGTCGTCCACGGCTTCACCAGTTAAGGCAGAGCACTCGACGTACTTCTTGGCGCCGATGAATCTAGCAACCTGCTCACCTCTCTCTTTCCTCACGTACTTTTCATCGTAGAAAGGGTCAGAGCCGTCGTCAGCGGGTCTCAGGTCTTTCTTCAACCCGACAAGCACGACAGGTGCGTTTGGGCAGTATTGGCTGACTTCCTGCGCCCATTTCAAGCCAGCGTTGTCTAGTGAGTCAGGGGCATTCAAGGCAAATCCAATTAGGATGATATGGGCCTTTGAGTAGGACAACGGTCTCAATCTTTCGTATTCTTCCTGTCCGGCGGTATCCCATAGAGCCAACCTGACGGGTTTGCCGTCCACTCTACAGTCTGTAGCGTAGTTCTCAAACACTGTGGGGTGGTACTCGGTTGGAAACTCCCCAAGCGTGAACACGTACAGGAGGGAGGTCTTTCCACATGCACCGTCGCCAACTATGACGATCTTTCTCTTTATCACGTTATCCGACATGTCTGCGACCTGGATGGCTTGTTCTGTGTGCGGGAAACAGGCAACAGGGCTCACTTAGCACTTGCTTCTTGGTGTATTCTCGTGACAGCTGCCTTGTGTATCTGGCGGTCGGTTCTATCCTGGCGCTGGCTGGTGCAAAACAGACACGGGTGCTGCGGTGGCTAGGGGACTCCTCGGCTCGAAATCGTACAGTCACGCTCACTCTGCCACGGTATTCGTAATACAAGCACTAGCAATGACACTGACTCCTCTCTGTATCCCTCAATGGCACTGTCTTCGGCCACTGCTCTCTGTACAACAGCTGCCTTCCCGTCTCTTTATCCAAGTCTCCTTCTCCCTCTCCCTCTCCTTTACCAATTGGCCTGCACCGTGGGGCGGCACAGAGGGCAGGCCTATTGTCCTGTCGACAACCGTCGGTGGGGTCGCGCGGACGCCCGGTGGGGGCAACTGCAGGCGGCTGCGAAAAAATTTTCTTGGCCGCAGGACGCGGTGGCGGGCGGGTGACTGGGCTGTCGACTACGCGCTGCCCCTGGCGCCGTGGACTGGAGAATGTGGCAAGTGCGCGGTGGGCGGTGTGGCGAATTGGAGGCGGGAGATGTGGCGAGTACGCGGTGGGCACCTGCCCTGGCCAGCAGCTACACGGATGTGCATTACGGACTCCTAGACTCCTAGGCTGGTGATCCAAAAAGAAAACATTACACAAACACATATATCTACATAAACATATCTTATATATCGGACGCAGGCTCAGCGGAAACCCCAGCTGTCCAGCATGCCTGCCCCCGGCCCAATATTGCCCATCAGCGAGGATCCAAACGGAGTGCCCGATGAGCCAAAAAGAGCCGAGTCTTGTAGCGGGTCTGCCGGTGGGGAAGGTTGGCGCTGTGTCTGGTCGTGTAGCTCGTGCTGTGCCTGGTGCTGGTGGTGCAACGGCGCACTGCCGTGGATAACCTTGACCGCACTGGGAGCCCCCAAGTCGTCACGGATCACCTCAAAGGAAAACTGTAGTTTGCCAGACATGTTGACCCCTAGCACTGAGGCAAACTCGTTTAGTAGCAAATTCGGAAGCTGGCTCGACAAAACCGATTTCACATAGTAATAGAGCAACTGGATAGAGTAGCAGCCATTGCCATCAGAAGGTAACGTTCCCGAAGCCTTGGCAACCTCCATTTGGATTCTCTCCACCTCAACACCACCCAACGTGCTGGTGCCAAAGACTCCAGGGTACACTGTGCCAACAGCGCCAACAGCACCGCCAGTGCCAACACTGTTGTTTCTGCTACCCACACCGCCCAGTAGGGCGCTGTTCGGTAAGAGTCCACTGCTGCTGGTAGCCCCGGTAGAAGACACAGGGCCCTGGCTCGACCACAAAGAACGCGAGCCGGTGCCCCAGATAGACCCGCCAGAACTGTTACCAGCACCTATGGCACCTGTGCCTGCTGTACTGGCAGCACCTGTCACACTTGGCTGGTCCAGAGTGGTCCCCCAGATGCCTGAGTCACCGCCGCTTAGAACAACACTGGAGTGGGAACGGATGTCGCTGCCAAAGAGCGATGTCCCCGGTAACATTCCACCTTGCACTGTCGAATTAGATCTGGAACTCAACCCGCCGGACGGTAAACCAAATGATGGCATGGTACTGCCCATCTCCGTTGCGGTGTTCAGTGTTGTGTTCATCGTCATGGGGTTCATATAGCTTGCTAGCAGATCGATCTCTGTGTCGGTGGTAGCTGGTAGCTGTGGCGCAGCATGGGATAGAAACGGGAATGATGAGAAGGCCTTGCTAGCCGTAGCTGTGGCATTTGCCGTGGCTGAAGCGGTAGTAGGAGCATTGGCAGAGGATGGAGCCACCGTGCTATTGATGCTCAAGGCAGGAGATGAGTTGTTAGCCGGGACCGCATGGCTGGGCAGGAGACTGGAATTGGTAAAACCAGCATTCAGATAAGAAGTCTGGTAGGCCCATGGTGACGGTGAAGAAGACGTCTGCAGAGGTAGATCCATTAATGGCTGACTAGAGTATCCCAAATGGTGTGTCAGAGGCTGTGCAGAAGCAAGAGAGACAGAGCCCATGCTTGGGTAGCCGGGAGCTGGAGGGACATCGGTGTCAGGCTGAGAGCCCGAGTTGTTCGATATGAGATTGCTGAAATTCATTAGGTTGTCAGTCGAGGTATAGCTGATGTTTTCCAAGTTGTGGGACAGGGAGTTAGGTAGTAAATGCGGAGGCTCAGGGGACTGGTCCACTGGGAAACCTGCAGATGCCATTTGGGCCATACCTCGCTGATTACTGCTTTCCGTGGACGATTCATCAATTAGCCTGTCAACACTTTCTGCCAACTCTTTCCTTTGTTCTTTCGATTGCTTCGATTCTGTTCTCTTTTTCTTCTCCTCTTCACGACGCTTCTTCTCTTCCAACTTCTTCTGGTCTCTTTCAGCCTTCTCTTTTCGCAGTTTCTCCTGCTCGGCCTCTCTCTTTCTCTTTTGTTCCTCTTTCTTTCTCTTTTGCTCTTCTTCTCTCTTCTTACGCTCTGCTTCTTTCTTCTTGCGGCCTTCTTCAGTTTTTCTCTTCATCTCTTCTTTCAATTGCCTTTCGTGTTCTCTCTGTTCATCTTCTTTTCTCTTTCTCTCTTCCTCCTTTGCCTGTTGTTGTAAGCGCTTCTTTTCTTTTAACTTTTCTTTCTTCTTCTTCTTTTCCTCTTCTTTTTCCTTCTTTCTTCTCTCCTCTGCCTCAAGCTCTTCAATCAACTGTCTGGTGACGTCATCGGCAGCTTTGGCCTTGTAAGTAGCTATAAGTCTCGAAGTCAACACTTTTGACCTAAGCAATTGAAAAAGCTTTGCTGTCTCTTTGATCGACTGCTTCTTATATTCATCGGCATCCTCATCATTATGTGCTTCTCCATGCAACGGCTTGTTATCATGGTCATATTCATTTTCTTCGCTGTGATTGTGGTTCGATATCGGCTGGCTAACCTCTTCTTCTTCATTTTCAGATATAATGTCTTGGACATCAGATGGAAAAGCCCCCGGTATATTTTGTAATTTTTTCCTATCATTTCTTTGTTGGTCAAGCTGTTCAACCATGTCAATGAACTTTCGGCCATTGTTCTTCAAAATATCCTCTGCCATCGACATTATCACAGCGGCTCCCTTTGTATTCTTAGCTAGCGGTTCCGTTTTTAATCCAAGAATTGTATCCATTAAAGCCATCTGTTCTTTATAAAAATCTGACTCGCTATGGAGAAATCGGGATTCGTTGTACACTTGAAAGAGGTTCTGTAGTTCTTTTCCCAATGAATGCTTTCTATTACCACACATCTTACAATTGCAGTTGGGTTCCTGTTCGTTATACATGAGTGCCATCATTTCCTCTGTTTGAAAAGAGCAAATCTCTTTTTTCTGCTCCTGTGATAATTTATTCCAGAATTCTTTCACATTATCTTTCTCTTCAGAGGTCATATCTTTACCCCATTTAAAATTTCCAGGGGCTGGCTGAAGGGACTGTACTTCCAAGTACTCTCTGTACATACTTAGTGAGTATTCCAGATCTTCATAGTGGGGTTCTTGCACTTTCTCCGAATGATGGTGAGCCTGTTGATGGCTGTGATCATGGTGATGACAGGAGCTGTCATCGTCATCTTCGTATTCGTGTCCACTATGTTCTCCATCTTCATCGTGATCTTCGTAATCGTGATCATGGTCGCAGTGATGATAACAGCAGCCATCGCAGTCATCTTCGCCATCATAGCCTTCGTCGTAGTCATCTTCATCATCATCTTCATCTTCCTCTTCGTCGTCATATTCATGGGCATGGTGGTAGCGTAGGCGGTCCGAATCGTCCTCATCAAGTGGTGTGACAATTACATTTCCATCTGCGCCTTGCTTAATCACTCTGGAAGTCGGGTATTCTGCGTCTGGGTCATTCAACTGCACCTGCATCTTGAGTTGCTGATGGCGACTTTCTGTGCTATTTGCTGGTGATTTCTGGTTGGCGGGACTCGAATGCGCATAGTCAAAATGGATGTTTTCGCCTGCTATTAGTTTCGTAGCCATTCTTTGGAGTTAAATGATGGGACTTCTTGCTATAGTGATTGTGCCATATGAGAATTTTACGCTTCCTCCAGTGCTCGTTTGAAAAATGGTGCAGTACTGGCTAAAGCCGGAATTAGTCAAGTCGTTGATATTCTAAAGTAGAAAAGTGTTGTTTCTTATGCTCAAGTCTCCGGATACCCCGCTCTGTGCCAAGATGGTTCAAATCCTCACTTCTGTGTCTTCCGGGCCTCTATCTCTTCTCGTCTTAGTATCCTATGTCTTTTGTGAAGCTTCTGTCCCGCTAATTCTGTACGCTTCACTGTCAACTAAGCCTCTCGCTGTAAACGTCCGATCCAAATCTTTCTTGTTCAATATATCTCTTCGACTCTCTATACTTGACCTATCTACCCTCTCCCCATCCTCTTTTCTCTCTCTTTCAATCCACCACGATCCATTATATTTTACTCTCTATTCATTCTCACCCTCTAAGCTCTAAGCAGCTGGTTGGTCGTCCACAGCGTGGTCGTGCGCGGGTGCCAAATTTTTGCCTGCCCCCACTCCGATTATGTCATTGCCGTTGCTTGGGCCAGAGCTCTGCTGTTGTAGGCTATACTGGTACTGCTGGTAGTGCAGGGAGAATGGATTGCAGGATGGTGTAGTGGGAGGCGAGACGGGTGGTGGAAGAGGCCGGCTTGCAGCTACGTCGGGCAGCAGTGTGTGGTCTAGAGGCCTGGGCGGCACATGTGCCGGGCTCTAGGCCGGGCATTCTGTTCCGATTATGAAACGTAACTGCTCAGATGCGTACTGCGCATTTGCTGATTTATTGGCATTTTGACACTTGTCTCCTCTACCAAGAAAGTTACTCTCTTTGTTGTTAGTTTGGAATTCATTAGGTGGAGTCTCATCGGCTAATGAGACTTAGCTGTAGCTGTTAGTTAATTGTACAAGATGCGGGTTTAGCTCAGTTGGGAGAGCGTCAGACTGAAGATCTGGAGGTCCTGAGTTCGATCCTCAGAAGCCGCATTCTTTTTTTGCATTTTCCATTGACAGGACCATCGTTTAATTTACCTGATAGTGTTCTTTTTTTTCAAGTTTCAGATGTTTTAAGACCTGTAAGCCATTTTGTGCTGCCTGCTTGATCCTTCAAATTAATTGCTTAATTCAAATGTCACGGTTCTTCTGTTATGTTGACGGGGCACTTTGATCACAGCCAAATTGCTTATCTATTGAAAAATTAAATTACGAACTTTTTCATTTCTCAATTTTCGTTTTGCTGCGTTGAGCAATCAAACAGAAAACATGCACATAACTACCGCTGCATATTACGTAATTGTAAGATGCGGGTTTAGCTCAGTTGGGAGAGCGTCAGACTGAAGATCTGGAGGTCCTGAGTTCGATCCTCAGAAGCCGCATTCTTTTTTGCCTCCTTCATAAGGACCAGCTACACTCTGATGCCTTTTTTTATCAAATGACATCCCGCGTGCAAGCATCTTAATTGTTTTTGTATATGCCATGGTTATTCGGTGGTTTCAGAAAAGCAATCTATTTTTTATAAATCCAGAAAACAGTAGGTAACACATTCTTAAAAGATTACGTAAGTATCAGATGCGGGTTTAGCTCAGTTGGGAGAGCGTCAGACTGAAGATCTGGAGGTCCTGAGTTCGATCCTCAGAAGCCGCATCCTTTTTTGCTTCTTCTGCTGAAGAACCAGCCGTACTTTGATGCCTTTTTTTTGCGAAAATAGAAAGCTGTGGAAGTCCCCTCGGGGCCATTCTGTACCGTGCACACGTAGCTGCTGGCAGGTAATAAATCAATATTACGTCATAAATTATATAAAAAGCCTTTTGGCTTACGTGCGCAACATACCGCAAATCGTTTTATAGTGGGCTTTCAAGGCAATAAGACATTGGAAAGCAGTGGAAAGCAGTGGAGTGGAGCGGTGAAGTAGAGAAAGAGGTGACCGGGCACCTTACAGAGGACCGTTGGCAGCAGACAGATTAGCGTATTATATAGCATTTGCAGGAGCATATAATGAAGTACGGAAAAGTTGAGCTATACGGAGGAGCGATCACGGCTCAGATACCTGGAGGCCTAATAGACGCATCGATGCTCAGACAGATACCTGACACACAAGAGGTGTTTGTGTCGTCAGATACCTCTGAGATCCATAAAGATGACGCGATCATAATAGATCTTCTGGAGAGAGTTGAGGACGTTGAGGACGAGACAGCAATCACGTACCATCTATCTGAAATCTCCAAATTGAACGGTGTGGACACCGATGCGTCCAAGGTGCTGTTCCAAGAGCAGGTTAGAGCTACCAATCTTCCAGATGAGTACTCTGCTCTCATAGTGTCCGGCGAAGAGGCCAAGAAGTGGGGGAGAGACCGCGTGACGCTGGTTTTGGTTCTCGGCATGATCAGACTCAAGAAGGCGTCGACGGACCTCCTCGTCTCGTACAATATGCCGTTCAGTGACGCTGCAGAACTCCAAGACTTGTCCAAAGTGCTAGACGGGGATACGGCCAAGGACAACCTCGCCCTGGCTAGAATAAATACCGGAAAAGACGTTGTCGCAAACGTGCTCCAAACCATCAACGTGCAAGACTGGAACCTGTTCGGCTGATTCCACACTACACCTTCCCCTACATAACCTAAATCTCCTAATAATTCTACCTCAGTAATACTAATTCTCATGAACTCATGCCTTTCACGTACTCCCAATTCCCATCCTACTGCCCCCACTAGCTCAACCCGCCACAAGTCTCTGGTCCGCTTTTCGAGGCTCAGTGCTTCGCCTTGGCTTCACTAACAGTTTTTTTTGAGGTGTTTTACCTGGAAGGGGGGACACCACCAGGGCATGAAAGAGGCACGAGGGCACCAGACAGGGGACACTAGACGGAGCTGGGGTAACTTTGAGTGCTAGGATAGACATCAGGCTGAATCTTGATAGAGGGCTAAGGTGGGAGTTGCTAGTGTATTGAGGAGAAGTACACTATTGTTTCATCCGGCGTAGGCAGCGGGAACAACCGGGGCAACATCTAATAGAGCCAAAAGCGCCCATAGAGGAAGCGTCTAGGACCGACCAAGGAGGTATAGACTGAAGAAACAACCTGGTACAGATAAATATACAGAAGTATCCAAAAGGTAGACGGAGAAACAGCATGAAGCTTGGACTCGGGAACGCTATAATAGCCATAGCATGTCTGCTGGGATCGACAGACGCCGCCAAGAGCGATTACACGGTGGAAGACTTGCCTGGACTCAGCGATATTGCTCCTGAATTGAGGCCTGTAATGCATGCGGGACAGCTGGAAGTGCATGCCGAAAACAATACAAATCTCTTTTTCTGGAGGTTTGCTAAACAAAGCACCAATACTACACTGTCAAGCAAACGTGATGATAGACTCGTCATTTGGTTGAACGGTGGCCCGGGATGCTCATCTATGGATGGCGCACTCATGGAAATTGGGCCTTTGAGAGTTGATGACAAAAGTAATGTCATCTTGAATGAAGGCACATGGATGGAGACCGCAGACCTGTTGTTTGTTGATCAACCGGGAGGAACAGGATTCTCTTTTACGGAAGCATATGACCATGAGTTGACACAAGCATCAGCAGATTTTGTCCTATTTTTGAAGAAGTATTTTGAAGAATTTCCTGAAGACGAAAAAAGACAAATATGGATTTCCGGTGAATCATACGCAGGTCAGTATATTCCATACTTTGCTGACTATATACTTCAAGAAAACTCCAATGAAGATAGCGATTTCTCTATTGATTTGAAGGGTCTGTTGATTGGTAACGGCTGGATTGAGCCGGATATTCAGTCTTTATCATATGTCCCATTCGCAGTTAAGAACGGTTTGATAGAAACTTCCGACGAACAGTTTGAGAAACTCGTGAAGCAATCTGAGAAGTGTGAAAATGCCATAAAAAACAAAGATGATACAAGATTTGAAAAAACACAATGCAATAGAATTTTGGATGTGCTTTTAAGGGTTACTATGCAACGAAATGGTCACGACAGAACTTGCCTTAACATGTATGATTTTAGAAAATGGGATTCTTACCCATCATGCGGTGCTAACTGGCCGGAGGATCTTGCCAATGTGACTCCATTTTTAAACCTTGAAAATATTCAAAATCATTTGAACTTGAAGAATCCAAAGCACTGGTCTGAGTGTGACTCTAAAGTGTCGTCCAATTTTTCACCAAAGACATCTAAAAAATCTTTTGACTTGTTTCCAAATCTATTAAAGCAACTACCAATTATGCTATTCAACGGTGATAAAGATATTATTTGCAACTATATAGGTACCGAGATGTTAATTGAGAAACTGCAAATTAACGATGGCCAGTTGGGATTTTCTGAAAATGCTGAGAAGAATAGTTGGTATTACGATGAGCAGCAAGTTGGGGAGATTAGATCTGAATATAATCTGACCTATGTGAAGGTTTATAACTCTTCTCATATGGTTCCATTTGATCTACCTGAAGTTTCAAGAGGTCTACTAGACATTATGATTTCTGACTCAAGAGTTATTGATTCCAAGTTCATGACCCCAGTTTACGATATGTCAAGTGATGACTTTTACTACGTTAAAGCGGATAAAACTGAAACTCAAGATTCCGAAAAGAGTGACATTGAGACAAGTTCGCAGCCAAGTGACAGCGACTCAACGCATGAGTCTAACAGGCGTTCTATATATGTCTTCTTTGTTGAATTGGTGGCTTTTGTTGTCCTTGTTGCCGTCTTTTATTACTGTTACACATTATACTCCAAGGGGTCCACAAAATCTGCATTCTTGTCTTCATCTTCATCTAAAAAGAAGAAAAGAGTCCATTGGTTTGATGATTCTAGCGATTTTGATGAGGACAGTGCGCCTGTTGGCAGCGTGCCAACTAAAAGCCAATCTATGCTTGGCCCAGTTTTGAATAAGCTAGGATATGGCGTTGATAGTAGATTGACTAAAAATTACGCACCTGTGAATAGAGACATTGAGTTAGGTGAAGTGGAAGATCAATTTATAGTGCAGAGCGATGATGAAGATTTCACTGGTGGTACCCTACAAACATCGACCAACAACGGCGTTGGAACTGCTTCGCAGCAACAGGAAGAAAGCCAAAATGACCCTTTGAATAAGACTGAAGAGGAAGAAGTCATTTTCTCACGCCCTTGATGGAATCATGAAAGCTATGAACACACATGCTACTGTACATTATATTTATTAGTATTCTTTTTACCCGTTTTGAATTTCCCATTCGCCGTTTACAGACAATTCTCTTTTGTTTCTTTATGATTCTCCTGTTTTATATATAGTATTCGTAGTATTTTCATCGATACTAAAGACACCAACGCTTACATGCCATATCTACATTAAATTTGTTCGGAGAAATCATAAATTTCAACTAAGTAGATCAAGGAGAAAGCAAACTATTCCATGAAGACGGACATCATCAAAGGTAGCAGAGTACAAAGGAAAGCATCTGTCATATGTCAAACCGATTTGAACACCTTTGGATTTAACATGAATTTAAGAACCAATGTAGAAACAAAGGAGAACCCACAGACTGCGCCGGATAAGACAATAACCTTATCATATCCGTTCAAGCCTTCATCACCTAATAATTTACCAGCAATTGGTAAACTTGCCAAATTGAACAAAGCAACAAACCCATAAATGGCACCAAAACGTTTGCCCACCTCCTCAACCCTCGATAGCTGACCGATTAGTGCAGGAATCAAGGAGTAAGCAGATGACACTAGAAATCCATATACAACAGAGAAGAAGTAGAGACCTAGTAATTTGTGTGGATAATATCTTGCCGGTAGCCAAAGCGCAAATGTCATGACTGTCATCAAGAATGATGTCACAAGGGTCACATTGCATCTTCCGTAATAATCGGAGATCAAAGCAGGGATGATGTGGCCAAACAAACCAGATATTCCAAAGACAACGATCATTAGGAAAGATGCAGACTCGGAAATGCCTTCAGCAATGGCGTAGGATGGCAAATAGGTCAAGGTCAACAACAAAGAGAATTCGATAGACACAATGGCGGTTGTTAAGACAAAGAACTGCTTCTCTTTCAGTAAGCCTATATCAAAGTTTGCTCTGATAAGTGTGAATAATGGGATACCGAGTTTTTCTTTATTTAGCACCTTAGTTCTGTCTTTAACTGTAAAATAGGCAATCGCAGTACATGCAAAACTGTAAATTGCCAGCACTCTAATGGCCCAACCCCATCCAACTTGAACAAAAAGTCTTCTTAAAAATAAGGGAATGACCACACCACCAATAGAGCCACCCAATTGGGAGATACCCTGCATCAAGCCCAATTTTTGAAAATAGAAATGACTGACAGCGGACACTAGAGGAGTGATAATGAAAGCGGATCCAACACCCACCAAGATACCGAAACTGAGAATAAACTGGTATGTGACGTGACAGAAACTGGTTGCCACAAGACCGCTACACAGAAGAACCATACCAATAAGCAACAAAGGTTTTGTTCCATGTAGATCAAAGATAGGGCCAATGATCAAGCAGCCGCCCATAGTAAAAAACGAGTACAAGGAGAAGATCCACGACACTGTGGTGGCCGACATGTCACTCAACTGATGTTCGCTGACGTAGGACTGAAGGACACCGATCGACGACATGATACCCCAAGCAGGCATAAGACCCACCATGGACCCGATGACAATAAGCAAATGTCCCTTATCGTATTCAAAGCCTTCTTCATCCACGGTTGGCATCTCGTTTGGGACTTCTATGGACATGGAGTCCATTCGAGGCGGTCTCGAGTACTGGGTGTCAGTGTTTTCGAATGGTGACGAGGTTTCAGAGTCTGCACTGTGCAAAGAGGAAAAAGCAGATGGCTGCTCTGGCATCCGGCTGAAGCTGACATCGACACTCAGGTCCCTCGTGTGGGTTGACACGTCTGTGGCTTGGTTTCTGTGCTTGACTGTACTCATAACAGATTTACCAATAAATTAGCTCTCCAGTAACAAGTACTATTCGTGTAAAAACAACCTAAAACTCCAGAGACACTATCAAAGTGGTGCAAACAGAGTTATATACCCAAGTTCTGCACCCATGTCTTTTACCGAAAATGTGTCATATCAACTTAAAGAGCGAAAAAAGCCGCAGAGGCCGGCCAAACTTCTTGGGACGTTGCAGGACGGTGTTCCCTCATGGAGATAGGCCGGTGATAGCAAACAGACAAAGATTAGCCAATAGTGTGCAGAAGCAACAGCCAGGGAAGGACACAGAAGCAGAGAGGAGCAGCAGAGGTCTGAACAATGTGTGGAGTTGCAACAGAGACAGCAGCTGTGCAAATGTGCCAAGCATAGAGATCGGACAAAATGCGCCAGACAGCACTCTGCGGACGCTTTCAAAAAGTCTGCACTCCCCAAGGCCCACTTCTGCGAGTCATCCTGTTTCAGATACAACCCAGTGTCCCTTGTGTATGACGCCATGAAGTGTAGGAGCACCGCTCATGTCTCCAACCGTTATCTGCACCTTGACGGTTGCAACAGCCGCAATCTGCATTCTGTCGACATATATGCACCCCGGCTGCCCAGTTTTTCCCACAGCCCGTCGACATGCGGGTGATTACACCCTGCTGACATAAGCAAACACAAAGACATTTTTTCTGCCTTTTGTCTTAAGGAAAGCGCAAGGGACACAAGAAAGAAGCAACAAGAGCAGTGTGGACTGGAAATGTTGTGGAACAGCAGCAAGAGAGTGTGTACAGAGCCGAAGAAGGTATATCGTTAGGGGTATTTATACACGTGCAAACATGGATCCGGCTAGTAAGTTGCTTTGGAAAAGATCGTTGATATACGGAGGCGGTATCATCTTATCCGGAGTGCTATTGTTCAAGTACACCACGCCAACGGAGGAAGAGCTTGTTGCGAAGCTATCACCTGAGTTGAGAGCGGATTATGAGAAAAACAAGGAATTAAGAAGAAAAGAGCAAGAGATTTTAATGGAGATCATTAAAAAGACGTCTGCCTCGAATGACCCTATTTGGAAGACGGGGGAGATTGCGTCGCCATGGTCCAAGGAGAATGTGCAGACAAGCGAGTCCATCTTGGTGAAGAGAGAGAGATTTGAGAAGGAGCAGGCCCAAAAGAACCAAATTGCCGAGTTGGAGAGATTGAAGAAAGAAGTGGAGTTGACACAGGTTATAGAGAGCGAAGACAAGAGCAAGAAAAGATGGTACAAATTGTGGTGATTGGTTTTAAAGTTCGTCTATTTTCGTTTATAACATGTACATACCAATGAAGGACAATATCAAGGAACCCATACACCGGGCGTAAATGAGTACTTAAATAGACGTATTTGGAAATATACATAGGCGAACAAAATGGTTATATTCTTCCGCTTCCCCATCTGCTGAAAAGTCTGGCACCGTTCAAGCCCGCAAGAGCACCTGTTGGAGCGTTTGATGCTGAGCCGGCGGTTCCAACCGTGCCCAGCCCGGCGTTAACGCTCGTTATACTTGACGAGGAGTTATCCTGTTTATTAGCCTCGTCTAGAGCCGTCACGATGTTATTAATGTTTGTGTCTATCACCATGCCACCTTGGACAATCTCTTCTAGCGCTGCTTCTAGAACCTCCCAATGCATCACTAGGTCCAACTCACACACGTTTCTGAAACATTTGTTCAGCACTTGGACAAACACCTGAATCAAGTCTAGTATACCCAATTCTGATTCCTGCTCATCAACGACAAAGATGAAGTATAGAGTGGCGTAGTGTCTGTATATGACTTTTAGATTCGAAATGTGCTCTAGTAGGGGAGGAGGCGTTAGAAACCAGCATTGGTAGTCTGTCCTCTGCGAAACTAACTGGTGCACCTGTTTGAGTAGAAGCTGCTGTGTTTGAATGTCCACCGGTGTGTAAAATTTCATCAATCTGGGTTGTCCAGATTGGTTGACTGTGACAGAGCAAGGCGTGGCGCCGGGTGTCAGTAACGATGAACGTGCTGCGCGTTGAACGCCCAAAAACACTTACATATGAGAACTGACTGGATCATGGCAAGGCGGTGATGTGTCCGGATCTGCAAAGGTCTACTGTGGGCATCTGCCACTGCCCCTGCCTCTCCAGGCCCGGCCTGCTTCACCCCACGCAGGGTGTGTCCTGTCTTTGTATTACGCTGATGCTGAGCGGGTCCCCTAGGAACAAACACACCCGTGCACCAGCAAGCACACCAATCAGCCCACCCGTGCACCACAACAGGCGCCGTGTTGGGCGGGGGGTATGAGGCGCTTTGGGTGGGTCCGACCGTTGCCGGGGGAACGGTGCATAGCAGAGACGACACAGGCCCAGAGGACAAGCAACAGCAAACGGAGCACACGGAGCACCAGGACACACACAGCAAAGACACAGGCACAGGCACAGCGCCAGCGCACGCAGCGTGGCCTGTGGCTACCGCCACAGGCCGCCTCCAGGCGCTCAGCCACCGCCTTGCCGAGCCCCCGGGCTTGCGAGGGCCCTCAGCCAGCCCGTCCGCCCAAGCCTTGGTGCTGAGCGTTCCGTGCCGCCAGGCCATTGCTCGTTCACTTGGTCCACCACTAGTCTTACCACCAGCAGCAACACTAGCACCACCTCCACCTCCACTCCCCTGCCTCTACGTAATCCCATCGTAAAGGGGACCCGCCGAAAAGCTCGCCTCCTCACATTTCTATTGTGTGATTTGATTGTTAAAATTAGAACATTAGCAAGACGATAGTACAGAGAACAGCTGCGGTATTGCGTGCAGTGACGGTTACGGTTGTTTAGGGTAGTGCTTGATCTGTAGAGCGGATCGGTGTTGCTGAAAGAGTGCTTGATTGTGGAGCCAGCCGAGCCAGACAAGACAGACCCCAGGCGTGTATAAGGAGATTGCTTCCCCCAGCCTGCTGCTTGCATTCCTGTTCCTCCCTTTGCTTCGTATCGGACATACAGATACGTTCTCTCCTTGGATACCACACACCCAGACACATACGCATACCGCAAGTGGCCCAGCCTGCGCCAGATACATCCCCTGCCCCACACACGTGAAAAATGGGCATTAGAGACCTGTTCAAGTCAAAGAAGAAGAGCCCTTCTTCCTCCTCTTCTCACTCTTCGAACCCGCAAGCATTCGCATCCAATGGATCAGCTCAAACCAAACACACTGCGACACAACCCCTCAAATCCACAGCGGATGCACCAAGACCCACTGCTGCATCAAATGGCCCAAGACAAGCATACAAGGAAGCCATACCTCCTGCTTCAGAGTCGATGGAAACCTCGCTATCCGCTTCGCCATCAGTCTCAATGGCACAAAGCAAGTCAAAGACAAGCTTGTCTTCAACAATGGTGAACAGAAGGCAATCAAGATCTTCCGATGCCAACAGAGTATTGTCCGTCCCAACAACGTTTTTGAGACAGTCAAACACCATGAACTCCCATTCCAGATCAAGCTCAAGAAACTTCTCGCTTGGTAAGTCACTGGCTGATCCGTTAGACAGTGCTACGAATTTGCCAGAGGAGCTGGTGCCTATAGTGACTTTAATCCACGCACAACAAGCAAGATCATACTGTGAAATGTTTGCTCAGGTGCCCGTCTTTGACATTGTCGAAGAGTACACCTCCGAGTCTGAACACCAGTGGATAGTGGTTAGTGCAAAATTAAACGGTACAGAATTGGCCATATGGAAAATGGATGAAAATACAAGTGAAGCATTGAGAAATGATGATAATGGTGGTTTTAAGCCAATCTATATCAATATCTCCGATTCAGAGTTTGTTTACTCTGTCACCTTTGATGAAAAATTGAACAGAGACTGTTATGATTTGAAAATTAAGTTGACAAATTCAAAAAACTACCTTATAAGGTTTGCAACTAAGGATGACATTGACTACTTCTACTCTACGCTTTTGCTATCGCAATTTGAGTTTAAACAACTTCAAGAAAGTTTCACAGGTGCTTTATTGTCTTCTAAGGCCATCCATTTTTCAGACATCAGAACCTTATTGGCTCCTAACAACAAAAACATTAAAGAGGAATGGTGCGTCTTGAGATTTCCTTTCTTGAACGATAAATGGATTAGATGCTATGTGGTTATTATTCCAAATACCTCTTCCAACAGCAAAAAGAAGGGTAAAACTGGAAAAATCGAAATTTATACATCTTCAAGCAAATCCAAAAAGTCTTTTCTAGCCTCAATAGTCAATATGAGAACTTGTTCTTCGATTTACCCTGAGAATCCATCATTTATTAACTCTAATTCATTGCTAAGAATTACGGGTGATAATTATATTAATGGGAATCTATTGGCAAGTGTTATCGCAGGTGAAGATGATAATGCTGCTCATTCGGGTGCAAGAAGCAGATCATCATCTTTTGCTTTATCGAAGAAGATGTCCTCAAGCTCTCTATTATCATTAAAAAGAAAATCTCAGATATCTCCAAACAATTCAAGAACAAACTCGTTCACAAACAACACGGACAAACAAGTGGAATCTAACGAGTCTTTGGCCTCCTCTTCAAATAATTCTGACAATAAGAAATTGAAAGGTGTCAACCTTTTGCGTACCCATATGTGTTATTTGATTCCGGAGACTCATTCAGGTGTTGAACCCGCTGAGACAATGATTAGAACTATGATTCCAATTATGAACTGTTTTCAATTGTATGGAAGACCAAACAAGTTCATCTCGAGTAGAGAAGAAAAAGAGTCTTTGCTATTTGGCTTGCCACAGTTACCACACACTCAGTATTTAGATAATGAAGTGGCGTACCAATTGGTGTCCTTGAATATTGAGAACTCGCTCAAAGAAAGATGGTTGAACAATGATTGGATCCAAGTGTTTAAAGAGATGGTGTATTTCAAGATTTCTAAGGGTTGGCAAGGGTCTGGGTCCTTGATCGAGACTTTCAAGGATGGGTTGCTATATAATAAGGCCAAGTTTGACGAGACCTACCTTTGTGATTATGACGATTACAATCCTGAAGATGATTTCAACGAGGATTTCTTTGGCGGCGAATTGTCGAACAAGAACACCGACTCCGGGTCCATCGTTTTCAGTCCTCCGCCTAACATCAGCACAGGCGGCAAACCAATATCGCCGGGCATGAGAAACAGCGATACCTTCTCCCAGCCTCAGTCCCCTTTGCAGAACCAGTACAAGCACGACGCAGCCTCCGACAGAGACGCTACACAAGACATGGACTACTCTGATTTCGACAGGATTCACGACTCTACGCCACAGCACCCCCACTACCCAGAGCTGCAGCACGGCTACTATGACGCCAGCGACGCTCCTTCCCCTGCTGCTCCTGCTGCTGCCGCCGTCCCTGTTCCACAGTCTAAAAGCACTTCGTCCCACGGCTACAGATCTCTAGCAGAGGCGGCTTTCTAGCCGCCCTGCCTACTATTTCCGTACTCTTTATTTCATCATATACCTATCCCTTCTTCTTTTACTTCATGAAATATGTATTTAATCCCATTAGCCTTTATTTCTTCAGAAATCCACACTTGTAATGCACTGCTCATGATATGGAGCCGTTAGGATGGCATTTTTTCCTAATGCGAAATTGCCGCCAGCACAGCTGGAATAGACGGAGTGGAGAAGACGGAGGAGAGAGAGTGGAGGAGACAGAAGAGAGCAGGGGATGGTGGACAAGGTGGGAGTAGCAGGAGCAGAGTGACAGTGCAGCTGACAGGCAGCTGACAGTGCAGCTGATAGAGTCTAAGAGAGCGGGAAGCGGCAGTGAAGCGGTCAGAGGAGGCCGGAGCGCAGTAGAATTGAAAAACCGCTGGAGTACTGGCGGAGTACAGCTAGAGCACACACAGGCGACATCGAACACCAAGACACACCCAGGATACATTCAAACACACAGAAACACACCCTGCACCATGGGCGACTCAAAGCTGTACGTGAGAATCAAGCCTTCAGAAATCGTGCTGGAGCTGAAAGGATACGAGAAGAAAGCCAAAGCGGTGCTGTACAGAAAGACCGTGCTCAAGAAGATCATAGCCAACATGTCAATGGGCAACAACGAGGTGATGTTTTTGACCGACCAAGTGCTCATGATTCTCAAGGAGCAAGGAGACTCGGACCTGGAAGTGAAGCGGTTGGCGTACCTCTTCTACACAACCTACTACATGAACAAACCTGCAGACACTCTACGGATCCTGCCAATCTTGCAAAACGACTTCCACAATGGCAAACCGCCCGTCAGAGTGCTGGCCGTAAAGACGCTGGCCGCCATCCAGCTAGACGAGTCAATTGCACTGGTGAATGAGATACTGCCTCTTGGACTGAAAGACACCGACCCAGCTGTTCGTAAAACATGTGCCTATGCAGTTGCCAGGATCTTTGAAAAGAACACCTCCAACCAAAACTCAAGTCTATTGAACCAACTGAATGTTTTGCTACAGGACGACGACTGCTCTGTTGTTGCGGCTGCCTTGAGCGCCCTAAACGACATCACGGAGAGGTCACAATCTCTGAAATTCAACATTGACTTTGAAAATGCCTTGAAGCTGGCTCAGAACCTATCGTCATGTGACCAATGGTCCCAAATATACACCTTGAATGCCTTGATGTCATGTATTCCACAAGACCGGAACGAGTCTGTGCAGTTGGTGGACCTGTGCATCCCGTATTTGCAGTCACACAACTCGTCAATTGCATTGAACTCCTTGAAAGTCATAGTTTACTTGAGTAACTACGCTCACGGGCTTGCGGACATCTTTCCTGCCCTGTCCGAAAGAATATCGAGCTGTGTATCGACATTGATGCTCAAACCAACCGAGATCCAGTTCTTGGTGATGAGAAACATCATCTTATTGCTATTGAACAAGTCAGTCTTCCTAAAGTTGGACGTGAGAATGTTCTTCTGCCAGTACGACGACCCTATCTATATCAGAGACACCAAGTTGGAGATCATCTTCTTGCTAGCAAATGAGTCAAATATAAATGTTGTGTTGAATGAATTTGAAATATACGCCATGGAAATCGACATCCAAATGGTGTGCAAGTCAATCAGGGCCATTGGTAACCTGGCAATCAAGTTGCCATCATCAAGTGACAAATGTGTCGAAGTTTTAAGCAGTCTCTTATCCAACTCGATCTCCTATATTGTTCAGGAGATTGCAATCATAGTGAAAGATGTTTTCAGAAAATATCCAGGACGTTACAATTTCCTGATACAGCCATTAATCAACAACATCAACCTAATAGAGGAGCCAGATTCCAAGGTTGCTATAGCTTGGGTGTTGGGTGAGTACAATGAGTCAATTCCAAACGCAGAGTCTCTACTACGAGACATGTTTTCCAACATCACAGAAGAGACAACCGAGGTGAAAGCGTCGCTGTTGACCGCAATCATCAAGACCTATGTCTGCAACCCTAGAGAAAAGGCCGTCCACAGTTTGACAGTTGATATGTTGAAGTATACGACCGAAGAGATCGATGATCCTGATCTTCGAGAGAGAGGCTATTTCTACTGGGGATTGCTTTCATCCCAAGATTCAAACCTGAAAGATATAGTCAAAGCACCTTTGCCTGTAATTGAAGAAGGTACCGACACATTGCCGCAGGACATCCTGGAGGAGCTGGAACTGAACATTGGCACGTTGGCCTCGATCTACTTGCGTCCTGTGAAACAGGTTTTCAGATTGGCCAAGCAGAAGAGTCTTCCAAGTTCACCAGCCTTGGTGAGCAAAGATAAAAAGGCCATCGCATCAAAATCGCCAACCATGAGTTCTGATGGAACTGAATCGAGGGATAATGTTAACAAAGTAAGAAATCATTTGAAGAATTTGAATTTTGATCAGACAACGTTGCACTCGTCAAACTCAGTCACTGTTACTTCCCCTGTGGAGAGTACATTTTCCAGCTCCGCTATGGGAGAGTCTCCCTTTGGATGAAGTTTCCATGCACGCCACGCCTTTCTATTACTATCCATATACACATTCGAATTATTATCCTTCTATTATCTTACCTTTCAGCAAAATGTAATTGACGCTGACTTTTCATAGACTTAGAGCTACTTCGTCATCACTAAATTCGTCATCGCTTTCAGCTTTAAGAATTGCAGATCCGCTGTCTTCTTTCTTCACAGTAATTGTATTCTTGTCCTCCATTTCTTGTAATTCTGACTGATTTTGCCCGTCTGGTACATCATCAACTGTTTCTACTTTTGGAATTGGTGTTAGTCCTTTATCACATTGCCGAACGTCGATAATTTCAATATCACCTGACAGCCTGACCATTCCTGTCTCACTAACGGGCACTGTAGTCTCAATCTCAACCACAGGCATATTGGCCTCTGGTCCATTAGGCATGGAATCCAACTGAATGGGTCTTCCAAGGATTGTAGACAATATAATGATAGCCGCATATTTTGACAAAACCAGAGAATTCTCTTTGCAGAAGGTTGAAGAACAACAGTTCGGACAACCCCATTCACAGTCACAATTTAGCAGATTGTCGATGGCCTTCTCTAGAATAATATCAATATTATCAAACACTTTAGTGCTTAAACCAGAACCATACTGTCCTCCTTTGTTGTCATAAAATATAATTCTAGCCGGCCTCTTTCTCTTTGTTTCTCTTTTTGCAAACTCTTTCTCGGGTGCTTTACATTCAGTTTGAATCTCATCAGCACCTGAAATCACAAACAAAGGGAGCAAATTCATCACGGCATGCTGTGCTGCATGTATACCACCGGGAACACTCAGCGCCTTGCCTTTTATGAGCTGTAACGCCTTGGTTGGAATATCAATCCATATACCTTTCGACTTGATAACCACAGGAGGATTATGAACTTCGACAGCGTCTAAAATTTTGTTGTTTTTATCCAACTTAAAGAACCCAAACACCACAATTGTAGTTTCAATTTTTCCAAAATAGATGGGGACATCACTTGTGGTGAGTGACCTAATTTTCTCAATTTCAATGGGGTCAACATTACTGAAGTCTCTCTGTGATGTGGTCCAGTCAACGTTAACTCTCTCAACTTTTGCATATCTTTCCTCCGGATTGAACTCCCTAACCAAATACGGCAAACCTTGATGAATAAAAATGCCTCCATCATATAGAGTGAAACTAGTTCTAGATGCTTCAACTTCTTCAATAATGATATTTCTGTTGTTTGTGACATCAATGACAGCGTACATATCCTGCTCAATCGCCCTTATAGACACTGAAGTGGAAGGCCATGGCAAAAACCTAGAACTACAGTGATAAGTACGATAGAGTTCATCGAAATCTAATTTCTTGTCACAGACATCCTTCAATTTCTTATAGTCACCAAAGAATTCCATCTCCATTTTCAAATCCTCCTTGAAAGGGATCTCAAATGCGGCACACTGTAGCTGCCCTTCTAAAACCAAGATATTATCAAAGTCTAATGCCAAATCCGGATAATCCATATTCAGAAGCTCCTCTGGATGCTTCATAAAGTGTTGAGATGTTGGATCACCACTACCGACTAGAACAGCCAAGGAGTCTTTATTTCTTCTACCTGCTCTACCAATTTGCTGATGAAAGTTGGATATAGAAATCGGAAACCCGCACATCAAAACAGCATCCAACGAACCAATATCAATTCCTAGTTCCAATGCATTCGTAGAGATTATCGCCTTCAGATTACCATTAAACATCTGTCTTTCAATCTTTCTTCTATCGGAGGCCGAGTAGCCACCCCTATAACTCATTACCTGACCTAGTAACTCAACCTTACCGGAAGAAGTAAGAATCTGTCGAACCTCTTTCATTAAAAGTTCAACAACTTTTCTAACAACACAAAAGACTATTGTTCTTACATTCTGTTTCATTAGCTCAATGATAACTTTAGCAGACTCTAAAATAAAGTTATGCCTTCCTGCCAATTTGTCACCAGGATCAATATAGGGAGGGTTCCAAACAACTAGATGCTTTGCACCGGATGGCGAGCCATCTTTGGAAATATGATGAATTGAGTCTGTTGGGATTCCAAAGATATTATGCATATGTCCTACAGGGTCTTTCAAGGTTGCAGAACAAGATATGAACACAATGTCATTGTTTCCCAACAGAGAGCAGACCCTCCGCAGCCTTCTCATGATCAAAGAAACATGAGAGCCAAATAATCCTTTGTACATATGAAGCTCATCGATAATAACGTATTTCAGGTTTGAGAGAAACCTTCTCCACTGCTGGTGATTAGGCAAAATACTCGCATGTATAATATCAGGATTTGTGAAAATGACAGATGCGTTAGATCTGATAAAATCACGATCTTTCTTTTCCGTGTCACCATCATAGGTCCCCACTGTGGTACCACGGATCTCGGGCATATACTTTAAAAACTCAATAAATGATCTCTTTTGATCCTGTGCTAGTGCCTTAGTGGGGAAAATGTACATTGCGGTAACATTTGGGTGAATCTCCAGGGCTGAAAGAACCGGAATTTGATAGACCAACGACTTACCAGAAGAAGTGGATGTCGATATAATAACATTCTCACCATTTTGAATGCTCTTGATAGCTTCCGATTGGTGAGAATATAATTCTTTGATACCTTTGCACTCGAGCAGACCTTCGGTTACCATGGGACTTAGCTCAAAGTTTTGTTCTTCTCTGTAAGTAGCTGCCTTCGACACAATCAAGAACTCGCCATCTTTGTCTATTTGATCTTTATAGAAACTTGCTTGTTTCAAGTTATCAATCACTTTTGGAATAGTTGGCCTTATCATGTCCTTGCTAGCTGATTGTTTATCAAGAGAAGTTTTAATCATCTCTTCAATCGGATCCACATAGTCTATAGATTTAGGTAGTCGCAGCTTTGCCAATCTAGTCAATTCGTCCCACGGGCTGGCGATGTCTTTGCTTTGGCAGTCACGTATGAACCTGGATATGGCGATCTGGAACTTGTTGTTTCTTTTCACGATCAACCGCCTCATTGACTCCTGCGTATATACCGGCATCTTGATTTCGTTTTTGTAGGACGAGCTTGTCTTTGATTTCCGCAAGTCTCCATCTATGAATTCAAGCACCAGGACCTGCTTTGTGCGTTTCTCTGTTCCGTACTCATCCTTAAGATCATAGATGTCCACGTCCTTTTGCTGAAACCCGTCTTTCCACGTGAAATGCTTCTCTTCCAGGACGAACTGGTTCTCGTCAAAGTAGTCAAACACCACGTCTTCCGGGATGAGGCATGCGATCCTGGCAATATCCAGCTGTTCCAACTCCCTTCCCAGTGCCTTTTCCACCGGCTCTTTCAGCAGCTCCAGTGTCGTGATGATGTGCTTTCTGGACGACAGAAACGTGAAATACGAGTTGAGCCGGAAGTGGATCGTGTCCAACTCCCCAAACTCCGCTGGCCATGTGTCTCTCGAGGGCAGCTCCTCCAGCTCCACTTTCTGCCGCTTCGACTCCACCAGCCGGTTCACCCCAGCTGCTCTTTTATGCCACGACATCCTCCGTCTCCCGCTGCTCCATTCAGCCCTCTGTGTCCGGCTCCCCGCCCTCTACCGTCCAACCTCCTCCTGGCTCCTTCATGTAGCCATTTCATGGCCCCCTGGGCCCCCTGGGGCCCTCTTAGTTTAGGACCCTGTCGACAACGCCACCCGCTGGCCCCGCTGCTGGTCTGTCGACACGTGGCGGCGGCCTCGGCCGGGGCGCCAGGAGCTGCTGTCCGCGGAGATGCTGCGCCACGCCCACAGGGCCCCGTCGACGCGGTGGGCGGCCCGGCAGTGGCGAAGAGCCAGAACGACCCCACAGTGAAAGTCACCAACCTCAACAAGGCCAGCGTGCTAAGAGTGGAGCAAGTGGAGCAAGTGGAGCCAGTGGAGCCAGTGGTGTGCAGCGGTGGGTACAGAGCACAGCAAGGAGAGCAGAGAGCTAGGATGGAGCCGAAATTCCAGATCACAACGTTCTCAATAGGCAAGAAACAGAGGCACTCTAGGGCGTGTGATCGGTGCAGAAGAACACATAAAAAGTGCCGGTACTTGAACCCGTCGGATGAGACGTGTGAACTATGTGTGAAGGCAAAGACGCAGTGCACACTGGAAGGGGACGACGAGGCGGAGGACACCAGCGTGCCGGAGACACGAGAGAGCCTGAAGCTGGAGACGATACTGAACGAGTCGGAGCCAGGCGCATCTCAAGGTGGCCAGCACGGAGACCCTAAAAGGCGGAGACTGACACGGGCTGCCGCCGTAAACCAAGACCATATATTCAATGATGACAAGATCTACGCAGACGTGGTGGGCCAGGGGGAGATCAAGTCGCAGTTTGTGGTGGCGACGCAGCCGTTAGCCCCTCTATTGAGCAGAGACTCGTTCTTGTGCTTGTCGGACGCAGGCAACTACGACTTGTTCTTCCCATGGCGAGATGTCTACCTTCCCAGAAGAGACCAGTACATAGCGGATGGCGAGATCGATCTGGATTTGAAGGAGTTTCTGGTAAAAAAGGGGGCCTACGACAAACCCCCGCTTGCGGAACAGAGACGGCTTATACAGCTATTCCTCGACAATTTGTACCCAATCATGCCCGTCGTGGACCGGGACATCTTGGACAACCTCGAGTTTGCGTCCCCATTGCTATTGAATGCGTTGATGCTGTCCGGGGTTAGATATGATCCAGAATTAAAAGACCGCCAGATAAGATCCCGTTTAGAACATTTTAGAAGAATCTGCAAGTTGTTGGAGTTTGCTGAGACAAACAAAATCACTTTGATTCAATCATACCTTTTACTAAGCGTCCACGAAGAGACCCCACAGGGCCCCCAAATGGCACGTGAGTATCTATGCAAAGCTGCCACGTTGGTTGTCGAACTAGGCTTACACAATTTCGGTGCCAATAACAACCACACTGCTATGAAATCTACTCACTCTTTAAACAGCGATTTTAAATTGTCATACAAGAGATCGCTATTATCACGACTCTTTTGGATTTCTTATTGCTGTGATAGAATGACCACTGTCACGAGCGCAGCAGCAATGTATTACCACAAGATTGATTTAATTGTGGATGAACCACAGTTGAGCGATTTCGAAGATAACCAACGAGACTATGAAATATTCAGACGCTACCACAGTATATGTGAACTCCTTGAAAGAATCATTAACGTGGTGTACAGAATTCCAGGATATAGATCAATTGACTATGCACTAGAAAAAGACTTACTGGACTGGCAAGCTGGCAACCTTTCTCAAGAAAAAAGTGACCGTATTGGGCCCCAGTATACTGCTTTTTTCAAGATCTTAATATCCTTCAGCATATTATTATATTTGAGGTCCAAGGTGGACTTTATGTCCCTACTGGAGGATGAATCAGACAGTGCACAGCTTCTATATTCAAACTCTCCCTTGACAAACAATAAGATCAAATTCCTCACAGAAGCTTCCATGGTAGTTGTTGACAATTTCGACATCAAACCGGTCGAACATGTTGTTGTTATACAAGCTGTGTTGCATATTGTAGTGCTATTGCACTTAGAGATCAGAACGAGAGAAGAATTTTTGGTGAGCAATGACTACGAAGATCCATCAAATCTTTTGGGTGTGAAGAAGAGCCTTTATGATAAATGTTTAAAGTTCTTACAGAAGAAGTCCAAAAAATGGTTTTTGAGTGCTGCGTCTTACTATCTTTGCAAAGAGCTATTGAATAAGAAACGCAATAGCCAGTTTAATGGTGTCTTTTCTGGAAGTGATGCCGGCTTGGACTTGATGGCTTTTATGAACGAACAGCACTACATTAACATGGATAACTTCAAATGATAGACAATACGCAACCACTTTTATTTCTCTGATAATATGTCCAGTCCGGTCTTTATCTACCCTTTGATTTGAGATTTTGAAGATATTTGTGCATTTATTCAACTGGCAAATAAAGTAAAACAGTGAAGTGAAGGAAAACGTGTGAAATAACAACCATAATGAATTTAAAAGTAATTCAGCGCATGTTGTCTAGACTAATGTAAAAAGCTGAGTAACACCTAGTAGACTCCAAATATATTAACAAGGTTTTGTTATAAAACAGAAGAAGAAAGAGAAGAGTAGTAATAAGAACAACAAATAAAATGACTATGACAGTATGAAAACACATGCATCGTTACCATGTGTACTTTTCTTTAGCAAATCTAATCCTCAAATTCCTCAAACTCACCATCAGAATCCTCGTCAGAATCCATGGCGTTCTCTAATTCCTTTCTCTCCAACAGAGCTTGCAATTCTGCGTCTTCGGTAGCTGTCACGGCCTTTGGAGCCATGGCGACATCACACACACCACCGTATTTTGTGATAACTTCGTTGATTTTTTCAATAGCTGCGTTTAAGGCTTCAATTCCCGATTGCTTGTCCAAGTTTTGTGTGGTTATAACGTATCTTGGAGCAGCCACCAACTTCACCTTAATCAAACTGTGTTCGGTAGACAAGGCTTCACCTGACGATAAGGCTTCTTTAATAGCGTCGATACCTTCGTATGAGAAACAAGAAACTTCAATGTCGGCTCTACATTTGATAGCTTGAGGAGTCAATCTTCTAGAGATGTGGTCTTTCAAATCAGCCAAGACATCAGCGGATGGTGGTGTGACTGCATCAAAAATGGATGGGTTTGTAATGGAGATTCTGAAGGCGTCAAAAGCATGGCCGTATTCCTTAGCTAGTGGCCAAGCAACGGTTTCATACAAGGTTTCCAATGGGAGATTGAATTTTTCAGCACATCTTCTCATGATGGAGTGAACAGCCTTGGATTTACTGTAACGTTCTTCACATTTCACAATTTCTTCAGACGAGACTCTTCTTTTGGAAAGATCAATGTAACCCTTTTCTTTATCGACTCTCAACACAACGGCAACTTCGTTTCTACCAACTCTAATCAATTTCTGGATCGATCTGATACGTCTTCTGGACAATTCCGACAATAGAACCATACCCTCGATGTTATCGTACTCCAACAACTTCACGTACGCACCCATCTCGGCGATCTGTTGGACGTTCACCATCACAACCTCGTCAACCTCTGGGTACTTGTTCTCGTAGAATCTGCAGTTCGATGTGTTCATTGTATCACTATGTATATGTATTTCGTCCGCTACAGGGCTATGTGGCTATATTGCTGCTCTCACGTGCTTCCAATGCTTCTCTTGCACAGTTGTCTCAAATGCGCTTCCGCTCTGGCCAAAACTCACTTGTCCTTGCTGATTCTCTGGATGCCAACAAGTGTACCTACTGTCCGCTGTCCAACTAGACCTTCTTTCCGTCTCCAACTCTCACTGACTCTCTCCAAGCCTCTGTCCAGCCTTCCCTCTCTCTCTCTCCTCCCACTCCTGCGAATGGCCCCTGTTCTCCGCCCTCCACTCCTGCTCCTCTATTCCATGCTGTCTGATGTCCAACGGCAGTCCGGGAGTCTCTGCAATTTGGAAAATTTTCATAAAAATTTTAACTGTGCCGCGCACTACTGTCGACGACGGCGACGCGCCGATCGGCGGGGCGATCGGCGCGGGGATGACGGCAGCGGTGACGTAACGCGGTGGGTAAAAATAGAAGGCGACACGTAGGGGGGAGGTAGAGGGGGAACAGGGATGGCAGGGGAGGTGGAGGCAGAAGAGGGATGGGAGAGAGCACAGGAATACATGATGGCTGCACGAGCGCAGGAGTGGGAGGGGGACTGCGTGGGTGCTCGGAGAGCCGGCCTAGGGGAGGTTGGGCGTAGTGGACAGGTAAACAGGGGCGCTAAACACGAACACGAACACGCACACCGTAAACCACAACTGAAACAGACAAGTGCACGGATACATTAATACACAGAATACACAAATACACAGGATACATCTGTTTGTAGAGCAAGCCCAGATCCGGCCATCTCTCGAGTTAGACTAACTGCTTTCTGGACCCTTGGAAGAAGAACTTGACAACCAACACCTGGAAAACCGCCATACCCACCATCAGCAACACGTCTAGCACCGAGAACCAGAAAATTCTCGACTCGGTGGACTTGACAGTGGACTGGTTTCTGTTGTTTCTGGTCTTGTAGTAGTTCAAATCGCTTGTCAACTTGTTGAGCTTCTCCTCAATCTTCTGCACAGACAACTGCATGCCCTCAACCGCAGCGTTACCCTTTGGAGCGTCTGGCAATTGCGCCTTGAAGTCATCATCTAGCTTCACCTCAAAGTCCACAACCTTCTCCGCCCAGGTGGACATCTCGTTGCTGAAACAGAACTCGTACTCTCCTTGCTGATCCGCAGTGAAGATCCAGTCACCTTGTCTCTGTTTCTCCTCCTTCACTATGTACACCCCGTTTGGCGCCTTTATCGAGTAGTTGATGTCAAATGATCCACCCGCTTGCACCGCAAAATAGTACCCTATGTTGGCTCTATCCTTGGTGTTGAATATGTAGTAACACGATTTCTCGTTTGGCTGTAATGTGAACATCAACGCTGTCGCGTTGACGTACGCAATAACCGACAATAGTGCAACCAATATCTTGTTCATCCTGTCCTGTACCTCACTCTGGTTCCCAAGAGCACTCTCTCTAGTGAAGACTCTCTATCCTGGCCCAGTCACACCCACTTTCTCTTCTTATGGTCCTTGTGCGTTCCCTTTGCGTGTCTTTTGGCCTCTCCCTTTCTTAGCTCTCTGGCCTTTTTTCGCTCGCGTCGCCGTTAGCAAAATAGCCGGTGCACGGGTGCAGAATGGTAGCAGATGCAGGACGAATAGGCCAATAGGAGGGGAATTACGGTACAGTTTAGTAGTTGAGTTGCTAGCTGTCTGGGGGACTACGCTCTAGCGTGCACCGATTCACTACAGGTTGACACCACTAAGATAAGAGCGGAAATATGTATTTGATAAAGCAACATGATAAATAAGCCAGGATAGACAAAGTGGAGATTGAGTGCACACTGAACGGCTGCTTCCTCAGATCTTGTTTCCACAGTTTCTGTTAATCAACTCAAAAGAGAAATAGGCATCGCAGCCATCTCCAAACATTTCGGCTTGCTGGAATCCAGTCTCAGTTTGCTTAGCAGGATCGGTCAGAATACACTGGACACCCGTTTGGGCGGAGTGTTTGTTCAGCAGGTCGTCTTGCGATCCACTGGCCTCATCTGTACTGTCCATAGTTATTTTCAGTTCCCCACTGGACATGTTTGTAGAAACCGACGCTGCAATCTGCACCTCAGAAACTGTACCACTGGTATCTAAACTGCCTGCGCCCACACAACGCTGTCGAGTTACGCTCAGATACTCAAACCCGCCTCTTGGAATACCGTCTTCCATTTGGGCCTTGTTCAAATCCTCAGTCAAATTTAACTCATTTAGAAGATTCTCATACCTAAAGCCACATAAACTCAATCTTTTATCTTTTTCTATGTCGAATGTGCCATTGAAAATATCTCTTCGCAGCATACTCTCCTGGCAATAGAGAATCGCATTTGTTACTCTGGGCACAACATAAATACGCATGTTGGATTTGTATCTCGGTCTAGCCACCTTCTTCTTTAAGAAAGTAGCAGTAATGGGGTCACCCGGCTTACCTGATAAAAAGTCGTAATCTTCCTCCGATGTTTGGTCCTTTAAACCCTTTAAACTCGATCTGATGTCAAACTCATCATCGTTGATGTGTTTGTCCCCAGGTTTAATGGTTTCAATCTTTAAAACAATGGCCCCTGACGGCTCCAATGCTGCAGCTCTTGTAATTCGTAAAAAGGAATATTCTTTCAATTTAAAGATTTCCTTAACCGCCAGATCTATATCCGAATATACAGGGACTTTATTATCAAATGACACAGCATTTGGAAATCGAGTTTTATTTTCTCTCTCTTCCGATATCTTTGGGTCAGCCATGTTTCCAGTCGATTTTAAATTCTTGACATAATTAGGTTCCACAAATACCACAGATTGGCTTCTACTCGGCAAAGACAGTGATGCCGGATTTTGAATAAACTCTGTATTCCAATCAATCTCCTGGTTCACCGTTTCATCATTTATATCACCCCTTTTCAAAATACACAAGGGCTTCTTTGCCGAGTCAGCTGCCAACACGGCATGCAAAGATACTAAATTAGGAACAAGAGTTAACCTGATTTTGGTCTTTGGTGTCAATGGACGGCCTTGTTGTCTTTGAGAAACATTTCTCACTGCCCTCTGTCGTCTTTTAGTTTCCTTATCAGTGTCTTTTTTTCTTCTAGCCAATCTAACTAGTCTAGCACCACTAGAAAAGCTGTTATCGATTGAATTACTGACATCAGTAAAGCTACTCTCAGCTTCATGCTCTTTTTTGACTAGATTGGTTGGTTTCACAATTGCATCAGATATAGGTCCTAGGGGACTTAGCAGTCCAATACTTATTGATTCTCTTTGTCTATTCTTGACACCATACAAAGTCGAGGACCTAGTCACATCGACAAAAGATAGAATTCCGGTGGAGTTGGAAGATATCGATTTGCCAGATCCTGAACCTGAGTAAGAAGACCACGAGGATATAGATTTCCTCTCCTCTGTGCTACTTGAGGCAGAATCGATAATGTCAGAGATATCTATTTGTTCGCTTGAACTGGGAGGTAAACTAAGATCGCTCATACTATCTAAAAAAGTATCTCCAATATAAGATTGAGTCGTTGGTAACGTTATTGGGTAACTGAATTCCAAGTATGGGGAATTTAAAAAATGCTTTTGTGAAAGAGAACCATTACTAAAACCACCAAATGGCATTGCAATAGAAGAGGAGGAAACATGCGCTTTTAAATCAATGTTTGCGGAGATGTTAAGGTAGTCTAGTTCTGGTGGAGAGCTTTGAGGTAAAAGAGTGCTAACAGAAGATTTAGTTGTGAATTCGGGGTAAGATGAAGACCGTGGATTTTGGTCATATGGGAAATTGTTAAAAGCTTGCTGAAGCTGCTGTTGCTGTCTCTGTGCGCTTTTAAACAATACAGCATCGGAGGCGTCACAATTTGGATATAAGGGCTCATTTGCAACCAATGAAAAAAACAGGCCGTCTGAATCATTCATGTGGTTTGAGTACTGCGGAGGATTAGATGAGTCATTAAATAAAGAGATTGAATTTCTCTTATTTGACGGAGACTTAATCCCAAGAGGAGACATACATTTCTGAACTTCTTGTTGGTGAAAAAGATCATTGCTATTTGCTATAGTACTTTTATTTATACTGTCAGCTGAAGTTTTATCATTGACAAGGAGAGGCTGCTTTGAAGACATTGTGAAATTATATCAAGAGCTGGAAGCGAGTCAACAGAAGTGGGCTGATGTTTGAGGTGAACAAGGTGGGTAGGCAATATAATTGGGATTCTGTAATTTGAGGTTCAAGTTAAACGATTATAAAGAGATATAACTGATAGATACAACCTCAGATCAACTCAATGGTCGTGTGTAATAATAGTAACTCTTGAAACTAGCAAGTGGGATAAGTAGAATTAAGTTCGAAATACCGGTAGTGCTCAATTGAGTGATGGGTCCAATATATCCACTAATGATAATGAGGAAAAGCAAAGCAAGTTGAGTTTTAACTGTCTGGTAAGAGAAGGCCAGAAGGAAGGGAAGACAAACAGCGTATTGATATGTCGTTAAGTATATACCAAGAGGGGCAATGGCTATCTTTAGAAGTCTCCAGTGCTTTCTAATCTACCAGTTTAACGTTTCTATCGGTATCTGTCAGAGTGGAATGGAGGACAAGTACGTTTGGGCGGTTTGCTAATGTGCGGGCGGTATGTTTCCTCTACAACGTGCAGTTGTTGCGAGGTGCTAATCAATGGAAACTGTAGGATTCTGTATGTCTATATGTACCCATGAATGCACACACATATATATATGCCTATATGTACCTCACCAGGTAAATGAAAGCAACAGCTCTTGAACAAGGTGGACTAAAACAGGAAACCCAATTGACTAAACTTGGCCACAGATTGAGTAACTGCAAAACTCCGTATTGTTTTATAACGTCAATATCACGGCAATATACATCTGAAATTGAAGATACACCTCTCGGATCTGTCCTTCTGTTTCTGTACACATCATCCAGTCTCTCCAATTCAGCTGGATTGTCTTGTTTTATTGTACTGATTGTTCTAAATTGCATGGCTTGTGTATTGTGCTTTATTGTTTCGCCGTGTTCTGTACTGAATTGTCAGCGTAATGAGCCCAGAACCCCTAAACGTCGTGCGAAGCAGTTCTTCCTGCTTATTGTGGGGCACCCTGAAGGACATCCCCCGTACCGCGGCAGGGTGAGATCAGTGTAGAGCCCAGTTTTTTTAGTCCGCCCCCACGTGCCGTACTCCGTTACCAGGGGTCGCACCCAAGGCCAAGGCGACAAAGGCGGAGGCTGTGAACGTCAACGTTACGGCCGAGAGATGTTCATCGGAACTCCTCATGGGGTCAACGCCCTTTGCATGCTGCAGCTGCCAAAAAGGGCACCCCCACTTGCTCTTATCTGCAGCAATCATTGCATGCGACATGTATAGACATATATAGACACTAATGTGCGTGTGCCGTTACATGTACATGGCCATGGTTCGCATAGCCATCTTGCACATGTACATCCATATGCGCACGCCAACGTTATCATGGACACGAGTTTGGCGAATACCCCATATACGCAACACACAACACCAGACCTACGGAAATACGTATACTTCCATGTACATACATGAGCTTGGATCACGTCCGGATTCATGCATGTACATAATTATTACATAAACTCAGATCGCATTATAAACAAAAGTCCATATTTACATAATCATTACACAGAATTAATAAACCTGCCTGGCCGCTCAATCCTAGTTGGATTCTTTTTGTCCTCTCCTTCATTAACCTGTATCAACTGCTCTTGTGACCACATTGTACAAAGTGGGCATTGCTCCCATATGCAACCAGTGTACAAACTCATTTAGTACTGGCAGCGTAAATCCATTCTTCTCTTCTCTGAAACCGTTTGAGACGTACGCAATTCAACTCCCTAGCCCTAATTACCGCCGTGTGCCTGGGATTACGGTGAAATGAACTGTAACTTTTTTTTTGCTGCTAAGCTCAATAATAGAAAAAACAAGCTCTTTTGTTGTCATATGTCATTTCCTCGTTTCGATCCTGTTTCCGTCAGCCTGCTACCCCTCTTTTGTTTCCGTCATACAGTTACTCCACTTTTTTTTCCAGCTCTGTTTCCGCTGCGGCATGCACCTTTTTGCGCCCTGCCATATCACATACCCGTGCACCATGTAGCCAATAGGTGCACGGGTGCCACAGGTAAGCCCGCGTCGCGCACGCTCCCGGCGCGTTTCTCCTGTCGCCTTTTCTCACCACGCTGTTTACGAGCCCAGCGGGCGGCAGAAAAGCTCATTGCAGACAAATTTAGAAATATATCAGGGCGAAAAAGTAGGAGGTTTACACTAGAGAGAACACGTATGAAACAGTGGCGGATGGAGTCAGGCTAGAGGTGCTGGCTTTGTGATCTGGCTTTGTGATCTGAGTATTCAGCAGAAGAACAGGGATAATTGTTGACTGGGGCCATGCAGCAAAGAGGATTGTTATACTACCTAGCGAGCGTGTTGCTGCTTGTGCAAGTTGCCACGGCGCACATTGCATTGCTCCCTCCAAGAGGAAAACAGTGTTTCTTTGAACGTTTGAATGCACAAGATGAATTGATTGTCAGTTTCCAAGTTGGTGATAGAGACAGGTCTGCAACTGAGCAGTTGACAGCGGATTTCTGGGTGCAGAGCCCTTCAGGCAGAATCCACAACAAGTTGGATGACGTGGATCACGCCGAGGTGCAAATCAAAGCCGAAGAGAGCGGTAAGTATCTCTACTGTTTTTCGAATGAAGACTCATCGTTGAAGACCAAGGATGTGTCTTTCAACGTTCACGGTGTTATCTATGTGGACGTGAACGACGAGTCGAACGGTAACTTGGACACGTCGATCAGAAAATTGACAGAGTTGGCCTACGGAGTCAAGAACGAGCAAAACTACATTGTCGTCAGAGAGAGAACACATAGAAACACGTCTGAGTCCACAAACTCCAGAGTGAAATACTGGTCTGTGTTTCAATTAATTGTTGTCGTTTTGAACTCGGTGTTCCAAGTGTTGTACTTGAAGAGATTCTTCGAGGTCAAGTCGGCCGTTTAACACCTATTCCGTCTTCCCTCTATACTCTGTAATGCTATTTGAGTGTATAGTTCCACATCGAATAACCCAAAAATAAATATATGAAAATAACCTAAAACCCGCCCGGCTCCATCTGGACTTGTAGTTGCACCCGCCTGCCTACCATCCTCCACAACCAAATCCCCCACTTTGTCTATATCTCCACAACCAAATCATGCAGTCTACCATGCATCCTTCTATATAACGCCATTCTACCTATCCCCAGTCTCCCCAGTCTACCTCCCAACGCCCTGATAGCCTTCCCCAGCTCACTGCTCTGACGCTTCTTCCACCTCCTACACCCGTGCACTCGATAGCCCGGTTGGTCCAATACTTTGCCCGCAAATTTTGAGTCTCGAAAACCACAAATTCTAAGGCTGGGAAATAGATAGAGAAGAAGATGGAACAGGAGGATAAGCGGGTGTGCTTCAGGAGACCGAATGGCCCAGTGTACAGGCAAGGCTTTCCGGACCGCACGTGCACATACATAGATATCTAAGAAAATGACAGGAAAAACGTTTTTCCCAGAAACGCCAACCACTTTTGATTCCGATTTATTGGCGAAGCTATCATCTTCCACAGAGTCAAATTACGCCAGACAGCAACAGTCTGACACGTTCATACAGAAGGAAGTTAGTAAGAGATTGAGCTCGTTGCAGGCTGAAAAATTGGCCACTCTAGATTCTCAATTGCAGAAATCCTTGTTGGTTGAAGATAACGATAAGAGCAAAAGCGTGAGCGCTGTCAACGAGAGACTAACAAAGATTCAGGAGAGCCTAACAAAATTGAACAGTTCCAAAGCGGTCAAATCCGATGCCTTAAAGCAAGCAGAGTCTGAAGTTATCAGCTGTTTAAAAACTAACAAAGGTAAAGCCTTGAACTGCTGGGAGGAAGTCCAAGCTTTCAAGAAGCTATCACAGGAATTGTGAGCTCCTTTATCTTTGATTGATGTCAATAGTGATTCCACCGTGTATTGATTTCCGATCTTTGCTGTATATATATATAGCTATATATGCACATATATATTAGATGTCTACTATTATTCTTCCATACATTTCCTCACTCAACCCACCTCATTGGCCGGCCCACAAAACTCCCCGTTCATCAAGTTTAAGCGATCAAACTGCAACTAGATGACATCATCAGCCAATCTCATGGTCAACTGTACTGAGTTTACAGCACTGTATAAATAAAGCAATTCTAGTTTTACTTTTTAAAGATACACAATTTGTTTTTAAAATGGTCCAGTTCCCTTCAATGTCATGGCAAACCGACAGCTTTGTAGATCAAAATCAATGCTGAATCACCCTCACCACCCGCAGACAAACTCTCAATTTTCTCCCTGTTCACAGTAGTAACCTTATCATCGTTGAACTTAAACCAACTGTTACCATCCAAATCAGAATCATCCTTGACGAAAGCTTGATAATGTCCTGACTCGGCAGATGATCCTTGGTGGGCTATAACCGAACCTAACTCATACAAAGGTGACGGAGACTCACCGGATTTAGGATCAAAACCACTCGGTAAGACGCTTTGGTAGTTAGACAGCCACTTCTCCTGTAACTTCTCTAGATCCTGTTTTTGTCTATTGTGCTGTTCTTTGGTACTCAAACCGGCTGACAATTTGGTCTTTTTAAAGCCTCTACATTCATCATCATTCAGCTTCTCAATCTTGTGAATTGAATCTCTCATTTTTGCACCTTCTTCTTTAATGGAATCATCCAACAAATCGGTCACATCCAATTGAAATGGGAATTGAACTTTTCTTAAAATCTTAGACTTCTTTCCCGTCTCCCTTTTCCAAAAAAATCTCACAAAATGCACAACCAAATACTTAGGCAACCTGGTGATCTTTCTAGAAATTTCATATTGGCAGTTTCTACCTAAGGATTCATTGTTCTTTTCGATAATCTCTTTTAAATTGTTGATTAGTCCGTCTTTCAAAAAATTTGTATGAATAGTAATGTGACAACTCAACTTCAGGGAATCTTCATATCCATATGTTGGTTCTTCATCTGTTTCTAAGCACTTCGTTGTAGTCTTAAGTTCAATCTTGAAGTAGTTCTCTAATTCTGGGAATTTTTTTAGCGTCTTTCCCAAAATCTGTGAAAAAGCTTCTTCAGCATCCTGCTGTTTGTAGAATCCCTGTTCATCCCTTTCACTAAACTGTGGGAACGACAATCTTAAGCTGGTCAACAAGTTTAGCGGAGTTATCTTCTGCTTTTTTGCAGTCATCTTTTCAAACAACTCCTTCAAATTGAAAATGAAGTTTTGCTCCACGCCGGTTTCAGTAGGGTTCTTCTGAAACTTGACCAAATTCTCATTGAGCTCTTTGACGGTAAACAGCGACTGCAAGGATGAATTCAAATAACATGTGTTACCCAAGTTCACCAATCCAGAGGGTGTATCCGAATGCTGGTATGTCAAATCGGTGGTCTTCAAGTCTTCGACAAACTTGACCTCTTCTCTAGGCTTCTCAATTGCCAGCTCAGGGGTACCCAACACCATAATAGACTGTCCTTCTTTCATATTGAACTTGGCCAAGTCGGAATCATCTTTCAATTGTCCTCCCTTTAGCAACACCTTTTGTCTCTCGGGTGGCACATTTGTCAGCGAGTAGATTTGTAGTTTAAATGTTAATCCCGGCTCACAGAGGTCAACCTCCACCGGATACGATTTTCCTGAGTTCTTGATGATGACTGTACTGCTTATGTTGCATCTATGTTAGTATACAAAAAGGCGCACAAAAATGAGGCACACACAACCGCATCTTCTTATCACTAATGTACTCACCGTTCACAACTGACATCGCTCTATACCAATCTGCCGGTTCTAATAATTCTATGATACACAATTCCACACTCCCTACGTACTCTGTCGTCAGCTTCCTCTACTTCCCTTCCTTCTACCCCCATCAGTGTAAAGAAACAAAGATAGATCACTTAACTGGTTTGCCCTTTTATTCTCGAGGTTTTGCCACCCTCGTGTTTTTTGTGCTGCGAACGACCTTCTCCACCTACAGATCTTATCAGTTGGCAAGGAAGAGATCAAGCTGTGTTGTTTTCATACGATTGTAACAAGTTGATGGCCTCTTTTAACTCCATCATGGCGGTATGAGTGTCTTCGTAATTGATTGCGCTGATGGCGAATTTGCAGCACTTGGTTGCATTTTCGAGCAGCTGAGAATTATCGAGTTGCTTCTCCAAGGAGAGCAAATCCAGTTTCTGGGCTGGTTTATTGAGCTTGTTGTTGTTAAGAGAAGCTTCTTTGGCGACAATGTTGGCTGCGCTGCACTCAGTGGATGAGGAAGGTGTCTTAGGAGGCGGCGTCTTAGAAGGCGGTGTCTCAGCAGACATGTCACCTATAGGTCCCGCTTCAGGCCTTGCTGGAAAACTTGGAAACTTATCCTCCAGCTCAGTGCGTTTGCTCTTATGAATGTACTCTCCTTCATCTGAGTCATAATAGTAGTCCTGCTCATTAAATTCAATTTCATCGTCAGAGTATTTCCTTTGGGAGGACTGACTCTCGGTCTCACCTTCATGAGCAGCATCATCCTCAATAAAGTCTTGGTTGGTCATTGCCAACGCTTCGTGAATCACAGCATCCACCTGCTCTTGTGTTATCTCTCCTTGTATATCCTTCATTTCAGGTTGTGCCAGTAAACCAGCCAGATCCTCATTTGGATCTTTACCCTGCTTAAAACATCCCAAGATCCTACCAATGTGATAGTTGCACCATTTAATCTTGGTCTTGATGTCCTGCACAGTCATCGTATCATCCTCGTCCTCTGTGGCGGGGTCTTGTGGATCGATCTGGTCTAATAGAGGTTTACTAATTTCATCCTCAGCAGCCTTCAATTGCGACTGCAAAAGCCTTGATTCTTCCCGTATGTCAACCTCTTTGTCTTCACTGGATCCATCTGACACTTGCTCTTGAGCTGTCATTTCATCTGCCGACTGCTGGTTTTCATCAATTTCCTTTTGTAGCTTTCGTTTCAAGATCTCATTCTCCGGTAATTCATATGGATACAAAGCCATGCTGATCTCCAATCCTACACGGCATTCCATCAACGAGTCTAAAGTGTTTCCGTTAATTTTACCCAACCGAAACTCGCCCCTAATAGCTCGAAGCTTATCTAGGCACCAACCGTTCAAGAACAGTCTACTGTTATTGTCATCATTAATAACGTCAGTGAACTTGAAATCTTTGGCAGAATTCCAAACTGCCCCTGTAAGCTTTCTTACCACACTTTTACCCGCCTTGTCAGATTTACTAATCTCGAGCTTCTTTATCGCTTCAAGACAAGATATTGTCTTATTTATGACTTCAAGAACAAACTGCCTGTCACTTTCTGAACAGTCCAGTGCACCATAGCTAGCCATGAGGATCTGTGTAAGATGAAGACCAAATATATATGTCAATGTGTACAGTTTACTGCTCTTTGTCTGCCTCGATTTGCAAAGGTGGTTTTTGAAAAGCTTGAATGTTGCATTGCACTGCTGGAAACTTGATGGTAGCCCAGCCAACTCCAGCACATTTTCAATTTCACTCACTGGCATTATGTTACTTCAACTGCTACTCTCGAAGAACCTCCCGACCACTCGTACTAGCACCGAGTGTCACTTGTGTGATGGACTCAACTCTCTCTGATTAAGTGTACCGGTCTAGATCTCTGCGACTCTTCCAACGGCCCGGGCTGTGCATGCCTGATTAGAAACGATAGAGGCTGTGCATGCTATGTGCCCGTGTTTACAAGATGGCAGACGGCACTACTTGCAAGTCCACTAGCCGACCAACCCACTAGCCCACACGCACACAAGCCCGCTAGCCTGCTAGCCCACAAGTACGTGGTAGTTCCTACACAAGCCTTCATAAGCTACATTCTCTCACACTCTTTGAGTCACACGCTACGCGTGTCACCTCATGGTCCCAGGCTGCTCACGCTTCAGCCAGGGCTCAGTGGGGTGATTTCTCGCTGTCCCCTGGAATCTGGGGAAGATTCTGGGGAAGCTACGGCCCAACACAGGCAGTTGCCCCCGGAGGCTAGAGCCACCTGGTGAGTTCCGGCGGGCTACCCACATACTGCCCGGTACGGAAACCAAGCCCGTGAGCATCAAATAAATAGGTAGCCTATAAATATTGAGTGTGTATGAACATAGACAGAGATATATAGGCCATATGGTCCATCAGTTTCATATAAGTGCATTGTGTATACAGATAATACTTGTGTGTGACAGCTATAGAAGTAGCAGCACCCACGGCGCTATTTTGTAGTTTGAAGAATCCCCAGCATGCTAGCACCTAAACCAAGAAGACAGTCTATAGTTCCAGTAAGTGGCATTACTACGCTGCCTAGCAAACTAGTATTTACTAACATCCCGCAACAGGATAGCATTGACATCAAACACGAGCCATCAATCTATGCCCGCTTATACACTTCATTGATCAATACCAGAGACATACAGTCCCTTAAGAACAACCCAGAGTCTATTCTAGCCACAATCCATGTGTTTGGCCAGTTTGACCAGCTGCCTGACGTGGCGCCTCGCAGCTTGTCGTCTTTAGCTGCTTACTACGAAAAGTACCGCCCTGAAGCTGTCCTACTAGTGGGCGCTGATCATGACTTAGCATACTCTTTGATCTATTTGGCTAATGAATTCAACAAGGTTGATCCAAACTTTACCATATACGGCACCATTAACATCAAAAAGAACTTCCAAATAGAGGATATCAAATGGTTCGAGTACTTGGTTGAACTAGCAGGGTTTCCTCAGATTAAGTTGGTTTTCTCGAATTCAGATATCGACAACCTTGTCACCTTGAAAGACACTCATCTAGACTGGTTCATCATCAATCATCGCACCGACTCGCAGGATTTAGAAGACTTGCAAATGCTAGAGAGCTTGAGCATGGTTCAGCCAGCCCGGTACATAACTAGAATCAATAACGTTCAAGAGACACCGGAGCAATCCGAGTTTCGCAAGTACATCAGCGGCTCTCCTATGTTTAAAAGGCGCTTTGCCAAATCCCATCAGAATAGAGGAGGCGACTCATATAACTTGATGACCAAAACATTTCCCGGCAGATGGAACATTGTCTATCAACTAGTTGAAGAAACATGCTCGCCTCCACTGTTCAAATGTGTAGACTTTTTGGACGCCTGACACCGTTTGCCACACGCCCCCTTTTTGAAAAATGAATAATGCTATACCAACAATGCATGTTGAATTATAGAGATCCTCTGTAGACTACTCCTTGCTGAATTACTGCTCGATCCCCGGCAGAGATGCCTATATTGTAAGCAGATGGTAATGTGAAAGGCAGAAATAAAATGCAACGCGCTGGGCTGTTGAATTTATCAGTCAAAAAGGTCATGTAGATTGGCGATAGTACGATTATCATGGGGAGTTTTCAAACCATGGGTGCATTGTAGGGTTGACACTGTGGATACAGATATTCACAATGAGTGTTAACAGATCACTGATCATATTAGTGTTTTTTATGGGCGCCGTGATGTCGCAAGATCCGTTACTTGCCAGGCCTGGAAACCTCGATGCAAAGCCAGACATGACCATCTTTGTGATTCCCATGCTGCAAAGACCGTTCACATTATCTGATCTTAAATATATCACGTTTATACTGATCGGTGCAGCCAACCTCTGGCCCTGGAACTGCTTTTTGTCAGCATCAGAGTACTTTCAGGACTCGTTCAAAGATGTCGCAGCCTTGGCAGATAACTACTCGTCCACAATGATGACGATATCCACGTTATCGTCGACATGTTTCAACTATCTACAATCACAGAGACAAAGAGGCGCCGATTACTCGTATCGTTTGAGACTTGGAAACTACATTCAGGTTGCAGTGTTTATGGCGATGGCGATATCTGCCGTGGTGCCTATAGTGTCAACTACAGGCTACTTTGTGTTTGTCATGGCGTGTGTGATGATCAGTTCGTTGGCCACCTGTTTATCACAGGTTGGCGTCTTGGCCCTGGTGAATGTTGAGGGTCCAATCTTTGCAAACGCCAACGTGGTGGGAAACGCGGTGGCGGGAGTGTTGCCTTCCATTTCGTTGATACTTGCCATTTTGATGAACAAGAGCACGGGCGACAGAAAGAAAGAGGCGCTTAACTACTTCCTTGTGGCTGCACTTGTGGCTGCCTTATCCTTGGTGTGCTTCTGGTTGATGCAGTTTTTTGAGAAGCAGGTTGAGAGCACACAGTACAAGGAGCTTGCAGAAGAGGAACCGGCGGAAGAGCAGCCGGAGCCTTTGGCAGCTGCACATGTGGAGCAGACCTTTGACATCATTGACACCGATATTGACGCTGACACCGGTGACCACGTACAGGTGACATTTTCCCAGCTTTGGTCAGTGTTAAAGCTGGTGCAGATTGCTATTTTCGTGACGTTTTCAGTGACGCTAGTGTTTCCTGTGTTTGCCTCCAACGTGGAGTCCACTGCAGTCGACAAGAAGGTGTTTGTGCCGCTGGCTTTTCTAGTGTGGAACACAGGCGACTTGGCCGGCCGCCTCATTTGCGCGTTCCCACGCTGTGTGATCAAGAACCAGCGCTTGCTAATGGTGTACTCCCTATCAAGACTGCTTTTTGTGCCTCTGTTCCTGGGCTGCAACCTTAAAAACCGCCACGACACCCCCGCATTTCTTGGCGATGCCGCCTACATGCTGCTACAGTTTCTGTTCGGTCTCACCAACGGTCACATCTTCTCCTCGTGCTTCATGCTCATTGGTGAGCTTCTATCCACTCCACACGAGAAGAAGGCAGCGGCAGGGTTCACAGCCTTCCTTGTCAACTTGAGCTTGTTGTTTGGCTCCCTCCTCTCCTATCTTTTTACTTCCCTTGTGAGCTGAGCTCCCTTTTCTTCTACCTATTCCCATCTCCCTCTCCCACCTCTTCCCCTCCCATGTGGTTTGTCTCCCTCCTATCCTACCTCTTTGGCTCCCTCCTCTCTTAACTCTTCACCTCCCTTGTGAGCTGAGCTCCAGTCGTGTGCGTGCACAAATGAGCACCGCACTCCACCGTGCACCGCCCGGTCGCACCGGACGTGCACGCTCACAATTGTGCCCAGCGCACGCAGGCGTTGCATAAGCGAGAGGCCCTTGTTTAGTCAGAAAAGGGCAACGTTTTTAAGGAGGAAAGGGCAAGGTTGAGCTGGAAAACGAGGTGGAAGGCAGAGGGAGATGGTTTGAACAGGCCGGGGTTCAGACTGGAGCAGGCAGGAGAGAGGTTTCTGAGCTTGTTTATATTTCTATAATTCCGACAGCTTTGTATCCGTGTCTAAAATTGCCGGTGAACGCCATGTCGCACCTTAATAGATTCAATAGACTGAACAGACTCATACAGATAAGTGCTCTCAGGATGGGGGCAGGCCCGGGAGCAGGCAGCAGGAGCATACGGCCTGTGCTCTGCAGCATGCCCTCTGGCAGCTGGTGGGGCTCCTCTGTGCAGGGACAGGCAATAAGAAGCAACTCAACCACGGCCTCTCAGATGGGCAGCCCAGCGGCAGCGGCATTGACCTCCGACACAACAACTCCCATGGTGAACCAGAAGGACTCAAACCCTCTACTGGATTTCAAGAAGACCAAGGTCAAGAACCAGCTTTTCAGCGACCAGAACGAGCTGCCATTGTTCTTGGCCATCACCGCCGGCGCAGCAGACAAGTTGAACGCATTATCTCTGGAAGAGAACAACCCCGATCTGGCTCTGCGTATATCTGTGGAGTCGGGCGGGTGCCATGGTTTCCAATACAATTTGAAGTTGAGTAACACAAGTGAGTTCAAACCAGGTGATGATGACACAATGTTCTTAAGAGACGGAGCAAAGGTGATGATTGACAAGACTTCCTTGGAGATTTTAAGAGACTCTAAAGTCGACTATGTTCACGAATTGATAGGATCGCAATTTAAAGTTGTCGACTCACCATATACAAAGAGCAGCTGCGGATGTGGGTCCAGTTTTGATTTTGATTTTGACAAATTGGAGTCTGAGTCTTAGCTGATCTGCTTTTTTATTTGTGACTGCATGTCCTATCCCTTATATGATTCTTTACGAAATTTTAATTATTTATTTACGATATTAAACAATACAAATGGATATTTAGTATACAGGTGGAAAACTCTTTTCTCCGCTAATTTACAGGTTGTAGCGTACACAGATCACACACCTTGAACATGATCGTCCAGATCGACGCTCTTTCGTCGTCATAGCTAATAGGGTCAGGAAGGTACGACATGTTATCCGAAAACATTAATCTACCTTCAGATGATAACAAAAATAAGGAGCATCGTATTCTTGTTAACTGCAGCTTGTCGAATTCAATTGCTGTCTTTTTATATAGATGCCTGTAAAGCTGGTCCAAAAATGGTACATCCTTATTCGCCGTATAATTTGGCAAATCTTTGTTCTCCAGGTTCAGCACAATCGAATTGACGGCATTGTTGACAGTCTTAATACTTGAATAGCTCAACTCGAGGGGTCCTATATCGTCCATCCGAATGCCATTGTCGTGATCCACGGCCTCGTCTAGAACCTTTCTTAAAAACTCATTCGAGAAACTAAGATTGCTTATCAAGCAGCCCATGCTGTTCACTAGATACCCCGCTATAACCTTGGACACCTTCGGTTGGCATTTGACGAGCAATAGCAAGACACCGGGCGATATCTCGATGAGAATCACCAGCTGAACAGGAATCACGTTCATAAACTTGAACCTGAAATGGCCAATCCTGAGCTTATGCTGGTGGTATTCAAACTCGTTGATCTTCACCTTGACCTGGATGTTTCTCAGCACGTCTGATAGCTCCAGCTTAGCGGCGGCGCTTCTGCTGTTCTGGTAGAGAGCCGGTTCATACGGCAGCAGCGTCGCCCTCGAAATGGCCCCTGCCTTATCAGTGTACGCCTCGTCACATAATATCAAGTATGCTATTTTCTTCTTGAGCTCTTGGATATGTCGGTTCGATCCCAACTCGTCGTCACATAGTAGATCAATTATTGACCCCCTATTGGCTGCGTCTTCCTTCTCTCCGTGAACAGCATCCAATTTGTACACTCTGAAGTTGTTGTTCAAGAATATCTTAGACATCGGTCTCTAGCCTCACTCTCAGCAGCTTAACTATACTATATCTACTCTTCACATCTATTCCACTGTATCCCAACTAATCTCTCATCAACTCTAAACCTCCTCAAAATACACAAAGCCCTCTGCTTTCCTAACAAAAACAAAGAGAGTGCGGTTTTGAAGCGCAGCTTTTACAGGGCTTCTCTACCCACTGCCTTCCGGCGAGGACGAGAGAGCCGTTGATGCGTGGATGGAGTAGAAGGAGAGGGGATTGAGGTATCAAAGACTGCGGCATGTCAAGCTTTTGGGAGAACAACAAAGATTCCATCAAGAAAGGGTCGCTGGCAGTGGCTAAAGGCGCAGGAAAGGCTACAGTTACAGTGTCCAAGTACGGATACCACGCCGGCAAGACAGCGTATAACAATAACAAGAACGGCAGCTCATCAAAGCCAGAGACCGAAACAATGGAGCCCGGTGAAGCCAGACCATTGAACCAGTTAAAAGACCCACATACTTTTGCACCACCACCGAGACACGTTGCCATTGACGGACATGCTGTGTCCTACTCCCAGCCTCAGCAGCAACCACAGCAGGCATACCAGCAGCAGCAACCGTATCAAAACACTCCTCCCCAGCAATGGACAAACTCTACATCAGATTTCCAGCCCCCTCAACAACAACGTGCCCCACCGCAACCGATACCTCCCCAGCAGTGGTCAAATTCTCCTGCTCCAGTTACCCAGCAACCATACCAGCAGCAACCAAATCAACAACAACCATATCAACAACAACCATATCAACAACAACCATATCCACAACAACCATATCAACAACAACCATATCAACAACAACCATATCAGCAGCAGCCATATCAACAACAGCCATATCAACAACAGCCATACCAGCAACAACCATATCAGCAGTCAAACCAACAACAACAACAACCATATCAGCAGTCAAACCAACAACAACAACAACCATATCAGCAGTCAAACCAGGATCAACCAACACAGCAATCTCAAGCTGGTATTACAATCACTGCAGGCCAATTGAACCAAGCAGGAGCACTACTTGCATCCGTAGTCTCGCCGTCACCTAGTCAACAACCAAATTCAACTTCTACCTCAAATGCTACTTCTCAAGGAGGCTTTACTGTTTCCATGGATCAATTAAGGCAAGCTGGTAACTTGGCTGGCAGTTTGATGGCTTCTCAGGAAGCCCAGCAGCAGCAACAAACACCACCAGCACCACCAGCACCACAACGACAACCAGCCGATATGCTTTCCTATTCTAACCCATATTATCAAGAGAATAGTTTGCAAGGCCCGCCTACTATTGCTGCGGCTCCTGCTGCCCCTATTCCGCAAAGAGACTACTCGTCTGTTAAAGGTTCAGAAACACCTGCATACTCTCCGCAGGAGTATTCTCAGATACCGGTCCCTGTGCCTCAATATCAAAATATACAGACTCAACAGCAGCAACCATATATGACGCCACAATCACAAAATCTGACAGGTGCACCAGCAACACTACCTCCAAGAAGTATTCCGGAGCCTGTTTCTAGAACTCATGCAGAAAAATCAGATTCAGGTTCTTCACTAGCTATCCCACAATCGGGTGTCTCTGTTCTGGAAGCACCAGAACCTGCTAATAAATTAAAGGAGGTTATTGTAGAACCAAAATTTGATAGAAACCTGATGGATTTTGATATTAACAAATTTGGAGCTCCTCCTCCAAAACCGCACAGATACGAAGATGAGATAAAGAAGCTGGAAAGAGACAAGGCCACTGCAGCTAGAATGCAGGCAATTAAGGCTGATTCATTAAACAAAGCTAGGGCCTCAGTCACACCATCGCGGACTTCAACTTCAACATCGAACATATCTTCGAGAGTCTCATCACCACAACTTACTGATAACCAATCTTCCTCACGTGATGGTTCTGCAGAGCCGGAGGCACCGAAGAAATTCAATTTGATTGATATTTCAAAGATCCAACCACCTCCTCCCGTTCCAAAAATGGCAGCTCAAGATGCAAATCAATCCGGGTCACTCTCGACCTCATACCCTGCTCCACCTACACTACCAAGCAGAGCATCTACGCAATCATTTTCTAGAACTTCATCTCAGAATTCAGAATTGCAGACTTCTGCCCCACCTAAGAAGTTTGCCTTAGTGGACATCAGTTCACTTGGTCCGCCACCACCAAAAGTCCCACCATTGCAAAGGCAAGAAGAAGAAAAGCCTAAGAGAACGGTTCCTTCACTGGCTTTGGGACAGATGCCACCAAAACCACTGGGGCCAAGACCTAGCGCTTCTACCCCTAACGGAAATGTCCCATCCAGCATAGTTTCCCCACCTCTCGGTGCTAGACCGGTTCCAAGTCCTACTAATTCTACTATATCTGTTGAGCATAAAAAGGCTCCACCTCCTAAACCTATCAAAAAGCCATTTTTGGAACATTCAGGGATCACGGCCGAGCATGTTAAGCCTTTGAAAAAGGCTCCACCCCCAAAGCCAGCAAAACTTGCGGGAAGCCCAATCCAAAGTGATGATTCTCTTTCCATTAGCGCATCCAAAAAGACACCAGCCCCTCCTCCAAAGCCCCTGAAGAAGCCATCTCTAAGCGAGCCCGGAAGCCATATTAAAGAGTTGCAGGCAAAGATTGGCAATTTCAACTTGAAATAACCACACGCTTCTTGCGTATATGCGTGATCGCATTGTTTCAGAATCCTTTGGGTTCTGTTTTATTTCTTTTTCTCTTATACTTATATAGATATTATTAGCATCATTATGTCCGTTTATTATGAAGAAAACATGCCCTTAAGGGTTTAAAAAATGACAAGTCATAAAAAAACTTGTTGATCCGGGAAGAAAAAGAGGTTCAAAGTAAGAATTTACAGACTTGCAGATTTAAAGGTGCTGAAGGTGATTAACCTGTCATATTTACGGTTTATGAGTGGTTTATCTTGATTGCAAACCAGCCATCTTCAGACATGGTATAAGGAAAGAATAGTATGTTGCTCATGATGAGCTTGTATGGATAGCAAGAAATATATGAAGCACAAATATAAATAGACCCAATTCTGCTAGGGTTCGCTGCCATTCAAACCTGAAATTGCACAGTATAGGGCTCAAGTTGTGAACTTGAGTTGTAAGTTCAAGTCGTAAGCTCCGGTTGTACTTACAGCTGAAAACCCACCTCATAATACTGATAAAGTATCTAAAATGACTACAACCACTGAGACACCAAGATCAAAAATCATAGTTAGTACCTCAGATTCAAAAGCAGTCAAAAATTACATTACAGCTGTTCTGATGGAACTCACCAAAGTTAAGACTAAACCCATATTGACTGCATGTTACAAATGGTACTTGGACAACAGACTGACGTTAACTGAAACTCCAGTTGCTAATTTTGACTGTGCTGCAGCGTCAAAGCAGAAAGGGGAATATACTCAAAGTGCCAACCTAAAGTACATTCCTGTGATCTCTGGCTTTTTCTTCACTTACTTTCCTAACCATTATTATGAAATTATGAATTTGTTGCTTGATATGAAGGATCTGAATATGAAACATCTCGATGGAAGCTTAAAGTTTGGAAATATTTTGTCCGGTAGGGATCTTGACTTGCTAAGAGACATCCACAAACTGATTAGCTCTAAAAAGGGCCCTGTTTCAGTCTTGAAACCAATCAAAAGAACACAGACAAAAAAAGGAATGAAGCTTGATCAGAAACAGGAATTTCATCTCTCCGAAGAATCGCTTGACTATCACCAACCTCTTGATGACAGCAACGACCTTTCTACCAGAAACAGAGAATTGTTTGATCAAAAGTTTCAGAGCCTTAAGAATAAAATTCTATCTGAAATTGACATCTGTCATAGTGATCTTTCACATAGTTTTGACCTTTTGGAAATATAATTCTTAAATGGCTTTGAGAACAGCTTACAGGTTATGGTGATTTCATCCGACACCTATTTTGATCTAGTATATTTGTTGGCTGCAACTGATTTCTTTTGCCGGCTGTCAATCTTTAGTTTGGGATTTTCTTGAATCTTCTACTTCTCGTTATTAAATGATATAAATATATAATTCGTTGTAAGATAACTGGTAAAGTCTCATGTATACTTCTGCTTACCTCCGCTTCTTTTCCATGTGTTCATAGTCTTCGCTGGGGTTTGGCCTTTTCTTTGGACCATGTAAGTATTTTGTGATTGCAGTTAAGCTAGATGGCTTATTAGCACCATAAAAATCATCTCCTTTAGGGGGTCTTGGATTATTATCACCATAGTAGCTTGATCTTTGTCTATAGCCAGAAGTGGAGGCTGTAATATGTTCATCCTGTGATCTGTAGGAGATTGGCCTCACCTGTTTCCTTCTATTCTGCGCCATCCAAGAAGCCTTTGGCTGACTGTATGCCCTTGCTCCATCGTCTGCATTCTGACTATCGTTAGGTAAAAACCTTGCATAGCTTGTGTTTTGTTTGTCTGTTCTATACGAATTGTTATAATCGCCGTATAAGTCACCAGATTCTGTTCCTATTGGGCCAGTAGTACCTGTAACATTGGCCATGTTATTGCTGCTAAGTGACGTTCTGTACTTGGACGGCTCGTCAGCCTTGGAGGCAGACATGCTATTAGATCCTTCCTTTGACTCTTGCGCAAATCTTTTGATATCTGACTCATGACTCTCTTCAAACTTTGGTAGTTGAGAAGGCGTGCATGGAAGTGGTTCTGTTTTAAAATAGTCTGACTCTAGTGCTTTACAAGCATTAAATCTAGCATAAGGGTCCAAAGTTAATAGTCCGGCAAGTAGCTGGACGCCAGATGGGGACAGTATCTTTCCGTACTCATCCTCTAATGTCCTCTTATAATCAACATTCAAATGAACTCCGTTTCTGTTTATACTTTGATGGTTAGGGAAATTGGTGTCATTTGGAGCTCCAAGTAGCTTGAAAATCATATCTGCCTGTTCCAGGTCTGATCCTCCTTCCAAAATTGGTTTTCTTTTATACATTTCTCCCAAAACGCATCCAACACCCCACATATCCACTGCTGTAGTGTACTTTCTTTCACCTAATAAAAGTTCTGGTGGCCTATACCATCTTGTGACAACCAATCCGGTGTATTCAACCGAACCACCGCCTGGAGCTGAATTGGAGTTCAAGGGTGGATCACCGTGGTAGATCCTAGCCAATCCAAAATCTGCAATTTTCACTATTCCATAATAGTCTAGCAAAATATTGGCTGTCTTTATATCTCTGTGTAAGTATCCCTGAGCGTGCACATATTGCATCCCGTTAAATATCTGTTTCATTATACATTTAATGTGTGACTCGGCCAGTTGGATCCTCGGGTTATGCAACAATCCATGCAAATCCGAAGATATGTATGGCGTGACCGTATAGAAGAACCCCGTTTTACTAGACTCTTCGCTCTTCTCGTAAACCATGTCAAGCAGCTGCAACACATTGATGCACCGCAGCTTCTTCATAATCGTGATCTCTCTAAATGCCGTCAGCGGAAACCCGTCCTTGCTGTCACGTATTATCAATTTCTTCAATGCAACAAGCTTATTTGAAGACCTCTGTCTCGCCTTAGACACTACTCCAAACGTACCCTGGCCCAGTTGCTCAATAATCTGATAGTCGCTGAGCTTCGTCATTCCATGGTATCGGCTCTGCGCACTGCTGCCGCTTTTCCTCCACGATTGACTGGCTGACGACATGCTTCCCCTATAACAAACGTATACTTCACCTCCACCTCTCAGCTCCTTCATCCAACACTCTATACTTCTGAAACCTATGGCTGTTCTCTTCTATTTGCCAGTTTGCGTCTCTCTGTAATTGAAAAAAATCGATAAAAATGTTGCCTATATATCTACACTGCTTACGTAACACGGGCCTCTTTAACTCATGACTTTGAGTACTTGGAAGCAACCAACTCTGACAAACTGGCAATCATTTCACGCTGTTCGAGGTCACCATCATCATTCAGGGAATCATGGGCCTCGGATAGAGCTTGGATAATATCCTTTTGAATGTCTATGGACGAGTCTGCAAGAACTTCAGCAAAAGCAAGCGGTTCGATTACGTCATCGACCATGATCCAGGCGGTAATGATACAGGACAACTGTTGGAAAGTGTATGTCTCCTCCAGCACAAGCTCGTCAAGATGTGCGCCATCCAGCAGAAGTGTGTTCATCTGTTTGAGGAAGCCTAGAAGTCTTCTGACGACGCTGAACCCGTTTGACATGAATTTATTCAGCAATCTCAGTCGTTCATCGGAGCCAAATGGGAGATGCTTGAATAGATTGCTGATTATAACCAAGCGGTAATCAGATGTCTTGCTTGCTTTGTTAAAACGGAGATGCTTAAATAGCGGTTTCAATAGCCCCTTGATAATGAGCTGCTTGGACACATCAGCGTTGTATTGCAGGTATGACAACACCATAAACGACTTTTTTACATGCCAACTTGATGGATTTAGTTCAATCACCATCAGCATAAGCTCCACTCCTTCATTTTGCAAAAAGATCTCTAAAGCAGATTTTGAGCGTGAAACCAAATCACACAATAGCTGTACTCCATTCTCAATAAACTCTTGGACGGCAGCATCGCTATGAGCCACGTCAGTGATCCTCTTAAATTTATTGAACAAAATTAGCAAGTCTTGCACGATATCAATATCTAGCTTGCTAATGTTTCTCTCTATATATTGGTCAGCGTCCTTAATTGAACTTGCGGAAATTAGTTCGGACAGAAATTCCATGGCATATTGCTCTTTGACGGTTACATCTTCAGCGACATTTTTCACGGATTGTATCAGTTTTGAAATATAGATACCAAGCACGTCATTGGATCTCATTGAAGCATCAAGCTGAGCATTTTTAAATGATATAATATTTATGAGCAAAGATAGCGCACTCGTGATGGAGGAATCTTTAAACTCCTTATTTGATTCCGATTTGAGGTACTGATCTTTCTCAATCGTGGAAATGTAATTGGCAACTATGTCAATGATGTTGGAGTCTACAAAGAGTGCACCAAATGCCTCATTCTTGTAAAGTACTCTTTCTAGATCATCTGGGGTATCGTCTGAGCTGTCATCCTCGCATATTTCATTCAATATCTCCAACACCTGTTTCGATATAACTGGGTTCATGTAATCGTTGACCAAAGCAATGATTTCCAGCAGCGTTTGATTTCTACACACCGCATCTATAAATTGTTTGTAGTCGTCAGTTTCTGAGATAGCTAGACTCAATTCACTCAACTTTTTAATCTCATTGAACAGCTGTGCCTCGTTTATGTACAATGCAGATTTATCGTCTGCTGTGGTTGTATTCCTGTCTCGAAGTTTCAGATTTGACACCATTAAAGAATCTAGTCTACTGAATGTTTTCCTCACCCAATTTTCATCGTACACTGTCACCACGGCATCTGAATCATCACGACCATCACCAGCCAGTCCATCGTTTGCTGCATCAATCTTGTCTAGAAACCTCTCGACAATTCTGACTTCGTCTAAACCCTTGTTGTCATGTTGTTTCTTAGGCACCGATTCTGTCTCTTCTTGGCCTTGGTCTTCTCTCTTTCTCTTTGCCGTGTTGAATATATCTTGTGTGTCCATTGTGCCACTAACTACAACCTCTCCCTCTATATCGGGCTGGTGATACTACTCATCTCATCTTCTGTATCACCTCTACACGCCTCTTCCTTCAAGGTAGGAGCAATTGCCTGCTGTGGTCACTTGACAGTTGCACGCGACTGAACAATGGCAGACGCCCAGATGCATGTGAAATGCGACACGGATGCTGTTGCGATCTGCCCACTGGCAGTAGAGGTTTAATGCACGCAGAGGGCAGATGCATTTTAAGTAGTTTAAGAATTGAAACGAGTGGAGATGTAATGCCGGTACGCTGCGATAGCAAGCAGATAGGTCATGCCGTCAGTAGATAGCTGATAACACCGGCATGTTTCCGGCTAGAGTGCGAGTGGATAGCCTTTGCAGACAGCTCCTGTGCTACAAAAAAGGAAGGTTATAGCCAAGTGTGCCCTGCAAGGGCCACTACACCCATTAGAGCTACTGGAGATATCATGAACGCACCCGATCGCCGCAGGTGGCAGCCAAGTCAGTCTCCACCGACTCAGACACATGCCACGGCCTGGTACTAAGTGCGCGTGCGCAGTCTGCACACACCCAAGACCCATGCCATGCGCTGTGCCTGTTGTCTCAGCTTCAACACTTTGCCAGTCCCGTGACGAGCCTGGCGTTGTGCCTGCCTATCTGGCCAAATACCCGTTGCTCTTCCCAAGGCCCTTCCACTCCCCTGTTTCCTCTTGTTAGATCAATGCAACGTAGCACTCGCGCCGCGCACTGGCAGATTCGGAATTTTGCGCCTGCCCGCTGGCCCGGATCTCAACGTCCGTGCCATGGAACGGCAATCTGCACACTACATACGTGCTATTTTCTGCCTGGAGATCTCTGCCAGACACCTAACCACGGGCTACAACCTACAAGACCGCAGTCCTGGAGACTGAACCTGGGCTTGAGCCTGATACGAGGTATCATGAGCTCTCAGCCTTACTCTATCGTGCACCGCCTCACGCCAACTTGGCTGGTGTTGGACCTCCTGCCTATCATGTGGAAGGGCCCCGGCTAACCGAAATGGTGAGTTTTCCAGATACCATACAATTGGGTGAAATTTAAGTTCTAACGGTCTGGTTTGTGGTTTTCTGCTATTGTCTTTTTTTTTTATTTCCGTCTGGGTATGGCAGACAGTTGCCAAAGTAGCTTGATGTGTAGGCTAGTTGGCGAGTGTAGAGGGTAGGGGTAGGGCGTAGTGAGTAGTGAGTAGTGTAGCGTAGCGCAGTGTGCGGTGTGCAGCGTGTTCACTCCCCTACTCCTTATCCACTGCCTGGCCCAGACCACCCTCTCTTCATACCACCGCGTGATTGAGCTTCACCTTGGAGTGTGAAATTTCTTTTTAATTGTCCCAAACAACTCCCAAAACACCGCTCTCTGTAGTTCCAATCTTTGGATCTCACGTATCTCACTATACCCTCCTTCTATCTTATCGGTCACCTCCCCGCTCTCAACAGCTTAGTCTTGGTCCTTGGAATTCCACACCGACCCTTGAGCAGACGCTTGACCCGACCCCGACCAGCAACCCTTAACCCTGCCCGCTTAGCCTAGCTCTTGATACCCTTAACTACACCGCAAAAGTGAAGCCAATACTTCAAGATTGTGCAAATTTTCACAACTACAAGTTATCACACATTTTCGTCGCCCAGTTACTTCAAACACTGCAATATCCATCGGAGTCTACCAGAACACTATACACATCGTTCTCAGTATAAGGATCCTCCCTATAACATCAACTACTCACACACTATTAATGATACAGCAGTGACCACCCTCCAGAATGCTGTTTTTAGATCACCTGTTAAAGTTCAGCAATACTATACGCTACAGTTATGAAACTGTTAAAGATCTCATCCGTGTGGCTCCAGCGAAGGAAGCACCAGATGGTGGAGACCTGTTTGGAGGCCTAAAACCAACAATACACTCATTAAGCAGTAGCTGCAAACCATGTGCCGTTGGCGAGTATGAATACGATTTCACTTCTTCCAACCCTATGGAATGGAATCTCCAAGAGTTCCTCATCCCTGAGACCCATTCTCAGCATTTAGACTACCACAGAAGCCCAGACTTTAAACACCGTGCTCCAACTATTGGTATCGGCTCTTCAACAGCCGGAAGCCTTCTTACAGAATCTAACCTCAGCTCCTCCGACCACAGAAAACATCCAGTGCTAGAAGATGACGAGATGCTCTCAGGAAGTGACAGGGAAGATGAAGATGAGGAAGCGTTTGGTTTTGCTTTGGATGACGAGCTGTCTATGAATATAGGAAGAGCCGGCCCACTCACAATGCCGCCTGCCATCGGTACCGATTTGAACACTCTCTTAAGCATCATGAGGGGCTTCAACAACCCTGCAACTATAGCCACAAAAAGAACCAGACCAGGTGCAGATGACGACCTTCACGATCCGTCCGATATGCTACCATATGATCAGCTCGTTAAGAAGAGAACCTTAGTGGCTAACCAACCTTCTTTGTTTTCTATTATGGAGAATTCAAATGCTTTCAATACCATAGATAATGACATGAGAAACGACTCCTTCACATCTTCCGCATCTTCGTTATCGAGCCCAGTTGAGTCTATGTCTACACCTTCTGCCACACCACTAGCAGCCTCATCATTTTCATCTGTGAACGAGGAACCCTACGTCTGCAATATCTGTAACACATCTTTTAAAGTTAAAGGGTACTTAACCAGACACATGAGAAAACATGATCAAAAGAAACCCTTCACTTGCCCTTTCTATTCTGCTAATGGACAGGAGACATCTGAGTTTCAACTAATTGCCCAGAAGAACGATGATGGCACTGGATCTACAGAAAACAGAATAACACAGGGTACCAATTGCCATTCTACAGGCGGATTCTCCAGAAGGGACACGTTAAAGACACATCTGATGGCTATTCATTTTATATATCCAACTGGAACAAAATGTGGCAGCAGAATGGACTCCCCAGGCCGTTGTGCCTCTTGCTTTCAGCAATTTAAAAACAACAACGACTGGTTTATCAATCACATAGAGATGAACAAATGCCCTTGTACAACAACCCAGTATACCAAGAAATACAAGACTAAGAGGCCAATAATATAAAGCCAGACTACAGCTGGTGTTATTGCGTTTTAGGTTTTGTGTTTTTGTTCTTTCTGCCTTAACTCTTCAATTCTCATTAGTGTTATCAAAATGATAGTTTATATGACGGCGTTTCATGTTAAACAGTAATGAGCATTCAGCGGAGCCAACCATCCCGGTTTCTGCGATTTCTTTGTCCCAAAATAAGTATAGATTGTCCTTCCTTCATTGTCTTCATCTACCTGATCTCCTTCAACTTTGTTTTTATGAGCTTATCTTATTATCTGTCTTTGATTTTTGATTTTTGATTTCGGATTTTTGATATTTGATCTTGATTTCCCATGTTTGATACTTGACATTTGATATCGATTTCTGATTTGATCTCCAATCTTATTTCTACCGCTTTTTACTACTTTTTGTCTTTTCAATTTTGGATTTTCTCTTGTTTCACTTCTTCTCTTTATCTCTGTTTGTTTTATTGTATTTTAGTTTGTTCATCATTTATAAATATATTTGTTTTAAACATAGAAAAGTCAAACACATCCGATGACTATTAGGCGGATTTTTCCAGATCGTCAACATAAAGATACAAATTAGTTTACAATTATCAAAACAGACAGCACAAGAAGATGAAGTGAACCAGATAACGGGAACCGGAGATCCAAAAACAAAAGAGAAAATAAGACAAACATGCTGATATTAAATATACAATAGGCAGGCATAACAAAAACAAACTGACTATTGAAACAGTAACAAAAACCTCTTTTCGTTATTTGGTAACATCAAGAACATGTTCAATCAGAGAGTCAACCTTTAAGCTCGCTGACTTGACATGTTCGTAATAGTTACTCATAAAACCTAAATACTTGTTCAACAATCTTAAACGTTCAACTAATGCACTCACCATACGATCGGCCTTACTCAAGTGCCCAACAGAAACATCGTCTAAAAACTCAAGAACAGTTTCGGATGCCTGTAAATCAGCTTGCGGTTCGCCAATGATCTTTCTTGAAATTCTCACACTCTTGGTGGCTGCATCGACGTTAAATTTGTATGCAGAAAATATCAAGATCAGTGAACACAAGACAGGTACACATTGAGACACAATAGTCAACGCAAATGTTGGATATTGAACCCACGTCTCATGCGTCATTGGAATATTGGTCACCTTAGAAAGCTTGATATCATTGCAGTACCAAACATCATCTGAACTTATTGAACAAGGACCCATGACAGCTTTAAGCGCTGTATTGGACTCCATTGTTTCCTTGCATACACCTTCACCCAGTTCAACTAGAGAAACGATATCTAAACAGGAATGCAACAAAGAAATAATAGATCTCCATTTCTTCTTGCTATCGTCAAATTTAAAAGGAAGATCGCCGGGGGTTGGTAATTTCTCTGGTAAATCGTTTACATAGTTAAATTGCGATCTGGTACCATCCGAGGTCTTAGGTTTCAGCAATATCAAATCCTTTGCTAGAGCAAAGTGTAAAAGAATCGATGACAAACTGTTGATCATCTTGGACAAAAATAAGTTTGCATTAATCACAATTAGTCCATCAGTGATTGTGTAAGGTTTCAAAAAGTCACCACCTGTAAAATTTTTGAGTTGGGAATCAAATTTCAAAACATTTTCTGGTATTAATGCATCTCTTGATATAGCATCCATTATCTGCTCAGCCACTCTGCATGACACAATCACAGAAATAGAATCGTAAAAAACTTCTGGATTGGGGTCTCTGAAATCGATGTCTGTCATCTGAACAGTCTTTGAAAAGTTTTCTTTAAATCTTTTTGGGTCTTTGGTGTTGATGTAATAGTCCACATCACTCATTGGTAACTCCATCTGGTCAGGAAATTTAATCTCTAAATGATCTTTTTCGTAAGGATATCCAAAAACAATTCTTCTTTGTGTTTGGTACTTGTAAACATTCCATATAATTCTGACCAAACATTCTCGATCCACCAATTGTCTTTCTGTTGTGACTGATAAGTAATCATCCATTTGCAGGTTGGTCTTACTTTTCAAGACTTCTTGTAAAGAATTTAGTTCAATGATTTTCTTGCACTTAATCAACTGGTCTTCATTATTATGCGAAGAGTAATTCAGAAGTGAGGCCATAAGCTCAGAATGCATATTCAAATGGCCTTTATATTTATCAAAGATGTCCAACCAATATTTTTCACTCAACAGATGAGAATCAGTAATTTCATTTGGCGAAACAAACTTCACTGCAGAACTAAACATAATTGCTAAAACTGATAGATTTTCGGTGTTACGGGCAAACTTCCCAGTAAAAAGCCTTTTATTAGGCAGTATTATATGAGACAAGCTGCAGTACTTGTAGAAAATATCAATTAAATAATTCACCGTTTTCAAATTAGGAAAGCCCAGGCTTTTCAATTTTTCATCTGATAAAATTGCATTGCTTAAACCATTTTCCACTTGGTAGTCTGAATCGCTTATAACGAGAGATGGTAATCTAGTTTCCTTCAAAGGGTTTCCATTTAGTTTATTTGATAGACGTTCTCTCTCTAGAATGGCTTGGGCTCTTTTCCTAGTGTCATCTGAGGCGTATTCGTTCTGTAATTTTGTCACCCAATCCTCTACAAAGTTGCTATAGACCGGACCTTCCGAATGTTGTGACCTTTTCACATCAACAGAAGTAACCGAATCGCTTGGAAGAATCATGCTCTTACCTTTTGTATTGCCATGTTTACCAGCCGATATAGTACTCATTTTAGAATCAGACATACCGTTGGCATAATTGCCAGGTCCCATATAATCTTTGTTGTACATACGGTGGTTTAAAAGTGGCGGTGGAGGTAGATAACCATATCCTCCAAAAGGAGGAGGAGGCGAGAGAGGCGGTAGATGACCAAAAGAATGCATTTCAGGTGGATGATGGTGATGATGATGATGATGAGGGGGACCAGAATGGTGATGGTGGTGAGCATGAGAAGAAGGCGGCGGAGGGGGAGGCGGCGGCAAGTGACCGAACGGATGAATGTGTGAACCTGATAAAGGTGGTGGCGGTGGGAAGTAAGGTGCATAACCATCTCTGGCTCGCAAGAAGCTATTTGCTTCGGTGTGGGAGACTTCTGAGTAATCACTTTTACCATCATCGCTCCAATTCTCCCCCGAGAAGTCAGATTTTATTTTAGGGTTGGATTTGATATCAGCAGTAGTTGAAGCAGGGCCACCAGGGAGCGTAGCAGTTGTTGATCCCCTTAATGGAGGCAAAGTGTAGCCATCGTTACCGTTAGCGACTGATTTAGATGCATTTTCGGGTTCAGAGTGAGGTGCTGTCTGAGTGCTGGCATTTCCAGCATCTGCTGCCGAATTCGCAGAGGCAGAGTCACCTGTGCGGGATCTACTGGAGAAGGGCACTTGATTTTGCTGGTATGAAGCTGAATTAGGGCCACAGTTCGGATCTTTGCGGTCACTGTCGTCTGATGGTCCTGAGTATGGAGGGCCAAATGAGCCATTATGCTGGTACATGCTTGGGTATTGATATGGGTGATAATGTTTGCGGTGATGTGGATAGCGATGCGGGTGGTGGTGGTCTTTTCTATGTGGGCGATATGAATGTGGTGGGTAGTGATGTGGAGGTGGTAGACCAGGGCCGCCATTCATGAAACCACGGGAGTCGTCATTGTCATAGTGTATATTCTTAGCTAGTGATTTTATGGACGAAATCATGCCTGTTACTGGCGAGTGTGCCATGTCCATGACGCTACTGCTTGCTATGGATGAAGCTATTGGCTGTTTTTTTCTTTTACCGCCTCTTTTGCTGGGAACAAAGACACATTCGGTGGCTGCTGCTAGACAGTTTGTGCATTTCTTGTATACTGTCGAAGTTTTAATCTTTCCGCTGGACGGGTCTCTGCTTTCTATCACGATATTCTCTCCGTCACACTTGACTTTCTTTTCTCTGCAGGACAAGCATGCCTTCTTGGCCACACATCGCTTCTCCTGGTGTCCTGCCGAAGAGGTGGATACCACAGAGTCTCTATCTTTTGTGGCCCCTACTTCCATTTTTCCTGGCGGGTTCTGAGCAGCGTTCTTCAAGCGATAATGGCACAGATGAAAGAGCAGTTCCCAAATAAATAAGCTGAGCACAGAAAAGCTGAGGTATCTCTGCCCAACACACTCCAGCTCTGATAAGCGCACCTATTCAGCTACGTTCCAACTCCAAAGAGAAGACACATCTCCTTGGCCCGGTCAAAATAGAAATCCCCCTCTGTTCTCTAGGGAGAGAAACTTGACTGGCCGCGAGTTTCAAGGACCGCCGTGGTAGTTAAGCCAGAAGCATGAATAGCCGGAAGGTGGCGATGATCTGTACGAGTGGAGGGAGTATACTAGATACAATAAGCGGTATAATAAACAGTATAATAGAGGTACGATACATGAAGAGTGTGCAGGGAGCACGGCCATGTTAGGGGAATCGCATGCATGCCTTGCTTTGCGTTCCAGCATTTGGAATTTTCCCAATTTGCGTGTCTATCTCGGCATCTCTGCAGTGGCGATTGGTGTGTGTGGGACCACAGACGCCTCTAGAGGTCTACGTCTCTAACCCAGTCTCCCACCCTCTCTTTCAAGCGTTCAGCTCACTCGCCCACCGAGAATCGCCTAGTATGTGTGCCAGAGCACCGTCTGTTGGATGTATAAAAATAGCACACCCACCAAAGGGCAGAAGCCACACCATGCACACGGGCCACACCCACGCTCAACCTCAAGGCGAGCTGCCAATTCACACAGCAAGCTGAAACTCGCTGTGCCGTGTATGGAGTACAGAGGGCAGCCAGGTCCATTCGATGCACTCGCCATATAGGCCATGTAACGTAGGATTCAAAGTGGTTGTGTAACTGCACAACCGTCAATGGCACCGCGCCAGGGCATCGCAACGGTAAATGCCACCGGCAACAACCACCGGCAACACCCACGGAGACACGCCAGCGCCTGGTGGCCTGTGCCGCCTTCCGCCACCGCGCCTGCCGCCACCAGAAATCGCCCCGATAAGCTTGTGTTCAGTCCCCAGAACCCTAACCAACACCCGGTCTGGGCAGTTGTGGAGTGGTGAAGCGTGCGGAAGTCCGAAGCCTGCCACTAGTCACACACAGTATGACGAGATTCCTGAATTTCACTGCTGAATTAGTCAAAATAACAGTGCCAGAATAGCACACCTTATTTTGCCTAGCTGATTTGCATGCTTTTCATCAATACAGATTCCATTTGCAGTCCTTTGTAATAGGGCACTCTTCCTTATTGTCCGGCTTGCTATTCCCTGCAGGCTATTTAAACTTATTCGGTGTTACGGTGAGAAACAGCCGGGCTCGCACACGCCAGGGTGTAAACCCACCGAAACCAGCAGGAAAACTTCAGTTTCCCCCTAATCGTACGCCAGCACGCCGGCTAGCACGACAGCCAAAACACTGGAAGGCTGAGTGACGCTGACAAAGCGATGTGGTCATCAGTGTCATGCCTCCTGGCAAACTAAAAATAGACCTCACGGGGCGAGAAGGTGGCGGAGTGATGGAGTGCAACTGTAGAACCTTTGCTTAGTTATGCGTATCGAAAGTTGAGCGAACGGCCTTGATGTATGGAACAATACATAGAGAGCCACCACGATAGAACGATAGAACATTCCTTGTGGGCGTAGTGCGCTGGATGCTGAGCCGTGCGTGCCAGGGTGGATTTCTTATATGGAACGGAACATTCAGCGTTCATGTCAACACAAAAGGCAGTGCTGGGGTTTGGACTTACGTCTGTTGTAATTGCACACTCTTTGATTCTACCGCTTGTTATCTTTATATGGTGGTTGATCGGCGTAGTGGCGGCAGTAGTAGCCAGGAATTGCGGCTGCAGTGGATCTTACCTCTCAGGCAACCCGATTCGCACGCCTGCACCCAGTTCCCAGTTGAACCAAACAATAGCGGTGAGATCACTCGATCAGTCCCACCCAGTATTCAACAATAGGGCAGTGGTGTGTTTTCTATCATATGTATCTACTAAGGGTGGCAATCTACGATAGCACTTAGAGCGGATGATTCACTAGTTTAAAAAGGCTCCAGTGTGGGGCAAAGATTCGTGCAATCGCTTCGCCAGTTCGCAGTTGTGGTAGATGTAACTGCTAGTCACGCTAGAGCTTGTTTTCCTTGGTGACTCTCTTGTTTGCAACGAATACAAGCGGTACTAAAGTGCAGCTAAGTTTCACTTGCAATCAGGCACGCCAAAAGACTCCTGCAGGTCGACAGCATGATTTTTTCTACAGGCAGAGCACGGGCCAAACAAGGTGATGAAGCCCCATTTCCATACTGGTGGCGTGAAGCCCCGATAATTTGCAACTCGAGTCTCTGACAAACAGGCGCAAGGGCCCAACAACATAATCCATTCCTCCTTTCTCTTCAACTACATAGTGCGTTGACCAGATCCACAGGCGTCCAACTGGAAGCCAGCGCGGCGCCCAATCAGTCTTGAAAGCCAATGGTCCGCACAGAGACTGCCCACCTCGTGAGCAACCACCACATGGCCCCTGCTACGCCTGGCGTACACCTAGCGAACTACATGCTCCCTTTTCTCTAATGCTTCCTATACTACCGCACCTGTTGCTTCACCACCGCCTATGGCCTCTATCTCCCAAATCACAAAGCTAAGATGTCAATACTTGCTTCACCTCTCATCTTATCATTTAACCATAAAGTGCAGCTGTGCGCCATGAATCGACACCTTGAAATGCGGCGCTCTAGGCGGTGTAAACCCTGAATCGACTAGTCGAATCAACCCCGTAGACAGTGTACGGGTGTATCATTTCCGGTAGCCCCATCATGTATCAACGGAACTGTACGTAAGCCCTTACGCGACAAGCAGTAGTAATGCTCGGAGTTGTGTTGATGTGCGTTTAGTAGGGTGGTGAGTTGATGATTAGGCATTTGCGGAGTGTTGATGGGCAGATAACACACCGGAGCAAGTGTGCTCTGGGACCTGTGCCGTTCTGCTAGCGGGCGCCTGCAGGCCAGTGTAGAAAAGAAGAGCGAGTTGTCGCAGCGCCGATGGGCCGTTAGCTCCTTAAAGCCACTATGGGTGTGCAGAGTACTGATGGGCTGTTGGGCCCTTGAAGCGCCTATGTGTGTGCAGATTACATCCGTGCCCATGCTGAGACAGCACTGGCAGCAGGACTGCCTGCCGAACTGCACGCCAGGCGGTTTCAAAACGTAGTCGCAGGCCCTACCCACGCCATACTGCTGAGCGCACACAGTCAGCAGCCATGCCACAGTGTCCTCGATACAGCCTCCCCAGGCATACCTCTCCATCTCCTTCTCATCCTCCATCCCAGGACCGTTGTTGCCCTGAGGCAATGATGTGATCACACAACTCACCATCCGCAGATGATTCTCGGAACCCAAAACTCCTTACGGTGATCAAAAACCCCATCAACTTACTATTGTGTAGCGGCACTCCCACACCGCCACGGGAGCGGGGGTCGCTGCCACGGCGCCGGAGATGCTGCCCCGCGCCCAGTGGCCGCACTCGTGCACTGGTGACCTGGTGACTCGGCCGCACCACACACTGCACACGTCACCGGGCCACTGACGCCGGCACCACATCGTGGCGAATGACATGAGCTAGCAGCACACCAGGCATTATATAATAGAGGCAGAATGTGTTGCAAAGAAGCAGAGAGTGGCCTCAGGGAAGTGGAGGGGTGTTTCTGCGGCAAGGTAGATTTAGATTGCTTTAGCATAGTGAACAGTACTTGCAGCAGTATCATTGCTATAAGTGCGGAACATACACAACAAGTGTCTATATACGAGTCAGAAGACCACGCAGCACCACGCAGCACCACACAGCACCACACAACATCACACAAGAACCCAACCATGTCCTCATCCAAAATAGCCTGGCTAACCAAGTTAGACGTGTCTGCCACCCCAGACAGCCAGTATAGAAGATCATCGATCATCGGTACCATTGGTCCTAAGACCAACTCGCCAGAAATGCTTGTTAAGTTGAGAAAGGCGGGCTTGAACATTGTCAGAATGAACTTCTCCCACGGATCCTACGACTACCACCAGTCGGTGATTGACAATGCCAGAAAGTCCGAGGAGATCTATCCAGGCAGACCATTGGCCATTGCCTTGGATACTAAGGGCCCAGAAATCAGAACCGGTACCACCGTGGACAACATTGACTACCCAATTAACCCTAACCACGAGATGATCTTCACGACCGACGAGAAATACGCCACCGCCTGTGACGACAAGGTCATGTTCATTGACTACAAGAATATCACTAAGGTGATCGAAGTGGGTAAGATCATCTTCATCGACGACGGTGTCTTGTCCTTCGAGGTGTTGGAGGTTGTCGACGACATGACCTTGAAGGTGAAGTCCATTAACGCCGGTAAGATCTGCTCCCACAAGGGTGTCAACTTACCAAACACAGACGTTGACTTGCCTGCCTTGTCTGAAAAGGATAAGGCTGATTTGAGATTTGGTGTTAAGAACGGCGTCCACATGGTGTTTGCCTCCTTTATCAGAACCGCCCAGGACGTGATTGACATTAGAAAGGTGTTAGGTGAAGAAGGTAAGGACATCAAGATTATCTCCAAGATTGAGAACCAACAGGGTGTCAACAACTTTGATGAGATTTTGAAGGAAACCGATGGTGTCATGGTTGCTAGAGGTGACTTGGGTATCGAGATTCCAGCTCCTCAAGTGTTTATTGTGCAAAAGCAATTGATTGCTAAGTGTAACCTGGCTGCCAAACCAGTCATCTGTGCCACACAAATGTTAGAGTCCATGACCTACAACCCAAGACCAACCAGAGCTGAGGTGTCCGATGTGGGTAACGCTATCTTGGACGGTGCCGACTGTGTCATGTTGTCGGGTGAGACCGCCAAGGGTAACTACCCAATCGAGGCCGTTTCCATGATGCACAACACCTGTTTGATTGCCGAGAAGGCTTTGCCATACCAAACCAACTTTGCCGAGTTGAGAGACTTGACTCCAAAGCCATGCTCCATTGAAGAGACCATTTCCGTTGCCGCCGTCTCCTCTGCATTTGAGCAGCAGGCCAAGGCCATCATTGTGCTATCTATCTCAGGTACCACAGCAAAGCTATGTTCCAAGTACAGACCAGACTGTCCTATCATCATGGTGACCAGAAATGAGAGAGCCGCCAGATTCTCCCACTTGTACAGAGGTGTGTATCCGTTCGTGTATCAAGCTGACAAGAACGCCGACTGGGGCGTCGATATCGAATTGAGAGTCGAAAAGGCCATTGCCGAGGCCATCACGTTTGGCTTTGTCAAGAGAGGCGACTCCGTCGTTGTCATCCAAGGCCACACCGGTGGTGTCGGCCACTCCAACACCATGAGAGTCATCTCGGCTTAAGATGTCGTGACTCTTCAACCGCCACCCGTTAATTAATACATACACCCACCAACTTTATATAGTTTGCTTTTGCCTATCAGCTCTACTGAGCTTCTTTATGTTCTTTATCTATATATCTTGGTCCAATGAGAAAATTTACGTTCACACACGAGTCCTGCCAGCCCCTAACGAGTCCTGCTATTCCTCTTCAAAGATAGCCCGTGCCCTTACGTAAGCACCAAACGAGGCACAGCCTTGTTCGTGACCCGGTGGAAATGGCCCGTTTTCCTTTTATAGTGTGTATAGAGGCTGGTTCCCAGCACGGTGGATACATGGTACCAGGCCGTGGGGATTGGGTTGTGGAACGGTTAGTAAGAGAGTCTGGATCTGATTGAGAAGCGGAGGTATCTCATTAGAACACAGAAAGGAGTCCTGCGGGAGACAGCGCCAACACGAGTCAGATAAAGAGACAGGTGATGGCTGAAAACATCACGGAGAACAGCCTGGACCCAGGCGAAGAGCTGGACACGTTGCAGGACACAGGGTCAAGCCCGTACAATGAAGCTGCGTACGGGACATCCGAAGGCGAGAATGCTACTTTGGATACCATGGAGGCTGCATTCGAGGAGGAGTCGCCATTTCAGGCACAGGAGGGTGTGGATGCGCAGCAGCTCCAGCAGCCATCGTCCACAGAGATCAACCCGGAGATTGACGATCCAAAGACGATACTGATAAAGCAGCTGATGCATTCTGCACAGAGAGGTAATCTAGACCTCTTGAAAGAGCTGCTTGACGGTGGCAAAGTGGACGTTAATGATACTTTGGACGACAATGTCACGGCGTTGCATTGGTGTTCGATAAATAATAAACTATCAGCCTTGAAGTACTTGGTATCTAAAGGAGCAGATGTGAACTATCAGGGCGGCCATTTGAATTCAACTCCGTTGCATTGGGCTTGCCGCTATGGATTGGTTTACATCGCAGATTTCCTATTAAGAGAAGCAAAAGCGGACGGTACGTTGGCTGATTCACAAGGTTTCAACTGTTTGCATTTGGCAGTCCACTCGTCCAATATCATGATGGTGATTTATGCCTCTCGGTTCATGGATTACTTAAATATTGACGAGCCAGATCCAAAAGGTAGAACCGGCTTGCATTGGGCAGCCTATCAAGGGGACATCTTGACGGTTACGTATTTGTTGAAACAAGGTGCATCTCCGAATGCTGTTGACGAATCAGGATTTATTCCACTCCACTGGGCTCAAGTGAGAGCTTCAAGGTCTGTCATGCTGAAACTCATCGAATCAGGGTCCAACCTGGAAACCAAGACAAAAACCGGCAAGTTATGCACCGATATAGCCAAGGATATGGACGGGGTCTCTCTGCTTACTGGCTGCCTGAAAGAAGCGGGTGTGACCCCAACAGGAGAGAGAGTCAATTTCTTATTGGATGAAAAAAGCGCAAAATTGGTCACTTTCTTCACACCTTACATTGTCTTACCTATATCGCTCTATTTGATCAGTGACGGTGTGCTGGTGATGAAGGTTATTTGTGTGATAGCATTTTTGTTATTACAGAATTTCTTATTAAGAAAATACGTGATCCCATGTTACAAAAGAGAACCAGATGCAATCCTTAAATCACCATACATGGCAGGTGTCTTTTCAGCCACTTCATGTTGGTGTGTATTGACTTGGTTGTTCAAGTTGCTTCCCTTCACTTTCAACAAGTTGCCATTTGTCAACTTTTTGTTTCTTTTAAGCAGTACAGCAACTTTTGCAGCTTTCTTTAAGGCGATGTTTTTGGATCCTGGATATATCCCAAGCGATAAGAACAACGAATCTATCAGATCCACCATTCTTGATTTGATTGAATTAAGAAAATTCGATTCAAGAAATTTCTGCATTCACACAATGATTAGAAAGCCTTTAAGATCTAAATATTCCAAGACCAAAGGTAAAAATGTGGCTAAATTTGATCATTACTGTCCGTGGGTTTACAATGATATTGGAGTCAGAAACCATAAAGTCTTTTTTGGATTTATTGTTGCATTGGAGATTGCTGTCTTATGCTTCCGTTCATTGTGCATTGAGTATTTTGATGAGCTACATTTGTCTGATGACTTAGAAGAGTCATGCAGTTTGCTAAGCGAGGATCTCTGCGCTGGATATCTCGGTTCGCCGTTTGTCTACAATCTGCTGTTGTGGTGTTGTGTACAATTAGTTTGGTTAACAATATTATTGTTTGTGCAGTCCGCTCAGATCTCCAAGGGATTGACTACAATAGAACTTGGTCAAAATCATCAGCAAGCTAACAGTGAAAACTTTTCGTCTGTTCCTACGGATGAAACATTCGAGGATGAACTAGGAGGAGGTGATTTAAAAATGCAATCATCACCAGTTTTGGGTAAGATTTTAGTTTGTGTTCCAGGGTCTGTTTTGAACTCTAAATTCTTTAGAGTCATTGGTCTATCGCAGTTTTTGATTGTCAGTGATTTGTTTCAAAAGAAAGAGGGAAACTATAGTTATGATTACGGAATTCTGCAAAACTGGCTAGACTTTCTGTTCATTAGAAGAGATGGAGAACCGTTTTCCATTAGAAATTTATTCAAGTTGCCGATACTCGGAGAGGCAAATTTGAATGGAGAATTGGTGGACTACTATAAACTCAACGCCCCTCCGATCAGACAAGATGGTGCTTTCACTATTGTATAAACATAACAAACATATTATTAATGAGACAAAATACAAAATAAAACCTGGTTTAATCTCCTCTGTACGACTTCCACTTTTCCATAACACCCAATACCCGGTCATAGTTTTCTTCGATTTGTTTCAATTTCTTATTCAATTCATCAATCTCTCGCTGCTTGCTATCATTTAGTGTACCAGTTTTCCTGAATTGAAAAGTGTCTTCTATTTGTTCGGACTGAATACTTTGTAGTAATTTCAAGAACTTTTGATCCAAGTTATTTATGTCCAATTGCGTAGTGTCAAGTTTCAAAAGTTCAGTAGATGTAGGGATAAAAGTGCTTGGCATTTTGAATGGCTCAGAGGGTATATTAGCTGAGGCAGATTCGGATGTGCTCATGGTGTGCTGTTTCAAATTGAAGGATTTATTAAGGCACTTCAAAGTGTGACAGACGTTTCTACTGAAACCGAGCAAAATTGCATTTGCATCTTTCAGTCTGGAGTTATCTTGAAGAACAGTTATCAGGTCACTATCATATTCCAGTTTAGATCTCTTTGTCAAAACTGATTGCTCGTTACCAATCAGTTGCCGTAGGACAGTAGGGTCCGTTTCTCCGGATCTTTTTTTATGGTTCAATTTACTCTCCAGTGATTCCATCTCTATGTCTGTGATTCTTCTTTTTCTTTTCAATTCTTCTGAGTACATTTTAAACGTGTTTTCAAGCTTTTTATGCTTGTTCGACAGATTGGTGAATTTTAGCTGTTCATCGTTCAATTCGATTCGACTTTTCAGGTTGTCAATCTTCAGTGTGTGGATTTCCCGGTCTTTCAAGGCAAGCTTTGCCTTCAGTGCGTGTACCTCATCACGCAGTGTCCTTATTTGTGACTCCTTCCTTTGCATGCTCAAGATCACAGACTCGTCAGATTTAGTTTCAAACTCCACGCTGTCCAGCAGACGGTTCATCGTCGACATCACTGTCTTGTCATTTTCGTACACTTTCTCGGTGATGTCCACGTTCACAGACCCGGCCTCGCCCAAGAGCTCTGTGGCATCTGTGGACAGGAAAAGCAGCCCGCTTGTGTCGTCCGAGTCCAATGCGAGCAGTCCTTTTGCTCTGAGTCTGGTGTTGAGCGTCTTGGACGCTCTGTGTATCGACACGAGCTGGCTCGACTTGCTTTCCATCTCTCTGTTTCCCGATACTGCAACTGCAAACAAGCTACCTCTTCTGTTTATGTGTCCTGCTGTCTACTCCCTGCCTACTCACTGCCTACTCCCTGCCTACTCCCTGGCCCAACCTCCGCCTCCTATAGCTCCTGGCTGGCGTGCCATGTCTCTACGCGTCGTGCCCGTCTTTTTTCCACAACTGGCATGCCACGCTTATTTGACCAGGCGGAGGGTCTTCACTCTTAGTCACCAGAGAGGAGCTGTGGGCGGATGGAGCTTTGAACTGGCTCTTGTAGACTAGGCAGCGGTTGTGGGTACGGAACGTATTGGTAAGACTGAGACACATGCACGGTTGAGACAGGCACGGGCACGGGCACGGGCACGGCGTGCATGAACGCTGCCGTGGGCTCAGACGTGTCACAGCTCGCCTTGCGACGCCTGTTTGAAAGATACACTCTACTCACACGGATTCATCCCCTGCACGCGGGATCCACACAACCATACTCCTTGACTGGGGCATTCTGCATGCTCTGCGCCGTGTTTCGCTTTCCTGTCTGTCGCCTCTTTTGACTCCACGTCAGTATCAAATTGCACCTTGCATCTTGCCGGCAGAGCACCCGTGCACACACCCTCTCATTGCATCACGATAGACCTAATCTCCGACCCAACACATCAGGGAGGCCATTCTCCCTGGATGGGCCGGAGTCCTGGCCTATACAGACCCTCGCACCCATTGATTTGTGAAGCCCTCTTTAAAGCCCTCTTTGATCTCCTTTTGCCACGATAGACACTTGAATTCAGAGCAAGCAGGTGAGTATCCGTGCCGGAGAGAGATAAACGACAGGGACTATGGTTAGGTAGCACCCGGCACGCTCGTTAGACTCTTGCTGGTCCGTAAGTCTCTTTGTCTGTACAGGATACGAACGCAGAACGCAGTACAACGCCCAACCATGTCGCAGAATGTGGTGGGACAGGCGTCTCAAAAGGAAGGCTTGGAAAGCACTTCGGGTGGTGAGCAGGCTACGCTCTGTAGCTGCACCCATTTGGCCAGACTGTCGAATGTTCCGGGATTCTACCTGTACATGCTACGGGAGCAGGACGCATGGAATCTCAAGACACATACTATGTGCGCGTCTTGTGCCGTGCTGCCATTAGCCAGCTACAACTGGGCTAGTAAGGATACCACTAGATTGTCTCTGTTTTACAATCTAAAGTGTCGGCAACACTAGTATGTCTCCTTCTTACGTTTATGTCACACTTGAGAGCCAACTAACGACTGGCTTTTCTTTGATTGGGAAGTGTGCACACATCTTTTTATGGCTTTGTTTTTCAAAATGGATATCTGCTGTGGGGTTGATAAGTCGTCAGACGCTATTACAAAGACGCTCTGCGGACTCGAGTCTCGGTGCCCTGTTAGACTATGGTGACAGAAATTGGTGGGTCGTGCTCAGGATAGGGTTGTCTGCTATTGCTGTTTGATTGTTGAATCTAAACGGTTTTTTGGAATTGAACCTATCCCAACACAGTCGGATACGGATCAATACGGAACAAAAATGTACACTCCTCAGGCACTATCAAGAAGTGGCTTGTGCCGCTGCCAAAGACGGTGTGCATTATCTGTATGACGAAATTTCCAAAACGCATCAATCAGACAACAATAATAAATGACGCTACCCAGGTCTTATGTTACTCTTCTTTTTATTTATTTGTTTGAGACTTTTCCTGTGAACAGACGAACCACACCGTTTCTGGTGATTTAGAAAAACACAGTGCACCTTGTGTTTGAGTATCTCTTAAGAGCGTCTTTCAACCATCCACAGAGCTTCGAAAATTGCAACAGTTGAAATGAGTAGGCCACCCGCGTGCTTTGATTCATATATAGGAGGCAATCAATCAATAAGGTTATGCTTTATTGGTGTCTGCTCGTGACTGTCTGAATCCAAGTTTCTTTTCCGAGCTCTGAATGTCTTTAACAGGTTGCATGAGTTTCAATTGGTATCATTATCAGTACATATCCAAAAACTGCTCCATTTTTCACCCTGTGAGTATTAAAAAATTTTATTCAACAGTATGGCATGGTCATTGCAATAGCAGCTGTTTTTACTAACCAAGTGACAAAGACATCTATCACCCAGGCACCTATTATCCTGCTTCTGATGATAGACTTTGAACTTTTGTCTTTGTCTTTGTCTTAACCTTGAAAGTCATACCAGAATCTTTTATGTAGAACAAACTGATTTTGGAACAGAATTTAGATGACTTTTAACCAATTCGATTTATAAGCCAAGGATTCACTCTTATCGCACTTTAGTATACTGTCGATGCGGATCCAAAATCCAACAAGACAAGAGAGTTGGCATTGCGAGAAACATAAAACATACAACAGCTTATTCTCTTGTCAGTCCGTTTGTCTTCCCTTTTGGCTTTGCTGCTGTCTGTTTTCTATTGGTTCCTTTCCCCTATGTGTTTGTTCCAGTGATCTTGACATTCTAAGGATCCCATTCAAACACTCGCTTTTCAAAACATATCATCAAGGACACTCCAATCTTACTTAGCGGTCAACTAAAAGCAAGTCTCTTTTGAGTCAGCCCGAGGCATCTTTGCTGTTTTGGAGTTGGTGTTGCTGCTGCTGCCTTTCAGCCAACCAGAAAAACCCAGATGTCACTTTAAACATCATTGACTTATTAATCCATTTGTCAAACACTGTAATCCTCTAAGCAAGCCGGCGGTCTCTTTACTGCATTCCCTTGCTGTCGGCTGTTGAGTATTGTATCCGGATCATTTGGCTTAATTTCGATGATTACTAACAAGCCCACCTTAGACACCAACCAACTCGGCGAGCTTTCGACTTTTCATATGCTTGAAGCAATATGCCAGATGCATTGCAGCCGGCTAAACCGGGGTTCCTGTTTGTTTTTGCCGTCGTGCTACCTGAATTTCCCTTAGCAATATCATATCAATGTATTTCAAGGTCTTAGCAACCAAAGGCATATATACCAGGGCCGATGCCCCCACGCCAGGTGCCGTGCACTGCCTTGATTTCTTGTGGGTCGCCGAACACCAAGGTTACCGGCTCCACCTCCGTCTGGTGACTTGGCTTTGCTCACCCTCCTGAAATGGTGCCATTGTAACACGGCGCCTCTCTAGCTTTGAATAACCCCCACCTCCGATTCAGCTTCCTGGGCTTGTGGCCTGGGCTTGTGGCCCTGGTATGCTTGTGCACCGTCTTAGCTATTAGTCACGCATGCAAACACCCCGGGTTTCAACGGCACTGGAAGGCTATGGAAGGTGTTAATCTGATTTTTCCGTCTTTATCGCTACGCCGATTACATACACCTGCTTATGTCATCCTTTGGTACGCGGCATTTGCGATTTTTCGGTGGTGAAGCAGCGGCCTGGAGGGTTGGGCGAAATTAGTATAAAGACAAGCGGGAATTCCTTGCTAAGGAGGTAGATTAGAAGAGAGATAGGGAGTGTAAAAGGAGTGCTGAATTAGCTTGAGAGAACATCACTCAAATAATAAATATCCAGGATGGTTAAAGATCTATCGCATTTACTCTCTGAGCAGGCCCGTGCCAGAAACGCTTCTCCTTTGAAGGTTATCTTCAAGTACTTCAATGATCCAAATGTTGTCTTCTTGGGTGGTGGATTGCCAATGTCGGAGTACTTCCCATGGGAAAAGATTACTGCAGTCTCCCCAGAGCCACCTTTTGCAGATGGTATCGCCAAGAAGCCTACCGCTGAGTCTGCCACTATCTCTGAGCTGCACAAGCATCAAGTTGAGGAGTTTGATGTGCCGCTAGCTAGATCTCTTCAGTACGGACACACCGAAGGACAACCGGAATTGGTGAAGTTCATCAAGGAACACACCGAGATGATCCACAAGTTGCCTAACGATGAGTGGGACGTTATCTTGTCTGTGGGTAACACCCAAGCATGGGATGCAGTGTTGAGAACTTTCTGTGACGCTGGCGATTCCATCTTGCTTGAAGAATCCACATTTTCTTCAGCCGTTGAGACCACCGTGCCATTCAAAGTTCAGTATGAGCCAGTTGTGATGGACTCGTTTGGTATTGTGCCTGAAAAATTAGAGCAAGTTTTAGAGAACTGGGATGTTTCCGTTCGTCCAAAGCCAAAACTGTTATACACCATCTGTACCGGTCAAAACCCAACCGGTTCCTCTTTATCCAGAGAGAGAAGAGAAGCTATCTACGCCTTGGCCTGTAAGCACGACTTCATCATCGTTGAGGATGAGCCTTACTACTTCTTACAAATGAACGAATACAAGCCTGGTGCTTCTAAATCCGCTTCTACCGACTCTGAACAAAAACAGCAGACTCACGAAGAATTCTTGAGCGCTTTAGTCCCATCATTCTGCCACCTTGATACAGAAGGTAGAGTCATCAGATTGGACTCTTTCTCCAAGGTTTTGGCCCCAGGTACCAGATTAGGTTGGATCGTTGCTCAAAAGTCTCTATTGGAAAGATTTGTCAGATTGCACGAGGTTTCCATCCAATGTCCATCTGGTTTCGCACAGTCCCTTGTTCAGGGTTTGCTAGGTAGATGGGGTCAAGGCGGTTACTTGGACTGGCTGATTGCATTGAGAAAGGAGTACACTTTGAAGAGAGACTTCACAATGGACGTTTTGAGCGACAGCATGCCAAAGGAGGTTGTCACCTACGAACCACCAATTGCCGGTATGTTCTTCACTGTCGTGATGGATGCTGCCAAGCACCCTAAGTTTGCCACCGAGTTCGACAGCGACCCGCTAAAGGTTGAGAAGGCTGTCTACGAAGAAGGTTTGAAGCAGGGTGCCTTGTTGATCCCAGGCTCTTGGTTCAGAGCTCCAAACTTCAAGGCTCACGATACCACCTTCTTTTTCAGAGGTACCTACGCCGCCACTCCTTTGGACGCCTTGAAAGTGGGTTTGGAGAGATTCGGTGATGCTGTTCGTGTCGTCTACGGCTTGTAAATATAAACCCTCCTTGCAATAATAGGAAATCCCAATCCCAAAAAGACTCCCGTCAATTTAGATATAGATTTTGTACACATGTACTTCTAAGCCTACTTTAAATACATTCTTTCCTTATTCAACAACTCTCTGTCCCACCTACTACTATCCCCAAATCTTGCCTCTCTCTTAGCGCCACGGCCCCCGTTTCTCTCCTCTTTGATGCCTTCACCAGTATTTCAGTGCTTCAAATGGCACTGCAAATTCAGATAGGCCAATTTCGCACGCAAAGATTTGATCTTTAAGAGGGCCGGCCACGTTTTAATCTCCGTAGAGGCCCAGGAGAGTCAAGGTCGGAGAGCAGAGGGGACTGGAGAGAAGAGCAAGTGGATATAGAAGCAATGCATATACTTAAACTGCCGTGGCTGACGCACACAGAGGAGAACAGGAAGTTTGAAGTGTACTCTGTCTCGGTGTCTCCGGACTGCTCCAGATTGGCGTCTGGGGGATTGGACGGAAAGATTCGAATCTGGTCCATTGAGACGCTCAAGAACTACGCTAAGCAGGTGAGTCAGGTGGAGACTAAAGATGACCTCAAGCAGTTTGAGTCGAACGAGTCCACGGTGCTGAAGAAAAGCAAATCGGGCAGCGGGACAGGGGCCGGGGGTGATGGCTACACACTGGCGAAATCGTTAGAACCGGATGCAAAGCTGCACAGGCCGTTGTGCTCGATGGGCAGACATACTGGAGCCGTCACGTGTGTCAGGTTTTCGCCCAATGGCCGGTTTTTGGCCAGTGGGTCAGACGATAAAATCCTATTGATATGGGAGAAAGACGAGGAGAAAACACGTATAATGGCTAGAAACATGGAGCAACGGTTACAATTTAGTGGGTTTAATTCAGGCAATGGTGCAGATATAGATAACGCTGACCTGGAACACTGGACAGTCTTGAAAAGATTGGTGGCGCACGATAACGACATTCAAGACATGGCATGGGCTCCGGATTCAAGTATCTTGGTTACGGTTGGTCTTGATCGGTCGATTATAGTTTGGTCAGGTTCAACCTTTGAGAAAATTAAAAGGTTTGACATTCATCAGAGTCACGTGAAAGGTGTTGTCTTTGATCCCGCTAATAAGTACTTTGCAACCTATTCGGATGATCGTACTTTAAGAGTGTTTAGATACCACAAAGGAGTCTTGCCTACCGACATGACTTTCAGTATCGAATCGGTTGTGATTGATCCATTCCGAAAGACTCCTTTAAACACCTACTTCAGAAGATGCTCCTGGTCTCCAGATGGGCAAAATATAGCTGCCCCTAATGCATTAAACGGCGGTATGTCCTCCGTGGCCATTATAAAAAGAGGTAGCTGGGACAGTGATATCAGCTTAATGGGACATGATTTACCCTGCGAGGTTTGTTCTTTTTCACCAAGATTATACGAAGTTCAAAACAAAACCGGTAAGAAGGAGAAAGATGGAACCATGCTAACTACTGTCCTCGTAACTGCCGGTCAAGATAAAACCTTGGCAATATGGAACACCTCATCACCTGTACCTTTGGTTATAGCTAGCGACATATCATTAAAAACAATTACTGATATAGCCTGGGATCCAACAGGTTCTATTGTTTTCTTTAGTTCTTTGGATGGAACGATAACCTCGTTATTCTTTGAGGATGGTGAGTTGGGTAAACCAATCCCTCTGGACAAAAATGACGCACAGCTACATAGGTATGGTATCGACAGAGAGAGTATGGTATTCCCTGAAAGTGTCGAGCAGTTGGTTCTTGAAGAAAAGGCTGTCGATAAAGTCTACAAAGAACAACCGGCTCTCAAAAAAATGGATAGTTTGATGGGTGAAGTTGGGGCTCTGGCAAGCGCAACTGCGACAACTGGCTTTATGAATGATAAGTCATCCAACAATAATAACCAACAAGAAGCTCCTGCTGTAATCAACACATTGATTCCCAGATCGAAGAAACATCCAAACAAGAAAATGCCCGCTGTGGTTTTGCAAACTTTGAAATCAACAGAAACCGCATCCACATCTTCAGTTTTATCCTCCTCGACAAGTGCACCAAAGGTTAATGTTCTCGATGTTTCGTCTCAGAAAGCTACAATCACAAAATCTGGCAAAAAGAGGGTGACTCCAACCTTGATATCAGCAACCTCAGACTCCAAATCCAAGGATTTATCAAAGTTATCCAGTTCTTATACTTCAGGAGCTATAGGAAAACTACCTCTAGCTAACCAGCAGAATAAAAACAAAACATTGGAAAAGGCTCTTTCGAAATATTTATCCAAGTCATCCATTAAGATTCCAAAATACGGTATGCAAACCATGGTGACATCCATTAGAGATAATATAATCAATGAAAGAGATTTAAATGGTTTAAATGGGAATGATGATATCGATATGATAATGGAGACCCATATTCCTAGTAAAAAGCAACCCGCATCAAAGTCGAATTCTTCCAAAAGAAAGAAAGAGTCTCACGTCCCAAGCTATATTGAGCCGTCTGTGGTGTCACCTTCCACGCTCTTCACAGACTCCAAGAACCCTCCTGCAGTTTTAATGGATTACAAGGAGTCTGAGAGTGCAATAATGGAAATCAGAGAAGATGGTCAGATAAAAGATGACGACGGATTGGGAGGATCGGCTAAAGGCAGCGTATCAAGTGGTGATAATTTTGAGGAATTTGACTCCATCAGCAAGATCATGGTTATGAAGGCCGAAGAGATTGACAATATTAATGAAACCGTTCCTCCGGCATTTGAACTGTTTAAGAATGATAAATTCACTAACGTTGCAAATTCGTCGTTTAATTTAGTTACTGGCAAGGCTATGGAGTACTGGGTTGTTGCCACAGAGAATGGATCTATAATGTTTCTATCTTCAAGTGGTAGAGTTCTAAGACCTAGCATAGAATTGGGTAATCAGTTGTCCCATCTAATTGCCAATAAGGAGTACATTTTGGCTGTCACTTTCAATGGGTTAGTTTATTCATGGAATATCAAAGCTAATAAAAGTGTTATTGATGGTGCCCCGTTAGCCCCTCTCATAAACCAGTTTTCGAGATTTGATCCACAGAGGAAAAAGTACTTAGAAAGTGTTAAGATAACAGATATTCACATAGTTGATCATGGGTCAGTTTTGATTATCCTCAGCAACGATCATGTATTCAAGTATGTCTTGGATCTCTATAGTTGGTGCAATGTGTTTGATCCGTGGTACTTGTCAACCTTACGACATGATTCCAAGTCTGGAACTACAGAAACTGAAACAAAAGTCAAGCTGCTCTTGAAGAAAAATCGTACCATGAGGTTAATTGGAATGAAGTTGATCAACAAAATAAAGAGCGCAAAGAAGAGTACTGAGCTTAGCGATGAAGTTAAGAAGCGCATGAATGAAACGTTAATAGATTTGACGGAATGTATATTAGAAACTTCGAACTGATCATTTGGAAGTTTAAATATGTCTATATAATACAACTAAAACAGAAATTCTGTAAATATGTCTATGAATACACAATGCAGGAAAACACTTCCTTTCCTTAAAACTTTTTATTTCTCTTGCTAACCTCCTCCCATTCTTTTGGCTTGGTAGCTGTGACAAGTTTAAACTCGTCTCTGTAATGCAAAAACTTACAAGTATCACCAAAACCACAGTATCCATTTTTTAAGAAATCTTTGCACACATCTGCTTGATAATCCACCACAGTTGTAGTTTTGATGTGGGTGGGGTTTGGTTTCAACTTCATCGCAGATGTCGAGCTTGCTGTTTTTATAGTACCCTTGTATAACTTATTTCCTTCAGAATCTCTGTCCTGTATTTGTCTTGTCGATTTGCCTTCTTCTTCGATATGAGATTTGTGTTCTTCCTCTAGGAGCCGATCAGTTTTAAATAAGCTTTCCTTCAGTCTGTGTTTAGTGGACTCTAAGTCGTTAGCGGCTATACTATCTTCTGCTTCTTCGCTGCTACCAACTGCATTAGCATTATGGGATTCCGCTTTGTCATCCTCTTTTCTGCTTCTTCTTTTAATGATTGGTGTGGCACTGTCCCCACTTTCACTGCCAGAGTCTTCCCCATCGTCTCTTCGCCTCTTCTGCTCAGTGCCCGGGGCTACCTTTTTAATATTTCTCTTCTTAAACATTCCAACCTGCTACCTCTACAGCAACCGCTCTCACGTGCATCTGACTCTGTCTTACTGCTTTGGTATCACTGCTTTCCTATGACCGTCTCACAACAGCCCTCTAAATGCCCTCTTCCCTCCACAAAACATGTTGCCTCTTATTACTAAAACGGTAGCTGTGGCAAATGTGTCCCCATCATGTGCCACTTAATAATCGCCACATCTCCTTGAATTTTGTCATGTCCAAATCACGTGATGTGTATGAGGGTTTGTTTATTCCAACCCTCAACGGTTCTGTGGAGCGGTTAAAAATTTTCCAGCTAGAGCGCAGCCAGCTGCAGTTACACTATGGGGATCAGGCAGAGAGAGCATGGAACCAGTAGAGAGTACTGTTTGCAGAGTAGTCTGGGCCAACCTGGTAGACTGTACTGCAGAGGATGGGTGTATTTTGAGAAGTTACTGTTGAAGACACCTAGGAAGTGCAGATAGTAAGGTTGGCTCTCACATATTCTGCTAATAGAAGCTACCACCGATTAGTGCATATACAATACATTCAAGATGGCCGTATGTTTAGCTATAGTTTGAATTCCAACATCTAGAGAGCAAGACGAGTGTGAGAGTTTTGAAAAATGAGCAAGGACCACGATGGGCGTGCAAATTAGAAACAGAGAGATGGCAAATGGCAGTTGCCACGGCAGCGCTAATACATAAGCTGGACCCGAGAGTTCTGTGTCTACAGACGATCTACAACTGTATGCAGAGTTGCAGATTCGGATGATTGACAAGCATGGAGTGGCCAGGAACATCCAAGGAAACAGTGTTATTTGACAAATCTACAAGTGAGAAGATGGCAGCTGACTACGAAAAATGAAATCAGTGTTGGAACACAGATACTCTCATTAACGGAACTAGGACTCGATTATTCGCCTCTATGAAAACCCCTGACATCTCATAAGTACTAACCATCCCATTTTTATCCTTATAATTTATCTTTATACAGAGAGAAATCACCGATATCAAGCAATTTGTCGAATTAGCTAGAAGAGCCGATGTTAAGACCGCTACCATTAAGACCAACTCCAAGTTGAACGCTAACGGTAAGAAGTTCAAGCAAACCAAGTTCAAGGTCAGAGGTTCCAAGCACTTGTACACTTTGATCGTTAACGATGCCACCAAGGCTAAGAAGTTGATCCAATCCTTGCCACCAACTTTGAAGGTCGAGGAGATCTAAATAAGCCTATCAATATAAGAAAAAGTTTATTACATAAATGGATAATAATATATAATATTATATGATACAAAAATGCCAGTACGGCTTGACGTAGCAAAGTATACTTAGACCAACCACCCGGTCCTGTAGATCTTAAAACCCAATTTCGAAAAAATAACAAGTATCATTGACATCCTATAGAATAAGTACTATATTATTAAATATAAACAAGTTTTCCAACACACATGCTCCAAAAAATCCAAACTCCACGCTCATTTAGTCTGGTTCTAGTCATCACTAGCGTTTTCATCTACCATCAGTGCAATCAAATCCACAAAACAACCCATGGTGTCTCATCCGTCTCTCTTTATCCTGCCCTTGAAAGCTTCGCATAAACCAGTCGCAGCAACAAAATCATGACTTTTTGAAGCGCGCCACATTGAATTGCGTATCAATTTCCTTGGGGCGGAAAGATAAAGAAACGAAGCAGACCAACATATCACCGCTCAGGAACTCCGAGACTCACAGCAAAGAAGAAAACTCAATCACAACAGCAAACGAGACAAACCAGTAACAGCAAACTCTTAAACAGCAAAAGAAATTGAAAAAAAACTGTAGCTTCATTTTTTTCATGTTTTTTGTAGTTTTTCAATCTTTTTGTTTTTATGTTTTGCTTGCCAAAGGAAATTAAAAGAGGATAAGAGAATAAAATAAGAAAGGGAATGGTGAAACCCTAAGAAATAAAACCGAAAATCAAAGTATTCACAACACCAATAAACAAACCAATGCTCCAACGAGCTAACTAGTAATACAGACAACATCATAAAACGGTGAAGTCATCAAAGTTGAACGGACTATCAATGACCGGCTGTGCAAATAATGGTGCTGCAGACCATTATTAAAATCAAGATAATAAAGAGGATAAAGAAACTGGAAAGATGCGAGAGATGTTGACAGGTTTGGGCCACAACAAGAAAACAAGCAAAACGTCAGAAAAGTCTTGAACGACAGTAAAAACAAGAACTTAACTTCCAAGTGATCAATCAAAAATCACATCTAACTGCCAAAACTCTATCTGTCACAAATATCTTAATCCTCTCTTAAAATGATTTTGAATAACTGTGGATCATCACGGCTGGATGATGCACGCTATTATAAGCACAAAGGTCGTCCATAACGCTGGAGTATTCTTCACCTTGATGTGTTTCTGTAATAACTTCGGGAGCTTTAAAGTTAACGGCAAATTCGTCCTCGGCCTTGGTCAAACTCTCAACTTGTTTAAAGAGTTCAAGAGTAGAGGATTCAATATGGCCGTTGATCTCAATGGAAGCGGCATCAACCTCAGTAGATGCAACTGCATTGGATGTTGTTAGTTCATCATCAAACAAGTTTGAGTATTCCTGTTTCAAGATGGCCTCTTCGTTTTCCAGTAACTTAAAAGCAGATGGAGATGTGGATGCTGGTGGTGATAAGTACTCGTCGCTAAAGGAAAGCAGCGGTAAACTCGTCAAGGCACCTGATTCTGTATCCAATTTTCTCTTTTTGTTCAACTTTTCAACAACCTCGTCATCCTCATCGGAAGACATTTCATCTTCAAAACTTGGGGATGGTAATTCTGGATCTAAGCCAGAATCCGTTTCCTTTGAATTTTTTCTAGATGTAGGTATGCTGTTAGTTAATTTAGATCTCTTTAAGGATTTCTTTTTCATTGAGGGGGTTGAGGATTCATCTTCAACCGTGGAATCCTCGCACACCGTTGTCAAGTCTAAATAATCTGGTCTTTCAACTCCGGAAACAGGGTTCAAAGATGAGATCATCTTACACAACTCCTCAGAATTCTTCAAAGATTTCACCAAATCAGCCTTACACGCAAAAAGCCTATCCTGGTTTGCCAATAGAGACTGAAGACAAGACTCTAACTGGAGAACGTAGTTTTCTAAGTGTTCCACGTGTCTTCTCTTCTTTTCTCTAGATGCATGGGCTGCCCTTCTGTTTCTGAGAATCCTCTCCACTCTGCGCTGCTCCTTTTCTTCGTCCGTCTTGGCACGCTTTCTAGGAGGCAACGAGCCTAGTGTAGTGGATTCATTCTGGGCCTGCGGCGTATCTTGCTGTGTTTCGGTAGATGCCATAGCGCTGTACTATACTGTGTTGATGATAGGCGGGTGCTGTCGTTTTTGCCTGTTTGCTTGTTTGCTTGTTTTCTTGCTGTGGATAGTGGGCCGCACGGTCTAATTAAAGATTGTGTACCTACTGGTTGTGGAAGGTTGATTTGATGGATGGCCAAGACCCGCAACACAGAGTCAGGTGTCACTCCCCAGTGCTTGGACGGGATCAAGGGCAAATATGGCAAACAACCTATATTTATAGTAGTGCTGGCTCCTGCGCGGGCAGCGCGAGCAGTGGCACCGGAATGCGTGCTGTCCTGGGCTGCCTCCCAGCGGCCACCACGGTTGCGCAGCGTTCTGAAACAGAAACATGCCACATGCAGCGAAGAACAGGAGTGTATAAATAGAACTGCACCGCACGGCCGCGGTGGGTCGCCCGGCGTGAAAGAGAGGCGTCTTATCTACGGCTGTGGGAATCCAGGCGCAGGCGGGCGCAGCGCGCGATACTCCCGCACGGAGACTCTTGGAACAGAGGCGGCGCCAGGCAGGGCCCTAGGCCCCGTGGTCTAAATAATATAGCATACATTATTCTGTGGGCATATATATGGAGGTACTTGTTTAAGGGATATATAACGGATACGACGCCATACAGAAGGCAACGCAGAGAGCATGATGCTCTATAATATATACAGTGCGTGTACCAGAGAGTGCCCCCCTCCGAATGCACGCGTGTGCGCCTTCTTTTCCTTGTTGGCCTGGCTGCAGTGAGCATACCTAAGCAGTGAAATGTTCTCTTCATTCTGTGGTAGAGCAACCGACAGAATTGCCTATTATTTTTGGTTGGCCTCTGTGAGCGCTTAGCTTGCTGGCCGGCGAGCGTCTCGTGTGCACGAATACGGGCGTGGGCGTGGGCCTAGGCATGGGCATGATCGGGCGCTTGCCAGAGCAGTGACTGGCTGTGGACTTGGCCTGACGGTGTGCAGAGTTCCGCTAGCAGTTGCACTCGTGTTTCTACTGGTGATACCACTGGTGATATACTAGTCTGTGTACTAATACACCCGTATGCCGGCCTGTGTCCTGCGCTGCCCTGCCGCCTCCCCCCTTCGGTGATGTCGCTCGTTTCTGGGTTTCCCGCGCTCGCCTGTGCGGTTTCTTCGCTTGCACATCAAATATCGTATCGACTCATGGTTTTTCGGGCTGTGTGGATGTCCCTTTGCAGCTTAGCAGTCCACGCCTCCTGACATAACCGCCGACGTGGTGTAGGCGTACCTGTGTAGTCTCGTGGCCGTACACCCACTGCAGTGCAATACTCAATACAGCATGCTCGCTGGCTGTCGTCGCAGTACGTGGGTTGTTGGCGTAGCTTCGGTGTTCAACCCGCAGTATAGAGACGCCGCCTGTCATAAACTGTAAACAAGACACAATGTAATCAATAGCTCGCCGCAGGAGAACAATACAAGAGCAAAAGTGCATATTTACGGTGATATCAATATGTATACCTATATACATACAAAGAGGATGCGCCGATCGGCGCGTCGCTGGGAGAATGGACCTCTCAGGCGGTGCTATCATAAGAGTGCCTCTCGGCGAAGGTGACTAACCTCTTGATACCCAATATCCACCTTCTGGTGACCTCATCCCTCATGATGTTACTAACGCCTCCTTCTCCGCCACCCTTCAACTTGGAGTGGTTACTTCTGGAATGAATACCGACGCTCACAACACCAATCGGCCAGGCAACGTTACCCACGCTCAGTTTCAGATAGTTCTCGCCAGCCTGCTTGAACTCCTGTCTTTGGAGGTTGTAAAGAATTGTAGCTAGTGTGATACCCAAATCAGGCGTCAAGGTCTGCCTCTTCAACTGTATCAATAGCGGTAAAACCCATTTCTTCGTCTCTAGCAATAAGCTCCTCTCGCTGGCAAGATCGATGGGCGCTCTCTCGTCGTCCTCTGCATGCGTGTTGGCTAGGCTCTGTATGTTCGCTTCCCATTGTGTTAATATAAATTTGATATAATCTCTCGATTGTAGCATCACCTTGGTCAGATCATCCCTTATGTGATCCTTGTTTATTATTAACTCAGCGGCGACAGCGCCGGTCGCAGTGTCGGCGTCGTTTGTCTCCTTCGATTTGTGGGGCTCTTGAGACTCTTCGCCATCTATTTTCTGTGCTTCCTGGGGTTTCTGCGGTGACTGCGTCTCTGGGTGATCTGCCTCCCTTGATTCCTGCAACTCCTCAGGTGCCTGGGGCTTTGCACCGTTTGCTTCCTTTGGTTGCTGAGGCTCCTTGACCTCCGGAAATTCTTTCGGTTCTTTGAGTTCCTGGGTCTCTATGATTCCCCGTACCACCTTGTCCGCGTTAGGACCTTCGCTCTCATGCTGCTTCTCCGCCACGCCATTTCCACAACCTCCGGCCTCCACTCTCTCTAGTCTAGCCAACACGTCTTGATCAGATTCTCCATATTTCCGGACAGGCTGTTTCAACGCCCTCAATCTCTCTTCTGCAATCGCCAGTTCTCCCCTGTTTGGCTTTTTGCTCTCGTGTTCATCGCCAGTGCCGGAGTCTTCTTCTTCCGCAGCCTCATAATACATTTCTCTCTTTCGCTTCAGCCTGTCCAATCTCGCCGTCTCTCTTTGCCTTTCTTCTTTGTACTCTGTCTCATGCTGCTCGCTGGTTAGCTCACTTGTCTTCACGTATCCATCTTTCCCAATCTCCTCAGTGTGGTGCCCACTTCTCACCTTCTCTATGATCTTCCTCTTTTTGCTTATCTCATTCGCTAGAATCAAAGAGAAGTCCATCTTGTATTCACTTCAACGGGCCTCTCAAACCTCTTGATCACCCCTTCTCAACTCCACTAGTACATCCCCTTGTAACCCCGTATTATTGAACCCACTCTTCCATCAACACCTTACTCAGTCTCCGTAAAAGGCCCACTTATTGTCCTTTGAAAAACCATGTCTGCCATTTTTTCGTGCCACTAACTCAACCGAGAGAAACACAGACAAAATGGCAAAGCTAATAGAAAATGGCATACAGTTCAAGAGGCAGGCAAAGAGGGCTGCCATCGTGGCGAGAGGAAGTGGTGCAAGAAGAACCACTAGGCGGAACCCATTAGTAAGTTACTATTTGAGGTTATCGGTAGTTTGAATATCAGAGACAGGATTTGGCTCGGATTGGTTGGTAGATTGGCTGTTTCGAGGGATATAGACAAGGAATCATCAAAGAATGAGTAACAGCAAAGTGAAGAGTGAGGTGGATATCATGGATGATATGCCTCTCAAAAAGGAGATCGCAAGCATACCGGGAAACAAGCCAAATGGCACGAATACTAGCACAGATAATACCAATAAGGATGGAAATAGCCAAGCGGCACAAGACACGCCAGCAGATGGGCCATCAGGCGCTGGATTCAGTACGGATGTTGCCTTTGATGAAGACGACATGCCTATCCCAACAGGTATAGAAGAAGTGGATGAGCAGGAACTAGAAGATAGCGGTGAGACTTTGAATTTGAATCTGAGTAACGCAACAAGCCAAGTTTGGCTTGTGAAATTGCCCCCTGGATTGGCTGAGATCTGGAAGGATGACGATAATTTAGATGGCCGTGAATTGGGGCAGATGAAGATCCAACGAGGAACGACGCCTACAAAGATCTTTCTCGATATTAATGACAAATTAGAAGAACACAAGAACCTGGATAAAGAATATCAACTTAAACTGGTCAAGCCCGTGGTGGAAAATGAATATGTTTTCAGCGAAACAGAGATGGATCACTTCAAACATAGGCTCATGTATAGAACACAGGTTGTTGAGATGCCGTACCAACCTAAATTGAGAAACTTGAACAAAGATGCCCAGAACCACGCCGCCACCTGGACAAGAAAGGTTAGACCCGTTTACCATAGAGCGTTGCCAGAATCTGGTATGGGTACCACAAAAGTGTCAAAGAAACAGTTGAAATCCAAATTCAAGAAGTTCATCCCATACGCAAAAACTATACCTAAAAAGACTGATCTAGTTGGTAAGATTGCCCATGAGGGTCAAGTGTTGCCTTTGAAATTCACCGGCGACAACAAGCTCAGAATGCTGGAACAAAAGAGGAAGTTGGCCCAGATGGTGAAGAGAAAGACTATCAATTACATGAAGAACGAGTCCGCAGGTATCCTACAAAGTAGGGCCGGCCCAAACATCCATACTGGTGCAACTATCCAATTGTCGCGTGAATTGGCTGCCAAGAGAGACGCTTTGAAGGCAGAGGGTAGAGCTGCCCGTATGGAGAGAGACGAATTGATGAAGTTGCTTTTCAGTATGTTTAATGAATACGATTACTGGACCTTGAAAGGTATCAAAGAAAAGACCAACCAGCCTGAGGCGTATCTTAAGGAATGTCTAGAGACGATTGCTACTATGGAAAGAAAAGGTACCTATGCTTTGAAGTATAGATTGAAAGACGAATATAAAACCAGTAGAGACGTTGAGAGAAAGGAAAATGGTTTGGACTTAGATGACGATGCCGACACCAAAATGGGCGACGACGACGACGACGAAGGCCTCGATGACATTGAAATGGAAGATGTCGCCCAGGTGTGAGTCTCCGCCTCTTCGGTGTCCCTCCTGGTACCTGTAAGTACGTGAATTCACTGTGTATGCTTAAAAAACGACTTGTTTAGCCTGTTCAATTAAAAAATCGGTCTCCTTTAAACCCAGAAATTGGCCTTCTAAAGCAGCGAGAATACCAGCAATGTAAGAAAACAGTGCTATTGTGAGTAACCATGGTGTAACAGACCGGTGGCTGGCTCCGATAGGTTGGATCCTCTGGTTAGGTGTACATCACAGTCAATATTGCTTATTGTATTAGATCATTTTGAATTCAGCAGTTTTCGGGTTTAAATTAGCCATTGCGTGCGTGAATTGCATATCTAAACGAACAGAGTGCCCTCGACGCCACGGAACAACATATCACATAAGCCTAGTGGCGGATCAATAAGTCTGCAAATACAGTTTGTGATAAGCAGTTCCACTAATGTCTTCCCCACTTGCAAACCTTCCCAAGTCTCCACGCTCGGATACAAAGACACAGACAGGGTCTAATGTCACTGTGTCCACGGGTGGCGTCAAAATATCCGAGAGTAATGACATGAGAGCATCATTCACTGGGAAGTCTAACTACTCTACACCAAGCACCAACTCGTTATCTAACATCACTAAAGATATAATTGAATCGTCACCTTTACTTTCATCTACGCCACCGACCGTTAGCAAAGCCTTAATCAGATCATACCCTTATCTTATCCTAACAGATAAGATATTGGGTGTGTTAACGTGGTCTAACGATGATAATACAGTGTCCTTTCTTGTGCTACTATCTGTGATACTGCTGATATTATATTTTGAAAACATTGTTGTTTATTTCGGTCACATTTTGGCAGTGGGGTTGCTATCACTTTATTCAGCTGTGTCTGCCAGTTTGGAGGATGAACAGAGGCTACACCCTACTCTTGATGACATTATTTATCGTTTGACGTCGGTGAGCATGAAGTCTGAATTGCTATTGTCACCTATAACTGCATTGAATTTGACCTCATATGATCTAAAGAGATTGCTTTTTACTACGATCTTTTTATCACCAGCTTACATTGTTTTGAGCTATCTCATTCTGCCACCCAAGTCAATGTTTTTGCTCTCGACTTTATTCATGCTCACGTATCATTCAAATTACTCTAGGGTGACAAGAAGAGTTTTATGGAAATCCAGAACTTTCAGATTGTTCTGCTTTTACATTACAGGATTGGATTTTGAGCATCAGCACGCTGATAAGAACTCATTATTCAAGATTGCCATGAATAAAACAAATAAGAAACTGAAAGAAGTTACCAGTACGGCATCATCTGGGAAACCGGGAGGACCGGTCAGATTCACATACGTGTTGTATGAGAATCAGCGTAGGTGGCTAGGAGTCGGGTGGACTCAGAACCTATTAACGTATGAGAGAACTCCGTGGACCGATGAGTTTTTAAATGAGGCTGAATCGCCTGACAATTTTGAATTGCCACAATTGAATGACGATTCCGGTATGTATTGGAGATGGGTAGACAAGACATGGAGATTGGATTTGACCAACGATGCTGCGCTTCAATTGCCATCTACAAAATCAAGAACCACTGCAGATCCGAAACCAGATGATGGGTTCATTTACTACGACAATACATGGAAAAACCCAGTTACCGAGGATTCATTTTCCAAGTATACGAGAAGAAGAAGATGGATTAGGACCGCTGAGCTGCTATCGACCGCAGATTCCTTGACGCCAACCGCGTCTATGGCGAATGCTGAGCCTTCTGGTTTATTGATAAGCAAGCCGACTTCTACGTCCACTGTGTCTGAAGTTCACGCTATTGATGTGCAGGGAGACATCGGCACCGGCACAACTGGGAGTGAACCACAGGACAAGGGCACAGCCAAAAAGAGAAAGAGCCTGAGGTTTGACGCCAAGCCTGTTGTGATAGTGGAGGCTGGGAATGAAGGTGCTAGTGAGAAGGGGAGTAATGTGACGGCTGGGTCGGCCATGGATGGCGATACAGAGACGGACGTGAATGATAAACGGGAATAATGAGTGTATAGCGTAAATCTTGACCACCTGCGAGGAACTGTGTACATAATATAACTATGACCCACTCAGTACCCACCGCCTAGTATCATAGCGTAGACTGCACCGGCCGGCTGCAGCCACATCAGCTGCGCACAGCAGATCTCCCTCCCCTAATACTTCATGTCCACCTAGCACTGCTCACCTTAGCACCGTCCTGTTCCATCCCCACTCTCCAGTATCACTACTCCAAATACCATCTTGGATGCTGCTAGTTCCTTATCTTATCAGTACAACAATCCGCCCGTCATGACACAGCCACACAGATGTGACTGTTTCTTCGAAACCTCCAACGCGCGGTGCGAGGGTGCCTTTCCGGTTTGCCACACCCGTACACCACATCCGTTTGCTTATGTCATCGTTACAGGCCTGGAGCCGAAAAATTTTTCACCGGGCAGAGAGAATAGGACTGGGGAGAGCAGAGGAATTGTAGGAGTTGTAGGAGTTGTAGGAGGTGAAGTTGAAATTGGGAGCTGAATATTAGAAAGAGACAGGGTGCTGGAGTGAGATACAAGATATTAAAGGATTTGATCATAGAGTATATCCATCAGTGCCAAAATGAAGTACATTGCATCCCACGAGTTTCTAGATATCCCAGAAGGTGTCACCGTTGAAATCAAGTCCAGAATCGTCAAGGTTACCGGTCCAAGAGGTGAATTGACCAAGAACTTGAGACACATTGACGTTACCTTCACCAAGGTCAGCGACAAGCAAATCAAGATCACTGTCCACAACGGTGAAAGAAAGCACGTTGCTGCTTTGAGAACCGTCAAGTCCTTGATTGCTAACTTGGTTAAGGGTGTTACCATTGGTTTCAAGTACAAGATGAGATTCGTCTATGCGCATTTCCCAATCAACGTCAACATCATTGACGCTGATAACGGTAAGGCCGTTGAGATCAGAAACTTCTTGGGTGAGAAGAGAGTCAGAAACATCGCCATCCCAGCCGGTGTCACCGCTGAGATCTCCACTGCTCAAAAGGATGAGTTGATCGTTTTCGGTAACTCCTTGGAAGACGTTTCCCAAACTTGTGCTGACGTTCAACAAATCTGTAGAGTCAGAAACAAGGATATCAGAAAGTTCTTGGATGGTATCTACGTCTCCCAAAAGGGTAACATTGTTGAAGAGATCTAAATCAATTGAGTCAAAATTTACATGTTTTAATACAATCATAATGCATTATATCTTCCATAGAATGTTCTTCATATAGTCAGTATGCCGTCTGTTTCATGGTTATCGTTAATTTTCTCCTAATTTATTTCTACCTCTTTAGCCAAAAATAAATTTCAAAAATTTCAAATTTCAAACATTAATAGTGTAGCTGTCGGAAATAAGCGTTAAAATACATTAAACAAAAGTGAATAAGAGTAAATAAGATTAAAAGAGTATAGAGGGTGTGTTCACTCGGAGCCTTGTAGACTCCAGGTGCTATTCATACAAAGACTTGGTCATTCATTAAGAGCCTTGATCATTCTGTCTCTCTCCTGGATCCAAACCTTGGTAAAGGACATGGCTCCGGCACCTAAACCGAAAGCCAAATAAAGCGGCTGGTAAACTTTCAATTTAAACACACAGATGGAGTCAAAACAGAAATCACACAATAACTTCAGGATATCAATATGGCAAAGTCTTCTCTCCTTTTGAATCTTAATTAGTTCACTATTGTACAATATTGTGGATGAAGAAGGTGAATTGTCATTTAATAATAATGGGGAGCTGTCACTTTTCAAGGAATGCACTAATCTCTTTGCTCTTTCTTTCACCTGATAATTCAATTTCAAAGACACTTCTTTGTTATTGATAACAGCCAACTTATCAAAAGATGCCTTCAAATCTATAATGATACTCAGATACCAAGAAAGTTCTTCATGGAAGCAGGTTGCTTTATAGTAGCCAGGCAATTTTTCTTTATTTAAGACACCAAATTTGAAATAAAGTAAGGACTCGTCAAACCATGCATAGTAGAGAGATGCTAAGAAATCGGCCATCTCCATATTTAACCACTGCTGTTTTAATTTCAACAACTTTGAAGACATCTTCAAATCGGAGTCATTCTTGGTTAGCATGTTAATTGAGTCGGTTATTTTTTCAAACAATTTGATCAATCTAAAAGGAATTGTTCCTGCTCTTAGCATCTGTCTATATAACGACAACCCCTTAACAACGCCATCGAACCTGTCTTCGAACTGTTTCAATAGCACAGCTATCAAGATCTGAGGTTTGTTGAATGACTGTAGTAGCGCTCTATTGAGGGTCTTTGTATAGTCTAGTGTTGTATTTGACACCTTCAAGAATCTGGAGTTTCTCAATTGAGCAGAGTAGATGAACAAGATTCTCAAAGTGTACTGGACAATTTTACCGAGCTTATCTTTACCTGCCAATGACTTGATCACGTTGTACGCTACGTCCACATCATTAGGAAGTTTTGCAGGAGTGTGGACCTTGCTCGATGCGAGTCTGGGGGACGGCGATTGTTTAGAGTATGGAGACATAGCAAAAGGTGGAGGTATATGAGGAACTGAAGATGCGGCAGCATGTGCTGGAGTTGGCGTCGTGGCCGTGTTCATGCTGGCACCGTTGATGCCGTTCAAGTTTAGCGGGGTGCTCACTCTGGAGGGTGGCTGTTCGTGGGACATTGGATGGACACTGCTGCTGGCCGAGTTGTGTGTTCTGGTGGTGTGTTGGGGTTTGCGTATTGGCGATCTGAGTTTGGCCTTGTTGAAGAGTTCTCGGTTGTTCTGGTAGTAGTATGAGTACACGCCTAGAGCACCTGCTTCCTGGTAGAGCTCGTCAGTGGAGGACATCACCGGGCACAGCAAGAACACGGTGCACTATCGGTTCTCAAAGCGCCCTACACCCTCTCAGCAAACACCAATCTCGTAGTTAGCAACCAGGATATTCAATCTCAATTGAGATAAAACAATACACAAGACGTGTAAAAAATTTTAGCCGCCAAAAGAGTCATGGAAATGGAATTATCTGATACGGAGAGCTGGGGAGGTGGAGAGCTGAAGAGCTATACAGTATCAAAGGTGGAACTACATGGGAGCCACGGGTGGCTAAAGGTCGCATGATGTAGATCTGCGCAGCATCAATTACGGGTAGTGAAGTATGGTGCGGTACGGTATGCGTATTAGTGACCGGTGCGCTTGGAGCCATGAAGAGTCAAAGTTTGGTTAAACGAGGATATAATAAATAAGGATATCTAACAAGAATAAATAGTACATATGTAAAACACAGTCTCGAGACTGGCCAGACGCTTTGGCGCTATTTGCGCAGGCTAGCAGGGACAACTGTGATAGTCTCCAGCATGAATTGCGTACTGCACGCTGTGCACTCACATCAACACACCCTTGGTACTTGGGACGTCGTCTCTTCCTGTGTAGCTGATGGACTCCCTGATGGCAATGGCCAAGGCCTTGAACGCAGACTCGCTTCTGTGGTGGTCGTTGAACCCTCTTAGACAGTCAACGTGCATCGTGATGTGTGCGCTCGTGGCAAATGACTCCAACACGTGTGGAATCATCTCGCAGCTTAGGTCGCCGATCTTCTCACGCTTCAACCCCAACTCCACCACGGCAAACGGTCTGTTGGACAAGTCGACAACGGCCCTGCTGAGCGCCTCGTCCAATGGCGCAAACCCGTGTCCAAACCTCTTGATGCCCTTGACAGACCCCAACGCTTTCTTGAACGCCTCGCCAAGGGCGATACCCACGTCTTCCGACGTGTGGTGGTCGTCGATGTGCGTGTCACCAATACACTCCACAATCAATGACCAACCCGAGTGCTTCGCCAAGGCGTGCAGCATGTGGTCCAGAAATCCAATCCCCGTGTTGACAGAGATCACCTGTGATGCCGTCGCCTGCGTGGCGTGCGCTTCGTACGACTTGTTCAGAATCGAATCTTGCAGCGTGATGGCGCCTCCGTCTAGGGCCAACACAATCTGGATCTTGGTCTCATTGGTTGTTCTCTTGATCTCGGCGTACCTGCCCGTGTGCGTGGAGCCCGCAGGCTCCACCTTTCTCTTTTTGTTCTCCTCCGACATGTCTACAACCTCTGCTGCTCGAACCTCCAAGCCTCCAGCTGCTCACCAACCCGTCTCTCCGTAGATTCGATACCACCCTTTTCACCGTCTGCCCGCTACCCTTCCTCTCTCTGACTCCTGGCTCCTGGCTCCTGGCTCCTGTCCCCCTCGCTTCCTCTCCGGTTTCCGCCCTCCTCCTCGCCCTGCAGGCGAAAAATCCTGTCTGTGGGTCCCGGCGCTCTGCCATCAGCGGCGCGCGTGCCAGCACTGCTCGCTGCCGAGAAGCGGAAGCTGCCGGCGCTCATCCGGAGCCACAGGCGTTGCGTGGGGAGGTAGTGAGAGCAGTGGCAGGGGGCCAGCAGTAGGACAGAGCAGACCAGCACGCCTATAGCTTGGTAGGCAGAGACGGTGCCCTGGAATGCATGACTGAGGAAGGTGCCCCGCTACCCTGGCCCTTTACTTGACTGCGCTAGGTACTCTCCCTCTCCCCACATACCATCCTGTCATCTCTGACCAGTCTTGTCCGTGCCACACTCCATTATGCTAAGACTACGCTCCAGTGCCCCAAGAAGACTCTTGTCATCGTCGGTGTCCGTGTTGCAGGCCACACCTAAAAACTTCACCCATAACGACGAGGGCCAAGTGGTGATCAAGGTGCAGCCGATCCCAAGACCAAACGAGCCAATAGAGAACAAAAGAAGAAGACTGGTCTACCAGTCCAGAAAGAGAGGTATCCTAGAGTCTGACCTCTTGTTGAGCAGATTCGCAGATAAGTACTTGGACTCCATGTCCTTGGAGGATTTGGTGGAGTACGACAAGTTGTTAGACGAGCCAGATTGGGACATCTACTACTGGGCCACCAAGAACTACGACGTGACTCCATTGCCTGACAGATGGAAGGACTCCAAGATCTTGAAGACCCTACAAGAGATGAGTGAAAACCCTGACAAGGAGATTCTAAGAATGCCAGAGTTGCACTCAAAGAACTAGGCCCTCTGTAGATCTCTTGTTTTTTGTACATAGCTTTATAATGACATTCTTCTTTTAATATAACACGTACTTACACACATGCATATAGACCACTATTAATCAACTATGTCAGCAGTGTTGGTGACACTTCCAGACTCACTGCTAACGGTCAACTTAGCTGCTTCTGACTCTTTAAGGTCTTCCTCCTCCTCCTCCTCCTCCTCCTCCTCCTCCTCCTCCTCCTCCTCCTCCTCGTGGCTTTCCGCTTCGTAACCTGTCTCCTCGTAATGATCTTTTAGTTGGTTGAACTCCTCCTCGTTCTCCAACAAAGCTTGAATCGAAATCACTCCAGATTCATCAAACAATTCAAGTAACCCTTCCGCTTCCTCAACTGACATCTCAGACAAAAGCTTATTGATCTCGTCTAGTTCAGTGGTCAAAATGGCCTCCTGCATTTTGATTGGGATCTTCTTAAACGCCTCATACTCAGGGGTGCCTTCTTGGGGCGGACTAATCATTAGTTGGGAATTTGGATCCATAGATCTTAACTGGATATGCTCATAGCCTTCGACGCCATCTTCATTGGTAACCAAATTGGCGTCATTTTCGTCCTCCTCCTTCTTAAGAATCTCACATCTTGCGACAACGTGTTTCAAAGTTCTATCATACTCTTCGGCAAAGGCCTTGTAAGCTGGCGACTTCTTATCCAACAACTTTCCAGTGAATATACCAATGGCGTTTTGTTTCTGCAAGACACTTGCTCTGTTTCCTCCCGATGCCAAGAATAGATCGTTCAAGTATTGTAAGATTAGTGCTTGATGGATGATCTGTTTGGTTCTCTCCTTATCCCCTGCCAACTGGGTCTCAAAAGATGACATCATCAATGCATCTTTCTGCTGTTCACACACAATGTAAAGGTGGTTTTCTAAGAATCTGGCTGATTGCAAGATCGAGTTTGCTGGAATGTGCGAAAACTGCTCTGTCTCGTCTAGTAATTCCAGCTCGTCAAGTTGATCCAAAGGTTTAGAAGGAGCCTGTGATTTCGCCGATGAGCTAGACGAATTCAAGGTCTGGACGGTTGTGACTGTTTTGGTGGCAGGCGCCGAGGAAACTGTGCTATTACTCTTCTGGTCAGTGCGAGCGTCAGCAGAGACTGATTTATTAATAAAGGAGCTATTCCAGCCGTCGTGGATGTCGTCACTGGAAATGTGCAGTTCCTTTTCATGCTGCAACTGTTCAAGCTTAGGGTCGATCTGCACCAACACCGTGTCAATCTTTTGTCTGTGTTCTCTTACCTTGCCAATAAGCAGCTCTGCGTTGCATGGGTCGTTCCCTTCTTTCTTCAAGTCGTCTGTGATCTGTGTGAACAAGTCTTCCACCATCTCGTTATATGTTGGGGAATCAGACTGCTCCATGGTGCATCTCTCCTGTGCGTCAAACTTATCTTTCAAGAACAAGTTTCTTGCCCCTTCAGACACAATCTGCTCGTCTGACAGAGTGCCCAGCATCTGGTCCACTCTTTTATTCAACTGTGTATACATCTCCTTCTGGATTTTCAGCCCCTGTATCTCGTTATTTCTCTGTACTCTTTTTTCGTGGATGTCTCTTTGCTTCCACTTGATGAACGAGCTCTTGTCCACGTTTGGATGCACTTCCACGTCCGAGTCGTCAGAAAGCTCGATCTTGTCCCATTTCGAGTAGTCAATCGCCATCTTCAATTACTTCTGCCGTCTAATCCTGCCGTCCAATACTGCCTGTACTGTTCTGAGTACACTGTCGACCCCTCTCCGGCCAGCAGCAAGGAACTGGGAGATGGGAAATGGCCAACTTATGCCCCTTCATCTCTCCCGCTTTGTCTCAAATCTTGTAGAACCACGCGTGGCGCGCCACGCCGTGTGGCGCGCGTGACGGTGGCTGTCGAGAGTTGCGCCTGTTGTCTTTTACGCAGCAAGCAGACACAACCAAGTACAAGACACAGCGTAAAGAGAAGTGGAGCTGGTGGAAGGCGTGCCGTGAAGGGGAGTAAACTGCAGTAAAGGGCACGAGCAGCATCTGGTAGCATGGATTTTCTGAACTTGGATAACTTTGGCGAGACGCCAAGCTCGAAGACGACACCTGCGGACGTGGAGACAAGGGATGGTAACGGCAACTACGGCGGAGACACGAACGGGTTGGACACTAACTTTGAGCTGACACCGTTTGTGGACAATACAGCTAACTCGGCTGAGTACATGAACTCGCCGGGGTCGTACAACAACAGGTCAGGGTCTGTGGTGTCTGGCGGGTTCACGCCGGGATCTGTGACGGTGAAGGAAGAAGCGAGTAATGTAAGGGCATCGCTCTCGAGGGCGCTTCATAACCAGGGTGCAGGAGCAGGTGCAGGTGGAGGGGGCAGTTTTTCGGCAAAGTACGAGACGGTGGATGAGGTGGAGGATTTGGACAGCGACGATGACACGTACGGAAAGAGCCCAGCACCAACAAGCATTGTGGGGTCGATACCGAGAGTGCGTGGATCGTCAGTGTCGAGAAAAGGCAGCATCATTGGACAGAGCCCTGGTGGCAGTTTTCAGCCTGTGGACCGCAAGAGAAGAGATAATATGAACGAGAAGATACAAGAACTGTTAGACATAATACCAGGCAAGTTTTTTGAGGACGGCAAGGACAAGTCGTCAGGCACCAAGGACGGGAAGCCAAACAAGGGCCAAATCTTGTCCAAGTCGGTTGACTATATCAACTACTTGCAGGCACAGATTGATGAGAAAAATAGAAAGGAGGTTGAACTCAGTATCAAGTTGAGAAACTTGGAGATTGCCAATAATATTCCAACGTCGAGCAGAATGAACCTACTCCACACCAGTGCAGAGATTGGATTGGGCAGAATAGGTGTTGGTCCGCTGGCCGAGTCTACCGAGAACTAGCCGGACGTGCTGGTTGCCATTTGCACAATTGTTTTCTATCTTTTGTAGATTACCGGGTACTCTACCTAACTGACAATCTTTGTTAACAATCTTACTCCTGCGGGGTAACGTCTATTAATGTTTTGCTTTCCCACTATTCTTTTACACTCTGTTACTTTAACTATGTCACTATCTTTACTATCTGTACTATCTGTACTACCTGTATCACTCTATCACACCATCCACCACACCATCTGCCCACCGCTGTGCCTCATCCTACACCATCCATGATAAGCTCCTCGTCTTTGGTGTGCGCACGACCATTAAAATTTTTCAAGATTTTTTCTTTTGAAGCTTAAAGGAAAAGGTGGTTTATTAGCAAAAGCAGTGGATGTACTGAAGAGAACACGAGCCGGGGCGGGATTGTTGGGTATAGGATATATAGAGATACCGAGGAGCAATGAAGAGCCTTATAGTGAACTGCTATGCTGATCCGGACGGGCACTTTTTGGCGTCTGTGCTGTCTGGGCCATCTAGAAACGAGATTCAAATCATCCCGCTTGGGTTATTGAATTCTGCACACTTGAAATCAAACATAGAACTACAGCCAGATGAGAGGATCCAAACCTTGAAGTGGATCAAGAACCACGCCACGGTGAATGGCAACGGCAACAGCAACGGCAACAAGAAATCGTCCAAGAGAAAATTGCACCAAGAAACTGGGTCCGATAGCGGTGAAACCAGGTTCAACTACTTGGCTATCTTGCTGACCACTGGTGAAATATTGATCTACTCTCCACTTTCCAAAGAGTTCACCAACAAAATCTCGAATGACTCGCCATTATCCTATATCTGTGACGGATCCAAGTCGGACATCTGGGGTTTCGACAAGGAAAACCTATCGTTGAAGAGATTTGGATTGTTTGAGAGTAGGATCTTGGACTCGAAACCATGGAAGACGGACAGAGATATTGCATATTTAGATTACATGCCACAAATTAATGAATTTCTATTAGCATCTAGCAGCCTACATTTCTTGAACTCGGAGAATAAGATTGAAGCTCCAAAAGGCCATCAATCCCAGATCTCGAGAATTGTGCAATCCATTGCTGCTCCAGACATGATCAGTGTTTCCAGAGACAATGATGCCACAATAAATATCATTTCATTGTCAAACCATAAGATAACTGCCACCTTGAAAGCTAAGTCTAATGTTGAGTCATTAGTTCTAATTAAGCAGGGAAATGTTGAGGTGCTTGCAGCTGTGACAGAGATTGGATTGATTGAACTGTTCGTCAATCCATTTGCTAATAAAGGTAGAAAGCAGATATTATCAGATATACAATTGAAGGCCGATCATGATTCTATTGGGTTTATTGACATAATAAACAGAAACGGCTACTTGACGGGTGTTTGGATCTCCGATCATGAAGTGAATTTCTCTGACTTTGAATTAGATGATATTGAAAATTTGAAGGACGAAATTATAATAAATGTGGAGATTGAAGACGAAGATGAGGAAGAGGTTGATTTTGTCTCTGGTGATAAACAAGCCGACTATTCCAATGATATCGAAGACGACCAAATTGATAGCGAGGATGAAGGTGATTCATTTGAAAAAGAGGAGCCATTAGAGGTGTATAATTTGATTGTGGCTAATTTAGAGACCGATAACTTGATTTCGATTTTGTCTCAAAACAAGGAATTGTCCAGAAGCACTGTGTTTTTACTGTCGAATGCTGAATCGCTGAGTCTGTACAAGAAGATTTCGATCAAGATGTCTGATGCGCCACATTTGTCATTGCAGCTAGGAGACTGGTTGAAATGGATTTTGTTGGCGAAAGGAAACCTAATATGCCGGGATTCTGGGTCTGTCGACGTTCTTAGATTATTGAAGTCCACGCTATCACAAAATATCAAGCTTTTACCGAACCTGCTTTCTTTGCAGGGTAGACTATACTTGCTACAGTCGCAGTTGAAACTCAGAAAGGAGATGGCGAGTAACTCTGAGGACGCCGGGGACGAGTTTGTTGCTGACGGCACGATGAGCTCTACTGCGGTTGAGCAATCTGTCGTGCTGGACGGTGAGAACAACGACTCTGAGTTTGAAGAGGAGGAGGAGGATGATGAGCAAGAGAGAGGCGAAGATAACGAAGACAATGACGACGAGGATGTTGTTTTGCAAAGTGAGGTAGACGGGTTCATGTCTGATGATGAGAGCGAGCACGAAGAATAGCTCTCAGGCCCGGCTCCCGTTTTAAATATCTATGTACAACCAGACTAATACAATCTACAAGACCAAGATTCAGCGAGTAGTGGCAGGTAGTTATTGCATCGCTGTCTGCAGGACTGTCGGGCACTATCTGGCGACCCATGCTGTCTAGTGTATCCAACTGCCTCCAACTGCCCTCTATCCACCTACCACCATCTGGTAGCTTCACCATCCACCGGCAATTCAGGCTCCCCGGTTGAGCCGCACGCATAAATGAAAAATTTTCAAAAAAATTTAAAAAGAAATTCACCTGTATCGTAAGAGTATTAAAGGAAGACCTACGGATAGAAGAGAGTCTGGGAGGTCTGGACAGGCTGGAAGAGGTTGGAAGAGGTTGATAGAGGTTGATAGAGCCAATATCGAACTTAGGAGAGAGTTTTCAAGTTATTCATTAGGATGTCTGCGGAGAAGTTTTACGTGTCATATAACTCAGTTCACAAACTGTGCCAACAGGCTGCCAAAGACTTTTTGGAAAAGGAGGGCAAGCCAGACGTGATCATCGCCATCGGAGGCGGTGGGTTCATTCCTGCTAGAATCATCAGAACCTTCCTGAAGAAAGAAGGCGAGAAAAACATCCCGATCCAGGCCATTGGGTTGTCCTTGTATGAAGACTTGGGCACCGGCACAGATAAAATCGGTAAGGAGGTTGTCAGAACCCAGTGGCTCGACTTTGGCTCGCTACAGCAGCACTTTGACTCGCTGATCGGCAAAAACATCCTGATTGTCGATGAGGTTGACGATACGAGAACAACGTTGCACTACGCCTTGTCGGAATTGTACAAGGACGTGCAAGAGAAGGCCGATGAGCTGGGCGTGGCTGACAACAAGACAAAGTTCTCCATCTTTGTGTTGCACAACAAATTGAAGCCAAAGAGGGCCGAGTTGAACCTGGACTACATGAACGGTGGTCTGTATTTGTCCGGTCTTGACGTTGAAGACCAATGGATTGCTTACCCATGGGAGGCAAGTGATATCGATACCCACACTGAGCTTGCTAAGGCACAGGGTAACTACTGAGCTTAAAATCGCCTCAGCTTTCAAACTGTACATTATTCATGATGTAGACATTTCGACATATTTGGTTGTGTCGCATATAATTATTATATAAATCTATACACTATTCGTTGTCTAATATATCATCTCATACTTATGCTACTCCCATGTACGCAAATCAACATCGCTGACGTGTATTGCTATCTCAAAATAGACTATTTGATCATTTTTTCCTGCATTTCAACCATCTGCTGGACCTGTTGTCTAAGTAAATCTTTCAAATCCTCAACGTCAGCCTGCAATTCACTACATCTCTCAGATTTTTCTCCTAATAAGAGTAGCGTGGCTTCGTAGTTCTTATTCAATGCATTAAAATCTTCCTTTATAGCTTCATGGTCTTTCTTTAATTCATTAGCAACCTCATTCTCCTTAGTCAATCTTATAATCTCGTTAAATGCTTCTTTCTTTTGTTTCGTCAGATCAGTGATCTCCTCTTTTAGGTTTAACATCTCCAGCTCTAATCTTCTTATGTGATTCGACAACTTACCCACAATTTGAATATTAGCAGTTCCACCAACTGACCCACTTGGGCCACCAATCGCACTGGCACCACCACCGATAGTCGACGAGTTTCTTGTATCTACGTCTTCTCTTGAAAAACTCCTTTTAATTTGGTACCCAGTGCTGGATCTTTTAGGTAGTATCGTTGGAGAATGTGGAGATGAAAAGTACGAATCTTCATCAATAAAAGAATTGGATTCACCATAGTCAAAGGCAGAGATGGAATTTTGATGCGCAAAAACTTTCTCCTGTGCTGACAGAACACCACCATTACCTAATGATGATAACCCTTTGGAGTAAGATAGTTGCCTTGGCGTTGTTGAGGATTCTCCCAGTCCAATGTTGTCAATTGATATGGATGAAGAAGACCTTTGCGCTCTGTAATAATTGAAACTTGTTGGGGAATTCAAGTCTTGCAAGTACAGCCCACTTTGAGAATTGTTACCCGCCGGCTGAGTATCCAACTTCAGTTTACTAATATTGACTAGTCTATTTTTTTCTTCCTCTAACTTTTGAATCTTTGTCTCAAATAACCCTTTCTCAGACTCATAGTCGCACTGTAAAGTTTGTTGCTCTTGCTTCAAAGTATCATGGTCAATTTTTAGTCTGTTCAACTCTTCACGCAGTGTCTCTAGCTCTCCTCTCAAAACACTCTCGTTGTCTAAGAGTTCGTTTACTTCTGCAGATTTCATCCTCAAATCATTCGTCAATGTTTTAACCTTCTTGGAATAACTCAAATCCTTCTGTTTCAACACTTCAATATCCGATTCATAGTTGGATATCTTTTTAAGATAAGTACTCTCAATTAATTTCCAATTTTCCTGGGCCTGTGTGTACTGGGCTTGCAAAACGTCTATTGTAATAGAAGAATCATCAGCCATTTGGTTTCTTCTGCTGGAACTATCATTTAAAGATTTGTCTATGGATGAAGACTCGGATTGTAATCTTAACGTCTCTACTTTATCTTCCAATCTTTTGATTTCTATAGAACTTTCTTCAATAGATTCATTGTATTTGTTTTTCTCTCTCTCTAACCTGTGCTCTAACTTGGATTTTTCATTAGCTGTCTCTTCCTTGAATAGATTAAATTCGTTAGTCAGTCTATCAAATTTGTCTTGGATTTCCGAATTATTCTTCAGTTCATCTTCTAATTGTTTCTTGGTATTAATCAACTGAACATCCAACCTTTTCACTTTAAGCTCTTTTAACTCATCATATAAATTGTCCCTCTCCTTCAAAAGTTTCTCATACTTGCTTATCAAAGTTTGGGATTCGAGTCTTTCTTCCTTGAGAATTCTTTCAGACACTTTGCTGTCATCAATTTGTCTCTCCAGCTCGTGAACCTTGCTAGTTAATTGTTCTATTTGGCTTTCTGAATTATTCAAATCCTCTTCAATCTCCAATTCTTTTTGTTTCATTTTTTTGATTGTTTGTGTTAGATTGACCTCTTTCATTGATAGTTTAGAGCCTTCTTCTAATAATTCCTTTATTTGAAGTTCCTTCTCCTCCAATTTCTTCTGTAAAGCAGCGGCATGTACAGCACCGGGAGCTGAGGCTTTTCTTTGACTGTGTATTGTTTTATCTTTCTGTTCCTGTAGCTCCCTTTTTAAGACTGTTATCTGTTTGTTGAATCCGGTTTCACAATCCTCAAGTCGCTTAACCTCTTCTCTTGATTTCTCCAATAAAAGAATCAAATCTTCTTTAGATAATTCAGTTAAACGTTCAGAATTGTCTGTCTTATCGTTTTCTGGAGCATCTATGGCTTCTGTTTTCATATGCTCATTCTCCTCCTTCTCAGCCCTATTTTTTGGGACAACTAGTTCATCAGTCAAAGTTTTGTCCTCTGTCTGCAGCTCAGTACTGGATATTGCATTTATAGGCGAAGGAGAGGATCTCTCACCTGCTATTGGCGTCGTTGCACCGGTTGAAACCTTGCGTTTAGCTGCCAAAGCCAATCTTTCTTGTAGGGTGAGTCTCTTTTTGGGAGCAGGAGAGCTTGTAGTTACTGATTCAAATGGCGCACCTAATTGTGACGGTTCTGTGGACTTGGGTGGCTGTTCCATTTCTGACTTTGCAGGTTCCTCGGTTGTAGGGTGGACTGCACCGGCCAATGGATCAAGTGTAAGAGCGGCATCTTCCGTAGGCTTTATATCTGAACTCTCAATCTCTACTGGTTTTTTGCAATTACAGTCCTGTTCAGAATGTGGACCGTCCTTAGGTTCAGTCTGTGCCGAAGCTTGTGCTGGAGCCTGTGCCGGTGCATCAGTGGACGTGTCCCCCTCGGTCATAGTGACTATATATTACACACAAACGTGATTTAAGGAGAAATTCTTCGATGTAGTTCAATTGGCTGAATGCAGGCTCTCTACTATGGGCAATACTCAATCCAACGTACCTGTCTCCAAAAATTGGCCGTGCTAACGGTATTGTTTTGAAGTGCTGTCAAATATGCTGGAGCTCTCTGGGCAAAAAAATGATCTCTTTTTTAGGGCAAAGAAAAAGTGTTGATCGGACGCCCATACTAATTGGCCGGTACCATTCTTAATGGTTAGTAATAACATTAGTTGTGTTTCCAATGTGTATCAAAGTCTATCATCTCAAGGAGCCTTAGTCTGGGATATCTAGAATGTGTGAGGTTTTGTGGCTGCTTGGCAGGTGCTCATTCCCGCAATCCTCCCGATGCTTTGCTGCTGGAGGTGACGTAAAAGATTGGCAGGGTGGAGTCGGGTGTGGGTTCCGATGCGCCTGTTGTTTCTCTGCTATCAATTGTCAGCAGTTTTTTGGCTTGTGTATGCATGCTTGCTACCTGGGTGTCAGTTGACTGGTTATACGGCTTCCTGGAGTTAGAAGGGCCGGTACGGCTTGCAAGTCACGTGCACATGTTGTTACATCCGTACACCAGGTATGTGGGACTGCAGAGGTACAATAGCAGTGGATGGATACGCCCAGTGCTACTTTACTGAGGCTTTACTTATGCTTCAGTGGCACATTCACTAGATTAAGGATATCAGAGTAACTGTAGAAAAGTCCATTATAAGGGCGAAACACAAAAAAACCAAACTAATCAAATGCAGGTAGTAAAGAGGGTATCAAATAACACAGAACAAAATGCAAGACAAACAACAAAAAATGAAGTGAAACAAAAATAAACAAGAACTATAGCTCGTTAGGAGGTCTCATAAGTGAAAGAGTGTCGTTATAGAGTAAAATACAAGTGCGAACAGGGGGATGGAGTTATATGGTACATGTAATCGTGAAGCAGCGGCAGGGCGAGAGTTTCAATTACCGCAATATTGTCTGATCAAGTTGTTCAATTCCAGTTCTTCTCTGGAGGCGACAGAATCAATGTACTGGCTCAAAGAAAGATTATTGAAGTTAATCACCGGTTGTGGTTGAGCGTAATTAGCAACAGCAGCAGTCATGTAGGTGTTCATGTACTGAGGTTGCTGCTTGGAGTTTGGCAGTTGGACAGACATATCTGAAGATGAAACACTTGAAATCGAGGAAGCTCTAGAGTGTAGGGAATCCATTGAAACTGAGTGTGGTAGCGACTCTAGCGAGATTAAGGAATCTGATCTTGCGTGCGGAGCCATGATCTTTGAGCTCTCTTGTCTCTTTGGAGAAGCTCTAACTTGCACAGCTGGGTTGACTGGTGCTGCGACTGGGGTGGCTTTTGGTGGAGCAAGAATGGTTTGAGTTGAGCCGGTCAACATACCCTTGCTGATGTTATTTCTGATTTTTGATTGTCTCTTCAAGTCAACCTTGATTGGATCTAAGAATCTCTTCCAAGAGGTTAGCAGTTCGCTGTTGTCAATGGAGAGATCCCAGTCCATCAATGATAGTAGTTGTCTTTCCATCAAGTTAACATCTTCTTTTCTAAATAGGCCATCTGTGTATTTTGACCAGTGTTTGTTCTTTGGGGAGGAATCGTTGTGGAATTTAGAGGAGATAATCAGGCACGCTAAGAAGATTCTGTGTCTGGTACAAGGCAATCCTTGAGCGTCCTTTGGCAGCTTTGATTTCAATCTGTTCAGGTAGATGATGGTGGACATCAAAGTACCCGTGTAGACGTTTGTGTAGCGGACCAACTTTGTAATGAAAGTCATCAATGAAGGCAATGGCTTTGTCTTCAAGACAGGAGGTGAGTTTGGTGGTGATGGCAGCTGCTGCACGATGGTCTTGGACGACTCGCAAGGTAAAATTTGCAATGTGACAGTGACCAAGTGGTGAATCATGTCCTGAGTGACAGGAGACTTCAAAAAGACTTGTAGAGCTTGGGCATCGGACATATTAGAAGAGCGGTAGTAAGGAGCGGTATGGAAAATCTGTGGTGGTTGGACAATTAACTGGACTAACTAAACCTAAAAGTGAGGTTGCCTCAGCATGATATCCCAGAGAAAGAGGATTCAATCACATTTAAATAACCACCCAAATTTCAAACCAACACGATCACTCGGGTTTACTGAAAAAAGGTAAATAAGATGCGCAGACACCATGCACTAAGGTTTTAAAGGTACAAGAGGCTGGGTAGCACAAACACGGTATTTGAAAGATTTACGCAACTAGCGCCATGCTTCACTACCGTTACAGGATCGTCAAAGGAGTGTCCTAAAGGCATCTCACACTATTAGCAGACATATTCGTGCTATTGTCTCGCAATGCAAAGCATATTTCACACGATAATGCAAAGCATAAACCACGTTTGGCAGGCAGTGCTTCGACAAAGGGGAGCCCACCGCGTTGATAAACGCTGCTGAGGCGCGTCGCAGCTGTGTTTGAGCCGGTGTGTGCGGGGCGCTGTCGATGAGAGAGATGGCACAGGCATGGCTAACCAAGTACTGGGGTCAGCTACGAGCGGCCCACCAGCCAGGATAAGGCATCCAGGTCACGGAAGGGTACGGAGTACGGTTCAAGACACAGATGAGTGCAGGCGCACACCGTGGCCCAAGAGCCAGAAGGCCTGCAAGGGCAGCTACCAACCATTCCGGGGAAGCTCGCGGCCACGATCTAGATTCCAGACCGATGCACTGGAAAAACAGGACAGCCTTGGGCCTGCCGTGCTATGTGCACCGCTTCAGAGTTCACGTATACACTCTTTGTTGAATGGCACACCAAGCGGCCCTGATGCCTTTACCGTATGTGGACATGTAACTATGTGCACACCGGTTTATGTGTGTGGAATGAGCCCCTTATTAAACCGTATTGGGCTTAGGCAGCGTAGTAGAAGGGGCGCGTCACCAGGGCACCGCGACGCGGCAGCGCGAATGTTTGCGTGACGCGTCTTGCGACACGCGTGCACTGAGCACCTCATTTACGGCTTTTGTCAGCTCTCTAGCTGTTTTGGGTTATATTAGTAGCACCGTGCAAATAGCATATCAGATAAAGAACAACATCATGCTGTCAAGCTGGGAGCGTGACATTCCGATGTGGCAGCACCGGTAGCTGAGCTATTATGTAGACAATGTAGCATATATGAGTGAATATATAAAGCAAATGCCGGTGTAGGTAATTTATCTGTTTTTGAGATGGGTCTGGACCAGATGATTAGAACAGGGGCTAACTCTCTTAGCTATCTCCTTCCACGGCGATTGCAGCTGCTCAGATACTTGCGTTGAAACGGTAGGTGGCATAAAGGCACATTATCAAACTTTATTACGCTAATAGTCATAGATATAGTAGTCAAAAATCATAAATTGGCCGTGTAGCTTGGCCCCAAAACACGTAAACAGCAAAACGCTCACTGGCGTTATGGCTCACTCAACTTTCTTATCATCGCCATACGCTAGAGTCTTGTACTCTCCGTTAAGCAAAATGACATCCTGCTTTCTGTAGTCAAACTTGCCGCTCAAAAAGGATTCTAGAATACTTCTCGTGCCGTTGGCGTACCGAACTTGTGCATCGATAACCGTGCCTGAGTAATGTGCAACCATCGCGTTACCTGCCCCATACTTGTTCTTGAATGATCTCCATGGGTGGTCCTTGGGAGCAGGTTGCACGTTCCACACGTCACCTCCGTACCCCCTCAATTGGCCAGTCTCCACGGCCTCAGCCACGTCCTCGGCAACACATATAGCTCCTCTCGCGGTATTAACCAACCAAGCACCCTTTTTGAAATGCTTCAACAACTCTTTGTTCACCAAGCCCTTGGAGCCAGCGTGTAGTGGGCAGTTCACCGTAACGATATCTGCTTGCGAAACCAAATCCTTCAAATCAAGGACCCTGGTGGCACCAACCTTTTCTTCAGCCTCCTTTGGGAGTGACTGATAGTCATAATACAATAACTTCTTTGGATTGAATGCAACCAACCTCTCTAAAACTCTGTAGCCGATCCTTCCTGCGCCAATGGTTGCGATAGTTTTCCCTTCGATATCAAACGCATCCTTGGCGATGGCGGCAACCTCCCAATCACCTCTCATGATCTGTTCATGTGCAGGAACAAAGTTTCTAACCAAAACCAACATGGTCATGACAACGTGCTCGGCAACAGAGACAACGTTTGAACCGGTAACCTCCAGGACTGAGATATCTAACTTGTTTTGATTGATATAGTCTAGATCAATGTGATCCGAGCCGACGCCTGCAACGACAACTAGTTTCAACTTCTTAGCCTTTTGAATTCTTTCTGCGGTGATGTACGCTGGGTGGAAAGGAGTGGTAATGACAATGTCAGCATCTGGTAATTCCTTTTCAAATTCAGAGTCTGTGCCTTCCTTGTCAGCAGTGACAACTACAGAGTGCCCAGCAGACTCTAGCCAGTCCTGGATCCCTAACGCATTCTCAGTGCAACCGTACAATCTTGACTCGTCTTGTGCGTGTGTGCCAGCTGTGTATAAAACGATAACAACCTTCATTTCTCCCTGTGTTTTGTCTGATTTTTGATTTGTATTAACTTTATATTAGTCTCAATGTACTCTCGTGGAAGATACAATCACATAGAATCTTAGATTGTATTTTATGTAAACCTGTGGAAAGTACTCAGTATTTATAGATGTGGACGGTTCTCAGGACTTATCACCTTGGGTGCCTTAGACATACGCAAATTATAATCCAAATGGTCATTCTTGCCTGGATCCATTCTCCTTCCCCACCCCTCCCCCCCAGTGGGTATCCATCAGTTACACACCTCCGATTCTACTTTGTCCTACCCCATCCTATCCTATGTAAAATATATCACCCACAGATGCGCTCCTGCACCTTGCTTCCTTTACTCCAGTGCAACCACACCACCAATCGCAACCGTATAACAACGCAAAACATCCGTTCAGTCTTTAACTCGGGGTTTCCGGGTTAGCCTGGCGATGTTATTGGACTGTTTGATGATCCCCGCCTTGTACGCCTTTTTTGTGGGGAACCCCGGGCTGTGCTGGTCAACACATCCGATTGGACTCTAGTCATTCAAATAGTGAGGCCGGACCAAGATGGAAAGATGTATTATAGACAATCTGCATAGCATGCATTCAGATGATCAGCTTCTTTCTTTTGTGGCTGTTGGTTGGCCCCGCAAAGGAAATTACAGTGGCCCCGCTGAAAAGCCATTTTCGTTGTTGGGAACATTACTTACAATAAACCTCCTCTAGCATGATATTCGGAGACATGCGCTGATTTTCAAACAACTGTTCCGATTTAACCTATTGGTCCATTCAGAAACGTGTCTTTTGTTACTGTTGGTATACAGAATACAAGATGCGGTACTAGGTTTTGCGCCTGAAAATGTTCACAAGCATAGAACCGATAGATTCTGTTGGCTGCTGGTAGATACTGTGGATACTTCTTTGGTGCACATCTGAATATCCAAGCATTCCGCTTTTGTCAAGCGTTTTCCGGGGAATTTCCTCTATATTTGGGGTTCGCCTGATTGAATGCTTTCGGTATGCCTCCACCAAGGTTTCAGCAACTCGCTTGTAACAACTTTCCAATTCCTTATCTTTCAATAGATACATCTTCTGCGAAGCTAGTGGAGCTTGTAGATTATACCCTCTGATGGTATCGTTCAGTTTTCGGATCTTGGTTCCAAGGTAAGTGTCCTCGTCTTTCTCCCACTCCAAGCTGGCTAGTTTTCCTGGCAAGTTGGCCAACTCGGAAGATGCGTACTTTTGCACAACTTCAATCTTTTCGTCAACAGTTAATCCGGGATTCAGTTCATTCACTAGGTTCACAGCTCTTGCCCTCCAATTGTTATCTAATTGATCCCTGAATTGCCTGATTGCAACATCCACCGATCCTTGTTTCTCAATCCACGGTGGCATGGCGTCTTGTTTCTTGAGTATGTTATTCAGGTGGTACTCGGTCCTGTCCAAGTATGCATTAGTAGAGGTGAAATTTTTGTCTAAGGGTTTGCCTCTGGGAATGTTCTTGAATTCTCCTCTTCGTTGTGCTTCCATTATCTTCTGGTCTGCTAGCGATTTGATGCTGTTATCTACTGAGGCAAACGAATCGTTTAGAAATTGAGCTGGTCCTAACAACCTTTCCCTGTACATCTCACCAAAATCGTCCTCCTCTTCAAACGACGCTGTGGTTGGTGTCTTTGGCTTTTCTTCATATTTGGCTAATTTGTAGTCTAGAGCTGTCTCACGGGCGTTGTGTAATCTCTGCTTAACAGAGAGCTTGGGGGTTATCAAAGGTTTACCTTTTGTGACCGTACTTTTATTCAATGGTTTGTATTTATCGTTCAACATCCGAAGTGAAGCATCATAGACATCTTCTTGGCCTGTCCACGCCCTAGTCATGGCCAAATCTCTTGTTTGTTTACTGGCATAGCCCGGCATCTTGCTGATTTGTATCTCCCTTTGGTACTGCCGCTCAAAATTGTTACTCTGGATACTCTCCAATTTCATGTGCAACTTGCCCTTATCGTACGGTATAGCATCTTTCGGTACGCCCGCTCTTGGGTCGTCTACAGATGGCACTGCATCCTCGGCAAGCTGCTCTAATCGCCTCTTCATATACCCCGTGTCTTCATTGTCGTGCTTGATCTTCGGTTTAATACTAATCTTGTTGTCTTGCGATCTAAATGCGCCAAACGAGTGCAGACTCCTGCTACCCCACTCGCCCCACGTCCGTATCATAGGTATATAAATGCTTCTAGTCATTGCCACTCTATTTACAAGCTCCAGTATGTATTGCTGCCCTGGTGCTTCTCTACAGAAATGTCTACACCACCGTCTCAAGGCCTTTAAACATAAAGCGTCTCTTCCCGGAGTTGACTTTTTTGGCTTTGTGCGAATACAAAGATGTTCTGGGTATTAAACAGGTACTGACTGATAGCTACAAGTGGCCAGGCGAAGGCATTCATTTCAGAACATAAGAAAGAGTGTATCTACATTTGAAGAAGATATATACAAGACAAGAAGTGGGTACTGATTTGTGCAATTTAGAGTTCGGTGACGGCCATCAAGCCTAGCAAGGAGTCGATAACAGAGGCAGCAAGTAAACCCGAGCTTGAGAACAACTCAGAGTTTGGCGAAGTGCTCACTTCGACAATATCACATCCAACCAGGTTGATACCTTCTAGCCCATCAATAATGGTGATCACTTCTCTGGAATTGAGGCCTGCGGCCTCGAGGGTTCCTGAGTTGACTGCGCCAATGTCGAAAGTGTCCAAGTCGAAAGTTAAATACACCTTTCTATTGCCGACAATCTCCTTAACTTTCTTAGCAATGCCTCTTGGGGTGAGCAAATCAACATCTTTAGAAGTAATAGTGTGAAACCCGCAGTCGATATCGTGCTGTCTATCGCCGTCAGCAATGTATGGGGCTCTGATACCGACGTGCACGGAGTGGTTCTTAGAGATGTAGCCGGCTTCGGCAGCGTAATGCAAAAACGTGCCGTGGTTTAAACTGGCATACTTGGTCAACCCCCCTCCAAGCACCTTTGGATCCCATGTATCTATATGAGCGTCAAAGTGGATAACAGCTAGGCCGTCGTCGTCGTTGGTGACAAAAGTCTCATACGCAGATTTGATATTCATCAGAGTGATAGTGTGATCACCACCCAAAGTGACAATTCTAGTCTTGTCAAAGTTTTTGGAGTTGCTCGATGGGTGCTTGTGAATGGCTCTTTGTCCTCTGTACAATTGGTTCAAGGCAATTCTACCGTCGAATGGGGTCATTGGCACGTCACCGCAGTCGACAATATTTAAACCGGAGTGGTAAGGGTCCAAGCCACGTAGTTTTGAGTCTTCGGAGTTACCTCGGATTGGGCTAATGCCCCCGCCTAGTCTTCTTGCACCTTGTCTGATACCGTTAGGGCCGAATCTCGCACCTGGAGCATACGACACACCCAAGTCATAGGGGGCACCCACGATAGCGATATCGATCTCTTTCTCGGTGTCAAAGAAACACTCTGCTGCTGGCAAGTGTGCAAAAGTGGCAATACCGGCATACAGCTCGATATCGGCCAGGTCTGACACGTCGTCATTATCTGGGAACTTCCACTTGTTAACCCTGAAATGCTCGCCTTGTGCCGATGATACAGTCTGTGTCTCCGCTGGTAGACCCACGCGTCCTCTGTTCAGCTGGTCCAACTTATACGCCAGGGTCTGATCATCATTGATCAAACCGCCAAAGATGCTGTCCATCAGCGACCCACATGAAACGTCTTGTGCTGTGAATTCCAGTGTCTCCGGTTGGGAGAGTGGCTCTTGCGGAATGATCGACGCACCACCCCTTGAAATCAGAGAGACTGCAACTATTAATAATGTTAACTTCATACTTGTTTATTGACACCAACTCCAGTGCTACTGTCTGGCCTTCTGTTCTTTCTATTTGCTGTTCGCCACTCCTGACAGTCCTAATAAACCCAACCACTAGGCAATTTCACACACGCAGGGAAATCGGGCCTCCCAATAGCTGCCTATCTTAACTGCCCAATTGGGAATCTCGATAACAGAGCCGCAGCGTCCCAATCAGGAACCTCGAGCATTGCGTCGATCGTCGCGTCGCGGCAGCGCTCATTTTCTGGGGAAAGAAAAGGCAGGGATGAAAGCCTGCTGAAAAAAGAGCCAGTCGGAAGAGTCACAAAAGAGACAACGCAGATGGTGTGATGATGGAAGCGGTGCGGATAACGAGGGTCAGACAGACAGCAGCGGTATATTAGGGAAGGAGACGAGCTATGATCAGGCAGTCGATCAAACTCCACGAGCTGAGCTCGAGCATCGGGGATCTTTTTCCATTTCATGCGCAGTCCAAGTTACTCACGGAGCAGCATTTCTACCAGAATGGTATCATGCTCCAGTGGTCGGAGAGAACTGTGCATCCTGTGACGTTGAGGCATTTGGCGAATTTCGGTAAGAAATTGACTAAAGAGAAGCTCAGAAGCGGTGCCAACTTTGTGCGGACGGAGATACCCACGAGGTTGAGTCTGAAAATTAAAGAACTGCAGAGACTACACTACGACGTGACCAACAACTTCCACCTGCGACAGGTGTACGAAAGCTACTACGAATGTTTTGACTCTTTCAGGAGAATAGGCGTCATTGACACGCTAGAGGAAAATGATAAGTTTTTGGATTTTTTGTCTGACGTGTTGGATGACCACCATTTTGTGTTGCCCCATTTGATGATGGGCGCCTTGGAGGTGTCCATGCTGGACCTAATGCCCCAGCAGCAGCTCGACGACTTCATAAGCTCCATGATTAGATCCAGAATCAGTAGAAGACTTATAATGGAACAGCACATTTCCTTGTCCAAATCATTTTTGGAACAGGACAAAGAAACAGTTGAGAGATCACCGGATTTTGTCGGTTTGGTGTTTCAGACGATATCCGCACATGCTCACCTCCGATTGCTCACCGAGTATATCTCGAGTTTCCTACAAACACAGTACCCAAATGTACAACTCCCAGAGCTGGTCATCATCGGCGATGACGTGAAATTTCAATTTATGAAGTCACATCTAAATTACATTTTCACAGAGATTCTGAGAAATGCACTAAAATCCACAATTGAAAACTTCATCAGCACTAATAGTCATATGACCCCTGAGCAGTTAAGCCAGCTCAAGCCTCCCTCAATAAAGGTGGAAATTGTGAGCGATAAGAAGGATATACATTTCAAGTTCTCGGACCAAGGTGGTGGTGTTCCAAAGGACAGACTAGAGAAAATTTGGTCGTTTGGTAAGTCTCCGGCACGGGCCTCTCAGTATCTATCAAACTTCCACAAGATGCCGGGCTTGGACTTGTCTCCGAGACAAGGCTATTACCAGAACTCACACGAAAACATTACTAGCATGATGCACAATTTAGGCTCTATTGAAGACGCTTTGAGCGAGAAGATGGAACAGTCTACATTAAGATCTTTGGTGAGCAGACCCTTCGATTACACTTTGGGTATCTCTTTGCCTATGTGTAAAGTGTATACCGACTATTGGAATGGTGAGTTGGATATGTACTCCGTCGAGGGCTTTGGCACAGACGTTTACCTCAAGTTGTCAAAGTTGGGCCACACAGACACCGCCCAATTGGATAAAGCTTGATTAACCCTCTTGTTATACATTGAGCAGCCTGTTTCTACCTTATTATACCCTATTGTATCAATTACTCGGATTTAATTCGGTGGTTTGATATCTCCTAAATATTGTTGTATTCCATCTGTAAAAAAAATTACACGGAGGATAAAAAAAGTTTGTAATTTGAGTCTTAAAACCAATTACTGGTGACAATCCTATGCGTGATGAACCTTGTATTGTCTTGGTTAACACATAGTTGGAAGAGTATCAGGACAGGTACATGAGGGGATAGTTTGAGGCATGTCGCAAGGGGATTCAGGTATGTTAATATGACGACTATGTGTGCACGAATCAAGCGTGAGGTCGGAACGGCAAACACGTTGCTTGCTTGAGAATAATACTAACCTTTCTATGACATGTGGTGTAACAGGCAAGAAGTCCATCTCAATCTACTCACTATTAAGTGGGTTCACGCCATCAGAAACTAGCACACAGAAAAAGTCGTACTCTGTGCCGGCGGATGATCATACAAATAGTGCAACTGTCCAGCCGGAAAGCACAAGCCCAGTCACAAAGGTGTATGACCCTGTGAAAGATAGTGTGGTGAGCAGACCACAGGCTGAGTCCCGCCAGGGAAGAATGTCACTAAGCTCTATGATGAACGTGGATGATTATAGACCAACACCAGCACCTACCAGCAGCAACAGCATAAACAAGTTGATAATATCAAACGATTTCCTACCGCCTCCAAATACCAGCGTCACCGACAAAACATTAGAACAGCCTACTAGTGCAACAACAACAAATGACCCGGCAAATGAAGCCAGCAACCATAATGATAAGCAAGAGAAGAAGAAAGTTGTCCGTAAAAAGCCTACAACACACTCACCTTCGAATCTTTTACCCACCAGAAACGATGTTACAAAGAACCAGGGGCAGGGCTCAACATCTAAATTCGGTCCGATAATTGCTCTACATGTTCCTCTTGTTCCACCAGGCTCCACGGGTGCTCAATCACAAGTTATTCTAAATGTTATGAAAGTGTGTGAAGACAAGTATGGGTTTAACGTGATGCATCCGACTGGTGGAAGAGTTGCATTTGATCTAGACGATTTGGAGGATGACATGGATGATGATGAAGTTGGTGCTAGTGGCACTGGAATAGTTAATGGAGGAGTCACTACTAATGACGAAGAAAATGAGGCTGAAGAGGATGAAGAAGAAGACACGATAGTGAAGAAATTGAACTTAAAATTTAGACCTGGAATGTCCGATGAAGATAAGGAAGAAATGGTGTTAAAAGAAATACACCGTAGAAAGATGGAAAACAATAAGAGAATTGGTAAATATGATGTGAATGATCCATTTATTGACGATGAGGAGTTGTTGTTTGAAGAACAGACCAAAACTAATAAAGATGGTTTTTACGTTTACTATGGCCAGTTGATAGATGAGACGAAGTCAAACAACAGACGCAAGGCTCCAGTGAGTAATTCAGCCGATAACAACAATTCTGTTTTGAATAATCAGAACAAAAGAAGAAAACCGGGAACAAAACAAAATAGTGCCCCCGTAGCCGAAAAACGACCAGCTTTGAGCAATACGCCACAGGCATCATCATCAAGACATAAACCAGTCATACCAAAGCCTTCTAAACGGCTTGAACCTCAACCAGTTTTAAGTGGAATCAAAGAGCAGCCCATTACTAAAGCTCCAGAACCGAAAGCTTCACAGGCGCCGCCGGTAATTGCCTCTTCATCTACAAGTAGCAATCAGATAATTATCGGGGGGTTCCCGCCACTTTAAATGTGATCCAATGCATATATCATGTACTATTATTATTGTATATATAGATTATTTCCTTAATTATATTTCCAAGCAGGTTTATGAAAAAAGACATGCCGATTTCCAACAAGATGAAGGAAATTCAAACAGATGGCACGAGGTTATCTGCCTTTTTCTTCGTTGTTAGGAATATCTTTATACTGTTTGGTTTAATAAGATATCCATTGGTGAGCTGTAGTCCGTTTTCAAGGATCCTCAAAGCTTGGACATGATCTTCAGGAACAACGATATAGTTATTTGACTGTTTCACTTCTAGCTTGTTTGTCCGATTCAATCTTTCAACTTGCTTGGCCAGAACAAGAGGTTTATTATTAACAGCAACGTCTTTTAATTGCCCTAGTAAGAGTTCAGGGGTGGATATCGTGGCAGGTAAATCATAGAAAATCAAGCTGATTCTGCGTGGCTTCTGGTCCCCTTTCTTTTCATCTGCCGCTCTCTTCTTGCTCTTGCCTACCAGCTTAGTAGTAGGTTTGACTGCTTTATAAAACGATGGAATACCTTCTTGGTCCAAATTGGCAGTGTTTCGTATACTAGAGTTCACTAGCTTCAAGGTTTCAATCTCCTCAGTAACAGCCAATAGTCTGTCATGAACACGTGATAGGTACTGCTGTAGCTCCCTTATATCAGAATAAACGCTTGATAAGCTTTGTGCAGCTGGTGTGGGCTCGAAGCCTGGAACGCCTTTCCTGAGGTCCTGTATCAGAGACATAGCGTTAACTGTTTTCTGCTGAAGTAAAGATATTTTCTTTTCCTGTGCCTCATGTTTAGTGATCAACTTCTTAAACTGTTCTCCGTGCTGAACTGTTCGTAGTCTGTATTCAGAGAACAAATCTTCCAACTCTTGAACGTTCCTCTGTAGTGCCTCCACTTGTGAATCTTTGACTTCGGAGAGTCTCGTGATCTCAGTCCGAAGTTCCTGGTTATCCTTTTGAATAGCCTGAATTGCGAGCATTGCCTCGGTGTATGGACTATCGCGGTTATTTGAGCTCAGTTTATCTTTCAATTTCATGTTCTCAGATCTAAGGTCCTCCAGCTGATGTTGCACTTCCAAGAGTTGCTTTACAGCATCCCCATTAACACTATGTGTAGAATTGTAGCGGGATTGGGGAACAACATGCTTAACCGTCGCAAAAGACTTAAGCCTCGGTAATCTGCGTATCATCTCTTTCTCTTATCTGTAGCCAGCTCCCAAGGTACATCAGTTTTCTATTAAGTATGGTGACTCCATGGCTCTACAAAAGACGGTTACCTCATCTACTACATTTCAATCTTTACAAGATTGAACTCACAATAGCATACAGGCAAAGCCACCTCTGCACCAGACTTATAACACCATTTCTAGCCCACTGGTTAGCAGTAGCAGTGAACCTCCTAGAAGAAACATCTCTGTTCTCTTTTTATGCAAAGTAAGAAGAAGAGTAGCAGTATCTGGAAAACAGTTAATATTCGGTCACTAGAATTGACTCAGTCAATATTTTATGACACAGCTTTTGTAATAAATATTTCTGTATTTCAATACTATTTCTAGCCTTAGTGTTTATGCAAAGAACAAATACTGTATCTTGTACTATAAAGACAAAAATATTTCTTCCTATAGACAATAGATAGTCGTTTGGTCTAGTGGTTACGACGTCCCCTTCACACGGGGAAGGTCAGGAGTTCGACCCTCCTACCGACTATTTATTTTTTGCGTAATATTGCGCAGCATTTGTTTTTCTTAAAAGCGCGAAGAGGACTTTACACGCTAAAACTCTTTATACGCCAGAATTTTTCAAGTTAGTCGTTTGGTCTAGTGGTTACGACGTCCCCTTCACACGGGGAAGGTCAGGAGTTCGACCCTCCTACCGACTAAATTTTTTTGCACATCCTTCCTACAGTTTTAAAGCTTTATTAAAATTGTTTCAAATAGGATTGATCTTTTTAAATGCTAGGCTTTCAGGTTAGTCGTTTGGTCTAGTGGTTACGACGTCCCCTTCACACGGGGAAGGTCAGGAGTTCGACCCTCCTACCGACTAAATTTTTTTGCACATCCTTCCTATAGTCTTAAAGCTTCAATAATAAAATTGTTTTAAATATAGTACAGATCTTCTTAAATAGCCAAGTATATTGTAAAAAGTACAGATAGGTACAAAAGGTAACTCAAATTTGAATTTCTCAACCAACCTTATGGTCAACTGGATTATTTAATCTCTTAAAGAAATTAACTAATTCCATGTTTTTTGTTCTATTCAAATTCTTCTGTAGTGACAATGCATTACTATTATCCTGGAACTCTATTAAACTCCTCAGAAGGAACGTCTGCAATTGAGCTAATGGAAAACCATCAGGAATACGCTCCAGCAGTTCAACAAATTTATCCATTTTCTCAGACACCGAGCTTGAGTCAAGAGTGGCATCATGAAGAAGGTTATGATTGCTCAAAAACTGCTGAATCAAATATGAATTTTTGAGTTGCAGGTACACATCAAAAATGTGCATCAATAGCATTTCAGAGGTAGAACTATGGTCCCCGATAGCCTCTTCATGAGCTTTAGGTTGTAAACTAGAAACAGCGTCCTCTTGATTAAGCTCCTTCGGTAACTGGAGATTCACAGCAAAGTTTTCAGCAGATTTGAAGTCAGCAATATCACAAAAACTGTCGATGACTTTCCGCAACTCCAGCTTTTTGAAATAAAGAACAATCAGTAAAAGTGGAAACTTATTTTGGTAAATACCTTTTGAGAGACACTTAAAGCACTCATCAACGACATTCAGTCTACTTAAAAGACAAACGGTGTCTTTATTAATTATCGAAAGGTATTTGTAAATGTCTTCTTGTATTTTTGGCAGACTTTCGTTGTCAAACCTATTTCTCTCCACCTGCCAGAATTTAAACAGTGTCATCTTTGGAATATTAATTATAGAATACCTTGCATAAACGTCATCAAGACTTGCTAATGCTGCAGGATCACTAGCCAATAAATGCTCCAGGCTTTCCAGCTTCGCCATAATCAAATCACCAACAAACTGATTTTCATGTTTTGCATCAAGCATATATTGCAAGTAGCTCATTTTCATTTCCCTATGAGGAGCCAATAAGTTTAAAATCTTTACATCATTCACATCAGCTTTGAGTAAATGTTTATCTGTAAACAGCCTACAACCATACTCAGGGTAATCCTTAAGCAGCCATTCACCATATTTCCAAATTAAATTAGAGTCACCTGGCAGATTGGCTATTAGGTAATTAACCATGTATTTGAGTGGCTTGTCTACCGTGGGGCAATTCTTATCAAAATAAGAATCTTTGTGTTCTCCTGCGATGAGCAATTGCCAATGGAATAAAAACTGATTGTGATCTTTCAATGACTCAAAATACCTGGCCAAATGAAAGTAATTCCCGTTCTCTTCTAATATTTTGATGGTATCTTCTGTGGCAAACTTAACTTTCTCAAGGATAGAAGGTAATTGTTCTGAATTCAAGTTCAGTTTAATAAGTTGTATTTCGGCAGTTTTAACTATATCCTTTTGGTTCAAGTCAAATGATTCCGATGAAATGCATGTATTTAAGATAAGATTCATAAGTTCTTCAATTTCACTTCTTTGGGAACCCTTCAGTTCATCATATTGCTCTCTCAGAAGCTCAACATCACTCACCAAACCATTGTACATGGACACCTCACCATATATGCTACCCTTACCAAACACAATATAAAATAAAACTCTAGGGTCTAGATATTTATAGTTGTTGCACCAGATCTCAAAACATTGATCAAACATGTAATGCTTTAGAGCTAAGAGACCTAAGAGTATCAAAACAAATTTTCCAACAGGGCTTTCTTTACCATCTTTTTCTTCTTTCAATTCATCAAGTAATTCATCAAAGACGAGTTGATAGTTCGAGCTATCAGCAGACTCAAACAGTGATAATAACCTGCAAACTTTTGTCTGCGGCTTCAGTAACTTTACAAATGAACCCTTCATATCATATATTAAACATGAAGATTCAACAAAGCCTAATTGAGATGAGTCATCTACTGCAGTTATCTTATTGTCAGCAGGCATTGAGAGACAGGAACCTAGTTGAACTTTGACCAGCTTTTCTTCTGTTTCAGTATCTGCCATTCTAAAAATATGACAAACTGACTTTGTTTTGATAACTTGGGAAGCTAGAAAGTCAATTTGTTGAGCTTTCTTTTGATCATAAAGGGAATATAAGTGGACATGTCTTTCATTCAGCACAAATGCAGTGTAAGGGAAATCTACAGACACAGAAGTTGGGTAGCTATCCAATGCAATTGTACCCCTACTCACATCTCCATTTATATTAACAACCATACAGATAGCAGGATCCATTCTGCTTCCACCACAAGTTGTTAAAAATTCGGATTTTCCAACAGGTATTATATACGGCTCTATGGTATCGGTCTCTGCAGAAGTACTTGTGGTTAATGGGAATAAAGGAATCTTTTGCACTTCATTAAGATCCACCAGGTCGTAGTTTGAATAAGTACCAACCGCTGCAAATTTAGATCTTTGAACTCCTTTCAAAGTCTGTGGGTAATGGACGTCTTTAAATAATTTGATACCATCATCAAATATTCTGATTAGACGAATAGACTTCTTCGTGAATACTGTAACATTAACAAAAACTTCTCCATTTATATGATCTATCGGAGTGATGTAGTCATTCTTTTTAGAGTCCAATTGGACTACATCATAATCTATGGTCATGTCAGCAACGTCTTTAATCTTACCAATGTTAGCAGGTGAAAGTTCAGGCAGCGTATATGCGCTAACGGTCGAACCACATTGAATTAAGGTCTTTGATATCTGTGGAAAAAGGAGAATCTTGCGTATTGGTCGTAATTTAGACGTGCTGAATCTTTGCCTGGAAACTTGGATGTATCCCAACTCATCATCAATCTTGTACATGTGAATAATCTCACCTATGCTAGTACCTATGTATATATTCATATCCCATGCTTCTATGCAAGTGATTTGAGCATCAGATGATTCTGGAATTTCTGAATTTTTGACTGGTACTTCACATACAAGATCAGTTAGTGAATATGGTCCTTTTGAAATGTGGATCTCTAATATTTCTTCCCCAATATTATGCTGCCTGTCTTCAGATGTTGAATTGTGTAGTTGATGTATTTGATCTTTTGATTCCTCTGGTTCCTGCTTGTCTGTACAGTCGGCCGGTTTGCTTTCAGCATCATTTGTCTCTGTCTTCTGCTGAATTGGATTCTCTGCTGCAGGCTCTTGCTCACCTGCCTCAGGTGTACCAATTTCATGATGATCACCTGAATGTATACTTTCATCTCTTATTAATGTTTCGCCAAGTTCCTGTGTTTTGTCATGGTCAGGAGAGTCCTTCTCGCATTGTGTGCCAACTGCATCTGCAGAAACATCCTTTGTTTCTGTATCTTCAGCTTCAGCCTTGTCTGGCCTACTGTCATTTCTTGCGCTTTCATCTTCCACGTCTGGCTTATCTAGCTCAGCAGGCTGCCGAAAACTCTTGTCTGTCTGTGCAGTGGTGCCTTTGCCCTTCTTTTTGTTGCTCCTTCTCTTCCTGGATGATGTGCTTTTGCTGGATGGTGCTGACTGTTCCGTGTCTTGTCGTATACTTGTTTCCCGATCTTCTGATCCCATTGCGTACAACTCCCCAGCACTGCTGACCTGGATTCAAAGTGATATTACTTAGACCGCTCTGCACAGCACAATGCTTCACTATTGAGTTTCTGCACCACTGCTCTCCGTATCACTCCTATCACGTTTATCGTAGACTCTCAAAGCATGGAAAATGTATCGCACTTAACGGGTAAAAAAAGAAGACATGTTTTGAACAATTTATTTGGATGGAGACGTACACTTGTAGGTGTTGAGATTGGTGAATCTCGAGGGTCGATTAGATATATAAGTACACACTACAAGGGTGTTGAAAAAGAAACCACTCTCATCTAGCCGAAAAGCTTCAAGCCTGAGCTCTTAACAGCGATGATTTCGTCCTGGAGATCAGGTTCCACATCGGATTCCCTATCGCTGTCCTCAACCATGCTCACCTTCTGTCCAAGCAAGGAAGCAAACAGCTCATCGATCTGGTCGTCGTTCCACAGATAGGCCTTGTGTTTTGGTGCTTCGAAATGCTGCAGCTGGTCCTGCACGGAATACTTCAACTTACGGCCCTTGGTGGCCATTCTGTCGTAGTTCTTGTGGATCTTGGTCTTGGTTAAGGTGATGACTGAAGAAGAAGAGGCTGCTTGTTTGTCTGAGATCTTCTTGTCAACCAGGTCATTCAATAGCACACGGTAGAAATCTTCGTCATCATAAATGTATGGGTTTTGCTGCAGGGATTGGTCCATTCTGGCTTGGTACTTTCTTTCCTCTTCATCCTCCGAGTCCAGCTGCTCGCCGTCTTCGTTGACCTTGAAGTCAGGCTCAACATATCCCAGTGGAGTGATCTTTCTTCTATTTAGTCTCGTTCTCTTGACCAATCTGTCCATATCTTGTAAGTTGTTTTCAACTTGAACATAACTGTTTTGGCTAATGTTCTTGAACTTGGCAGAGTTCAACGCTGCCGAGCCGGACGCAGCATGCACCTTGTTAGACCATTTCACAAGCACATTCTTTCTATACGTGCTCAAAATATCGTCTAATTTATGAGTCTCTGATAAGTACGAAGACAAATCTCTCTTCTTTGGGTTAACTGTCACCTCTTGCTTCACAATATTTTCGGTGTTGTAGACGGAAGCTCTAATATCGAGCACTTTCCCAAGAACGTCAAAAAGCAATTCCTGCACTTGTTCTATTTTGGAGTCGCTAGTTTTTGTTCTATATTCTTGATATGCCTTTGCATTGATTGGCAGCTGATTGGCGCTGGCCACAGCCTTCTGGAGTTTGATTCTGGTATCTAAAGCCTTGTCAAATAATTTATGTTGTTGTAAGACGGCGTATCCTTTCAGTGCGTCGGTCTTAGCAGACACAGAAAGTCTACCTATTATTTGCCTCTGCTCATCTGCTAGAATTTTACTCAATTGCAATCTCTTGTGTGCTTCGTCTTCATCCTCCTCCTCATCCTCCTCACCCTCTTCGTCTTCGTCTTCTTCCTCATCCTCCTCGTCGTCATCCCCACTGACATCCGCTTCGCTGTCTGTCACATCTGCCAATATATCCTCGCTTTCAGAGCCATCTATCTCATCCATATCTTCTATCTCATCCTCATCATCCTCTTCATCCACTTCGCTCTCATCCTCGTCACCCTCCTCAGCTTCGTCATCGAAAACAGAAGATCTGGAAGTCTTCGATCCAGTATACTTGGACCCCAAATTTATAGTGGTGGATCTTATTTTACTTTTCTCAGATTTCACATAGTGGCCTCTCTTGAGATCCTCGTCTTCACTCTCACTCTCACTCTCGCCACTACCTTCAGTCTTGGTCTTGTACGATAACTCTTCATCTTCAATATCGTAATCCTTGTTCTTCGGCTTTAATAATTCCGCCGTGATCTCCTCACCTAGCGACTTTGTCTTTCTTGCCATGATGCCACTTAAATGCCTCTCCACACTATCCTTACTGAATGGACTCCGTATCTTGCTCAATCTTTCTTTTCACCTCCTCTTGCTTATTCACGCTATTCTTCTAATTAATAGGTTATCAAGAAAACTCACAGCATTAAAATTTTTCAAAAATTTTTAAATCCGGCTGTGCTGTTGGAAAGCTTTTGCGCCGATCGACGCGCCGATAAGCAGGTTCCACACCAGATTGGTCTTTACCGCAGTTACACTATTACATGGCTGTATGAACCCGATTATATGCTTTCATGAGTTAGGAATTGTCAATTGTGAATTGTGAATTGTGGGTGTATAGGTGTATGAGTGCAAGAACTATTACTGTGTGGCAGCACGACTATGCCTGCCAAATTCTATGTCTACCTGATACATGCGTGATTATATTACTATACTCTGGAGCTATTTATATTTTCATATTACTCACATCCCTGGTCAAACCTTTCAAAGACTGTAAACCGGTCAAAGCACCTTTCTTTCTTCTTGCTGCCAATTTACTCTTTGAAACCTCGTCTGCAGCCTTCTTGATCTTCTCAATCTCCTCGTCCTTCTTCACAAGCTTTCTACCACCTTTCTCAAACGTGTAGTTGTCCAAGAAATCATCAATCATGCCTTCAAAATCGCCTCTCTCGTTCGCAAAGTCAAATGGCTCATAGTCGTCTTCTTCCTCCTGATCATACTTGTCCTTCATAACGTCAAACTTGTCGTCTATAATAGTCATCTGCTCGGTTCTACAAAGTGCAGACGATGACATCGAGTACGAAGAGGTGTCCGTCATCGCACCTTTCTTTCTTCTAGCCTTCTTCTTCGCACTCTTGTTATTACTCGATTTCATGTTGGTGTTGTTAATATCCGGCAACTCTCCAAAGTCATCTTCTGCTTCTTCCAACTCCGATTCCTCTTCAGCATCAGAGTCAAACTCGTCATCAGTGTCCCAGTCGTTCTCAATCTTACCTCTGGACTGGGCTTTCTTGAACTTACTGAAATCCTTTTCCCAGTCGAAATTCTCTCCGCCCTTGTCGGAGTCGTACTCAGCGTACTCATCCTCATAGTTGTCCATGTCCCATTCGTCGTCGTCATCGTAGTAGTCTTGGTCATCATAGTCTTTAAGAGCAATCTCGGTTTGTTTGGATCCTGACAGCAACTGGTCAAACACGTCGACATCGTCGACATCATATTCTTGGTCCAAATAAGCATCATCTTCTAAAGCTTCCAACACCTCTCTCAAGTCTGGGTTTAGGTTTGGTTTGAACCCGCTGATCTCATCTGGAACTGCTTGCTGCCTCTGGTAGTCATACTTGACCTTTTCTTTTGATGGCAGGATGTCTTCAGGGAGAATGTCTCTAGGCTCCTTAATCTTGATTGTTTTGGTGTCTTGCTTGCTATTTGGCCTGTTGAAATCCTTGGCAATAAACAGACCATCGCCCTTCTCTCCGATGGTTCTCAAATGCTGCATGTAGTCGTACTCTGAATCGTCAAAGGCGACACCGTACGTAGCGGCCTCTCCTTCGTTATTTCTAATACCGCCCTGCGCTATTGAGCTGCTGAGAATCTGTGCCAGCTCACCAGTCGTCTCTGCTCTCACTTTATGATCTGAGATCTTGTTGCCGGAGTCGTGCCTCTTCCTCTTGCTCTTTTTGTTAGCCTTGGGGATCGGAACAAACACCCTCTCACTGGCATCTTCACTGAAAAATAGTGGGTCCTCGTGCGATCTGTGCACGAGCGCAAAGTTCTGTGCTTTTTTCTTATCTATCCACTTCTTTGTCGACATCTTCTGCAGTTTTCTATCTCTCTCTGTCTCAAACTCTCTATCTTTTGTCTATTCTTCCCCCTCCATCCACCCCACTGCTTCTAACAAATTCACTTAGACTCTTGGGTTTCCCCTGTATTTCTCTTTTCTATGAAAAAATTTAAAAAATTTGATGAGCCGCAGAGGGTGATGCGGGTCCCAATGCGGGCTGCGGGGCGCACGACCTTGCAGTGAGGCTGTCGCGTTTGCAAAACGGGGATCAAAAGGATCACAACGAAAGGCAGTTTAAGCGTGAAGAGTGAGAGTAGCTTCTTAGCCAGGCGGAGGTGCTGGCGCTGGAGCACGTGTGCACACGATGAAGGTGAAGCTAAACAGCGCGTATGCAGTCTACGCGTGGCATTGGGACGTTCCGGACGACGAGCTGTGCGGTATTTGCCGGATCTCGTTCGACGGCACCTGTCCCACATGCAAGTACCCCGGCGACCAGTGCCGACTAGGTGAGTAGGCAAGCCGTCAGTATCCCGAGAGACAAACACTAACCAACACGACCCGTGGATGCTAAAGTCATCGGAGAGTGCCATCATGCGTTCCACATGCACTGCATCTGGAAGTGGTTGGCCACAGAGACCGCAAAGGGCTTGTGTCCCATGTGCAGACAGCCGTTCAATATGGACACCGGCAGGCCCGTGAACCACGGCATCCGCATGCCCCTGCTCAACAGCTTGCATGAGGGTGCCTCTGCCACAGACTCCGGCTTCGAACAGTCAAGAGATAACCAGGAGAACGACGACAGCTATGGGGTCCAGTCCCCCTAGTGTCTCATAAGGGCGTGGGCCGGTGTAAAGGTGTCCCGAGACCCAGGTACGCCTGATTTTTGTTGCTCAGTCTTTTCTTATGACTTTTCAGTGCTCTCATTTGAGTCACTCTGGCTGGGCCATACGGTTGCAGGGCAGCTCTGGCCGGGAAGGCCTGCTTTGTATATTATCTTTGAAAGAGGCTGTTTGACGTGTGCAGACAGACGTTATATATATATTGTGCTGTGAGATTCAGCTTAGTTTGTACCGGGCCTAGACCGCTATGACAAGTAACCAAACCCAGACATTCACGATTGTGGTGAAGCTCGGGTCTTCGTCCATTGTGGACGAGACCACGAGAGAACCAAGAATAGCAAACATGTCGCTCATTGTGGAGACGCTGGTGAAGCTGCGTAGACAAGGCCACAGAATAGTATTGGTGTCTTCGGGTGCCATTGCGGTTGGTTTGAACATCATGGATCTAGAGAAGAAACCAAAGAAGCTGGCTGCGAAACAGGCGCTGGCAGCTATAGGACAGGGTAAATTGATATCAATGTGGGACAACATGTTCAAGTTTTTGAATCAGAAGACGGCCCAGATCCTACTTACGAGGAACGATATTGTGGACTTTTCGCAGTTTAGAAACGCCGAGAATACGTTGGAGGAGTTACTAGACATGAACGTGATTCCGATAGTGAACGAGAACGATACCATCTCTACGCAGGAAATCAAGTTTGGTGATAATGATACGCTATCTGCCATTACAGCAGGAATGTGTAACGCCGACTTTTTGTTTCTACTGACCGATGTGGACTGTCTTTACACGGACAATCCAAGAACGAACCCCGATGCGAAGCCTGTGTTTGTTGTGAAACACATGGACAGCCTCGATGTGAACACCAAGTCTAGCGGGTCGGCTGTGGGTACGGGTGGAATGGAGACCAAATTGATTGCAGCTGACTTGGCCACTAATGCCGGTGTGACCACGGTGATCTGCAACTCCAAGGTTCCTCAAAATATGTTAGATATAGTGAGATACAGCTGTATCGAGGACAGGGAGATCCGAGAGAGCGATAAAGTGATTGGCATCGAGACTAGAGAAGAGTTTGAGAGATCCAACGAGCAAGAGCTTGAGAAATTGACTGCCAGCCGGATTCCTCTGCATACGAGATTCTTAGGACAGCCAAAGAACACAGTCAAAAACAAGGAATTTTGGCTGCTACACGGGTTGAAGCCTGCCGGCGCATTGATCATCGACCTTGGTTGCTACCAGGCCATCACCAGAAAGAAAAGAGCAGGCTTGCTACCTGTGGGTGTGATTGGCGTCGAGGGCACATTCAACCAGTTGGAGTGTGTCGATATCAGACTGGGCTTCAAAGACCCAGCCACCGGGCTCTGGGACGCGTCCAAGAAGACGTACAGTATTGGAAAAGGCAGATGTAACTACCAATCCACCGAGATTGACAAGATCAAGGGCCTACAGAGTTTCGAGGTGGCCAGTAAGTTGGAGTACTCTGACTCGGAGTACGTGATCCACAGACAGAACCTCGCCTTCCCATTGCACCCAGATCCTGAGCTGACTGATCTGTTGCACCAACTCAAAGTGTAGCTGCGCACCCGCAACCACGCAAACACCACTAATAGTATATGACAGCATGTAGAACATACACCATAATAGATACAGTCCATCCGATAACATAACCATTAGTAACGACACCCCCTTCTCCCCTTCTCCTGGCGAATAGACAGCCAAGTAGACAGCCAAGTAGACCGGCTATTTAAACTTGTTGAAGCGAGCGAGTTGGCGGCTCGTCATAAAAGGCAGAAAGGAGGGAAAGGCAGGACAGGGGAATGGGAAGGGGGAATGGAAAGCCAGCAGGGAGAACGGAGCCGTGTTAAGGTAGAAGACCATTGTACGAGGGTACAGACCAAGAACACAAGAGTGTAGTACACGGGTGCATCAGCAGGGCAAACGGGGTCTACTGGATTGCAGGGTAGATTGCTAGACCGAGGCTGTCATTGCTAAACATTAAGAGGAACAAAACCTCCGGATAGGTGAACGTGTGATCCACAGGCTGATATCTGTCTCTTCTTCACACTGCATTGTATACGGGAGAGCATGCACTAGTTTAAAAAGACACGATGAGCACACCTACAATGAACATCGAAAATGGAGACCAGCCTGAGACCCACCAGAACCAGCAGCACCAACAGGCCAGACAGCAGTTTCAAAGGCGCAACTTGGGACCTGTGCCAGGTAAGAACTTCAGCAATGGCACGTCATTTAGGGTCACTGGCGACGAAGGGCTTGAAAACGTGTTCCAAAGTGGAAACTTCTCCGCAAAGTATATCAAGAAAGGCGAACAGGCATCGATGCCCAACGCCAACTCAGAGACAGCGGCCAATCCTGGCCACGAAGAAGCCAATTTGGAATCTTCTAAACCCGTCACTATTCAAGGCGGATTTGCATCGTTTGAAAGTATTAACGACAATTTTGATACCGATTCTAATGCCCTTGTGGGAAGCATCGTGAGCTCCAATACTGTCCCAACAGAGTCAAATTTTATGAGCTTTAAGAATACCGGCAGAAGACGGAGTAACTTGTCAAGCTTGATTTCATCCTCCCACAAAGCCTCAGCTACACCGAAACTATCGGGTTACTTGTCTTCTCTCTCACAGAGCAGATCAAACGCTTACAACCCACAGCCTCAAGCACCAATCAAATCAAACTCGGCTGAAATCGACATGGACAATCCAGAGCCTCAGGTTGTCGAAATTGTTGAGAGACATTTGGCTTCGTTAGTTGAGCCCAATACAGAAGTGACAATATTCAAAGATAGAAACCCTTCTGAGAGACCTACTATACCAAACTCCCCTGCTGGAACAGACTTTGATTCGTTAAAATTGCAAGGTGGTGACATTACAAGAGATTTATACAACTGGGTTAGTGAAAGAAAGCAACAGCAGAATTCAGTGGGGACTAACTCAATTAAGAGAGTCATCAGTGCAGGATCTCTTCAGGGAAATTCCACTAGGAGACGTTCTACTGACACATACCTTGCTGATAGTGAGAACGAAGAGTCAATGAGTGTTTCAGAGATGATGCGCCCCGGAGGATTTAGAAGAAGTTTTATTGCAAAAAGGTATCAAGACAAACAGCTTGATGAGATTAGAAATCAATTAGGCGAAGCGGTTACCGACCAGAGTTATGTTCACTTGCATAGCAACCAACCAAGAAGGACTAGGAAAATTACCAAGTTGGCTAGACCGAATTTCTTCACGAACAATTTCATTGAGTTTCTAACTTTATATGGTCACTTTGCAGGTGAAGATTTGAATGATGAGGATGATGATGAGGAGGAGGAAGAAAGTGCCACTGACGAAGAATCTCTATATTCATACAGTGGCTCAGAGATCGATGAAGAGGCTGCTATTGTTGCCGATGATTCTGAAATCCCACTTCCAAGCCAACAATCTACCTTTTCAAATCAACTATATCCTGTGTCATCTCCTTCTAAGAACTACAACGGGGTCAGACGGGGCAGGCAATCAAACATATCCATGGGGCCTGGCTCACCACTAACCTCAAATCTATCAAATCAGCTTTTATCTGGATCCAAGAGAATGCTACAAAAGCGTAGGAAGCTAGGCTATGCAAAACGCACTATCAGAGAAAAATCAAGCAAGAAAGTGAGCAATGGAAAGGCATTCCTGCTATTATTGAAAGCATTTATCGGTACCGGTATAATATTTTTGCCTAAAGCCTTCTCAAATGGTGGTTTATTGTTTTGTAATATCATGGTGATATTCTTCTCGGCTCTATCTTATTACTGCTTTGTGATCTTGATAAATGTTACTGGTAGAGTCGGCGTTACAGGTTACGGTGATGCTGGTTATATGCTATTTGGATCTATTTTCAAATCTCTGATATTGATATCTCTTGCATTGTCCCAGCTGGGATTTGCCAGTAGTTATGTGATTTTTGTTGCTGAAAATTTGAAAGAGTTGACAAATACTATTATGAAGGAAAAAAGCTACGGCCTTGAAATATTTATTATTGTCCAGTTGGTCATATTTTTGCCCTTATCATTGACTAGAGACATTGGAAAATTGAGTTTTACTGCTTTAATTGCTGATTTTTTCATTGTACTAGGTTTGATGTACATATACTTTGAATCATCATCTCATTTATTGACTTTTGGTGTTTCTGAAAAAATTTCATTGTTCAAACAAGATTCATGGAGTTTATTCATAGGTACTGCAGTCTTTGCATACGAAGGTATTGGACTCTTAATTCCAATTCAGGAATCTATGGCCAGCCCTAAAGATTTCAATAAGCTGCTAATATGGACAATGTGCATTGTCACCGTCGTTTTTGTCTCGATATCGACAATTTCTTATTTAAGTTTTGGAGATGATGTTGAAACCGTTATTTTGATGAATTTTCCGAGAGGAGTTCCCGCATTGACTATACAGCTTTGCTATGCCATTGCCATTTTATTGTCCACGCCTTTGCAATTGTTTCCAGCTATTAAGATTCTCGAGAACTACCTGTTCCATAAAGATAGAAAACCCTGGCAACAGGTTATTAGAAGAAACTCTGAGGCTAGAAGTTTAATGCACAATAACTGGGACGCTAATAATTACGAATCAACAACATCCCAATACAGGGAGCACAGAGAGCTGTCACCGGTGATGTCGAACCAGAGCCAGGCAATTGCAGACGGAATAATCAATACAGAAGGTGTCATGTCGGGAAAATCGGATGTTGGCATTAAATGGTTAAAGAACACCACTAGGGTGCTTGTCGTTTTGTCAATGTGTATAATAGGTTACTTTGGTTCAAGCAATTTGGATAACTTTGTTTCATTGGTTGGCAGTTTCACCTGCATTCCTTTGATTTACATTTATCCGCCTTTATTGTACTTGAAGGGCTTCAGGGACGACTTGGGTACTGGAATAAGGCTATTGAACTACTGCGTCTTTGCTTTGGGGGCTTCTCTAATGTGCTACACTAGTTACCATACCATTACTAATTGGTAAATATTGTCCCACCGCCTTTTTAGATAAACATCTACAATATTTATATACAAAAATTATAATAGACCTGAACTTAAAAGAGAGAGTAACACTATTCCTTGCTATAGTGAATAACCAGCGTTGACTATTAATCATTATATACCTACACATGCGATCTGGAAAGTTCACAGCATTCTGGAAAGGAAAGGGTAAAACCGTTTAAATCGGTCTACATTTTACCATTAGCAAATATATAACAGAGAAGTAATAGAAGTTCTATAGTTACATGTTGCTAAATGATTAATATATGATGCAGCTGTATTCAATTCAGTTAACCAGCAACTAAATTTCATCTGTTGACTCCTTAGCCCTAGCCAGAACAGAATCCCAATTGGTTTTCATCAAAACGACAACTTCCACGCCGGTTAATAGGTACACGGCAGCAACCAAGCCGATCCACAAACCAACAACCTTTAGATCAAGAACAAAAGCAAGGTAATACGCCAATGGGATTCCAAGAACGTAATATGCTGTCAAATTCAAAGCAGACCCCACGTCTTGTTTACGCTGACTTCTTAGGAGCCCAGCACAGGCAATATTCAAACAATCAGCTAGTTGCATAGCAAATGAAAAAGGCAAAACTTTGTACACTTCCTTTGTGACTTCTGGATCGTTCGTAAAGATTGCAGTGATCGGAACAATAAAGATAGTCAAAATGACATAGTTGAACGCACCCATGAGCTCTGAGCCAAGCATACAATAATTAGAGGATTTGATAGCAGCCTCTTTATCGCCTGAGCCGATTAGCTGACCCACCCTAGTTGAAATGGCACAGCCCAGGGCAAAAGGGATTTGAAACACCAAGGATTCGATAGCTGAACACAAGGATTGGACTGCCAATTGGGTTTCTCCAAAGTAGGAAGATGCTAATGACATCACTTCAAATGCAAAGTACTCTGCTTCAACTGCAACCAAAGAGAATAGAGCCAAATACATTTGCTCATAAATATTTGAGAACATCGCCTTTTTGGAGAAGCCACCCCAGCATTGCTTGCCATCGACAAACACAATGTAGGCAAGCAAAAACAATGCCATTAACCAAAAGGATATCGCAACAACTATAGGAGCACCAACAAACCCAAAATTTAGAGTAAACACAAAAAAGTATGTCAGCACCAAACTAAGGGGAGAGACAATTATCAATGCATATGTTGAAGCATGGAAAATCTTTTGCGATTGCAAGAATCTCTTACCGAGTTCAAAAAAGAGCAAGCCGGGCACCCCGATAGTTGTTATTCTTAGATACTGTTGGGCATATTTAGAGATTTCAGTATCTGGCTGTAGTAAATTTAGAACTTTTTCAGAGTTCCAACAGAGTGCAGCCATGGGAACTAAAAGGATACAGTTAACCATGAGGTTCTTTTGCACGCTCTCACCGACCTGGTGTAGATTTCCGGCACCAAAAGCCTGTGGGCCAAATGAATCAATAGCTGTCACACATCCTTGAATGACCCCAAGATACGTTATGTTCGAAAACATGGTGGCTAACGATGCCGCACCTAAAGATAAAGTGGAAACCCTACTCAACACCAACAGTGGACTGACGCTTAAAAAATATTGCAAAAAGAACGTCACAATTAATGGTGCTGCTGATTGACTTATAATCTTGGCTTCTGAGGAAAATGTAACTTCGTGCGTTGCCATACCTGTTTCATTATTCGTATCAGATGTCTGGAACACACCATCGTCCGTATAACTTGTTGCAACCGCCTTATTGAGACTTGAAGTTTCTCCAACTAGAGAATCCGCTTCTGAATTCATCTTGCAAAAAATGGACAACTCTCAACTCTATCAAACCTATTTCCGAGGTTGTTTATTGCATAAAGGCCATGAAAAGGGTTGTGTGTGATCATAGCGTATTGTCCGTCCAAGTCTAAATGAAATTATACACCAGCTAGTTTACATTCTGTCAAAAAATTCAGGTGACAGAGGAAAAATTCCAAAGTCTCGATAAGGGTGGAGATTCCCCAAAAAGGAAAAAAGTGAGTCAGGGAAATGATTTGGCAGCCATTACGGCTTCACCAGATTCTCTTGTCAGCCATCTCAAAACGGGTCACATTCTCCAAAGTATCTGATGTTTTAGCGGTATTCTTGGAGATGCGCACCTCTTCTAAAGAAAGAGGTACCACCTCATCTGCATCGTACATGGCTTTTCTGCTAGAGATGTTACTGATATCAGTAAGCGTTGTGTTTGGGACTCCAGGAAAATAATCTGACATTGGCTTGTATGTGGACGGTCTCGTCTTTAATATCTTGTTTGACCACTTTAACAGAATCAATGAAAGAATCAATCTGACAAACATGAGCAAGCCAAAGAAAATTACACAAATCACGAGTGTAATAAAATTGAAACCATCGGTGTCTCCGATGTACACATAATGTTTTATCCATGGATAAATTGTCATCTTGAAGAACACTATCAAATGCACAAAGATAGGTAGACCGGTTCTTTTAGACAAAAGATCAGGGTACTCTGAGCTACCCAGGCTGCTATAAACAGGAGCCCCTGACGCCTGTGCGGTTATTATAGACTTGAAGCTGGCCACGTAGTCCATGGCAAGCACCCTCATGTATTTTTGGTAAACTTTAGGCTTGATTCTATTGAATTTGGTAATGTACGCATGCTTCATCCAATCCACCAATATTTCGGACCCTATGACAATAAATATAGGGCCTATCAAAAACCCAATCCAATCGTTCAAGTCTTTAGAAAACGTCAAGTGGGAATACCAAGACCTTGGTTTCATACTGTTTGAAAATCCGCCTCCAGAAGTGAACATCTGAAAAAGATTTCTAGATGACACAATAATCAAAGTCAGAAACAATTGAAATCTCTCATTCAAGTCGGCACATGTAATTTGAAACAATCCCTCTCTTTCAGTCTTTTTGAAGACAGCACCTTTCAACTCAGCAAACTGATTGGAGAGAATCAATGTCAACAACGCATTAGAATATGAATTAATTGCAACATTCAATGCCATCACTTGGAAGACAAAAACGTACGCGTGAAATGCCAAGTAAAGAACGCTCAATAAGATTAATAGGAAAAATTGAACTAGCTTCTTGCTGCTTACTTCGGGAGTATCATCATTCTTTTCCATATTTTTAGTTTGCCTCTCAGACATTATACTCATGTTGAATACAAGCTTTATCAAGTCCTGGCCACTAGCACTTAATAGCCTATCTGCAATATCCAATAGACCCACCATGAAGTAGAGTTTAACCGCAGCTCCCGCTCTGATATTATGGTAAATTTTGCTTGAGTCCAGGTCTTTCAACATAAATAACGAAGCACCAACTAACAAGATGGATAGAAAGTCATTTTTGTGTTTGTAAAATCTGTACCAATTTCCAGACCTGTCGGTAGGCTTTAAAAAGAGCGATCTTATTAGGGAGTAAAAGTGAATAGCGCATCTTAGAGGTATCATTGTGATCCATTTTAAAAACACCACAAGACAGTAAAACAGTCCAAACAACATGAATTTCTCCAAGAATATGGGCAATTTGATAAAATTCAGCAACATTTGAGAGCTTTCTATTCCCATTGCATCCTCAGCCACCAATTTCTTCAAGTCTTCTTTGTTATCCGGCCCCAGGTCTAATTCAAACTTCAATAGTTGCCAGAGGGTGATTCCAGCGTTTGGTGGTCGGCCTGAAGAGCTGGGTATGGGCTGTGTCTGCTCATGAGATGTGGACACATGCAATCCATTAATCGCTGGATGCGATCCGTGTCTTGAAGCTGATGCTCTGGTTCCTGCCCGACTCCGGGTTTTGACGTGATGTTCATTGAGTGATGCGGTGGGGCTAAGAAGCAGTCCCGAAGACGTACTCAGCGTAGGCGTTTTTCTGGTCTGGTGCTGTCCTTGTGAGCTGCTTGGGACTGCTATCGCTTTAGGTGGCGACAGTGCAGCCGAGCCCATCGCATTGCCGGTTGCGATGGCGCTCTCTGTCGTGAGCGACTCCAGCTTGGTGAGTATAGGCTGTTTACCGATAGACGCAGCCATGTTACCGATCTCTCCGTGCGTCTCTCCCTCTTACTGTTTTATGCTTGCAGGCTGTACCGCTCCTCCAGGCTTCTACGGTCCCGTGCCTGTCCCGTGCCCCCTCAGTTGCTCAACACAGCTTGGGCTTAGGCTTGTGCCCTGTTTTGGCCCCCTTATGGATCCCGTGTTGAGCTCCTCCCCTTCAAGCCTTACGCGGGACAGCAACAAACCGCCCTGTAATTGTACGGGGGCTTTGTGGACGAGTGCCGCGTGTACCAGGCGAGGCAAACGCAAAGCCAAGGGGAGGCCCCGGTGGAGCGCCCGGTGGGAGACGCTTGTGTGGAGGCTTCATACCGAACTCTTGTGTATAATGGTGATCAACAGGACAGTAGGAGGAGGCAGACATGTAGCAGTGGGAGAAGATAAGATAGCAGAGTAGGAACCAAACACCTAGAAGCATCTGAACATCCACGGAGGTGGAGAATTTGTATTTTGGCTGATTGACAGTTGAAGGCCAGTAAAGCGGGTTTCCATTAGGCAAACACCCATCTCATCGGGTATTTCATTATATTGAAGAGGACAAGCAGCTGCTGGAGAGAGTGGACGGATTCTCCTAGTATTGGGCATAGCGGTATACAGCTAGCACATTGAATCACAGCCTTTTGAAAGGGGTGCGTGCGTACTTGCGACATGGACATCCACAAGAACACCGAGGTGGATGACAAGACTGTTGTTCTCACCAACCTACTAGCGATCCTACAGCCCTACGAGTGCAAGCCCAACTTGATCCCCAAGGAGGCCAGCAAATTGACGTATATGATAATTGAAAGGTTGATGGAGCACAATTGCGATAAGATCACACTCCGCATGGTATCGAGGTACCTATCCAAACAGGCGTACGAGGAACTCACCACAGAGAGAATCATCAACCATTACTGCGGATACCCTCTCTGCAAGTACAGGGACCCCAACAAGATCAAAGAGGTTCAGTTGAACCAGCTAGTGTCTAAATTGAAGCTACCTAGATCTTACAACTCTAAGTTTTGTTGCAAGAGACATTACCAATGCTCAGAGTTCTACAGAAAACAGTTGAGTGTCGACGCTCTATTCAATAGAAACCACTTGAACTTACCATTTGACCATTCAAAGTCTATAGAATCAGGAATCATATTGCTTGATGACTACTTTGAGATCAAAGAAGACATGCAGGGTTCATGTAGGGTGGATGATATCATTGGATTGTTGCATGAAATGAAGATGGATGATCCACATTTGGAAACAGACGAACTCATTGATAAATTCTCAAGCATAAAGATTGTGGAGCATAAAGCAGTGCAACACTCCAACAAAGTTTTTGGAGATGGTGTCTTATGATGTTACGAAATACTTTATCATGTATTTATATATACTTGTCCTTTGGTTTTGTTTTTGGTTCTTTAGTCGTCTTTTTGTGTCATTTCGCCTCAACGCTAAGTTCTTCTTAGCTCATGTACAGGCAAAATGATCCATGTTTATATCCCTGTTTCTTGCTTTCTTTTTCTTTTTTGTCCAAATTTCATTTGGATCATCTACACAATGATGGAATACTAGTATATTTCATATTAACTAGGTTAATACAACCCCACAAAAACTCTTCACTTCAACGGCTTGTCCTCAAAAGCTCCACCTCGTTAGCATTCCAAATTTCATCCTGTAAATGCTTCTCTAGTCTCATCTGGCTGCATGTATGATCTTGTAGTTCTGACAGGTCCAATGGATCCTTAAATCCATGCTTGTCTAGTAATTTCCCAATATCATCTTCAACAGTATCAGTAAAAGCACCAATCTGCCTTAGCTTGATTAACTGTAATAATCTTGTCATATTTTTTCTTGAATCGTTGAATATTTCATCAAATTGAGGTTTCATTCTTTGGAAGTAACAGTATTGTCTTTTATTAAAATCCAGAGTGTCTCTTTCAATGCTCTGTAGACAGGATTTGACAGCCAAATCTCCGTGATCTAACACAAACATCCAATCACCATCCTCCTCTCCTTGCTCTTTGCCAATCAACTTTTCCCAATCTCTTTCAGCTTCATAGAGACTCTTCCATTTTTTGGCATAATTTTCACATTCAACGCTATCCAATAGATACTGGTCAAACTTTCGTCTCTGTTGATGAAGAAATCCTGGGTGCTCAGTGTGAACTATACTATTCCATGGTGTGTTAATAACTGCAGCCCTGTTCAGTGTCCCATTTACAGACTTCAATCTGGCAGTTGACTCTCTGGTCAACTTCTCGGCCATAAAGGTCAATTTTTTGTTTCGTTTCTGGTGAAGCACTTGTGATATTAAAATATTATCAATATACTCTTGATCAAACTTGGATTTCCTGGGTAGTAAGCCTTGCTTTTGTCTCCTGAGAATATATGTCAAAATCCAGCTCTTGACTTGTCTCCTTTGTTTGTCCTTCAAAAACTTTTTCTGTTCAGCCTTTGCATTGCTAACGGGTTTTTCTTGTGATATCAACTGATCTATTAGAGTACTTGCTGCACCTTTGTTCTTTCTTGCTTGCCTGTTATTGATCAGATCCAACAATGGTTGAAACTCAGGTGTCTCATACGCCTTCAAAATATGCTCGTTTACATGCAATGCTAGCCGGATCTTGTCTTGGCATACTATCGAGTTGTTCACGTTTTTCTGGTACCTGAAATACGACCTGATCTTATCTAGAAGTATTATCTTATGATTTTCTTTTAAATTCAATCTCGGAATATGAATTGCATTTCTAACAAGAGTCCGGTAGATCACGCATACCGTGTCTCGGTGCGACTTTAATTCTCTAAAATGTAAAGGCATGCAATCAAACAGACAGTACCTAGGCCACCACCCAAGACTTGCCTCACTTTCTTCAACACCACCACCTTTGGTCTGTGGGACTCACCTCATCTTCACTATTCCACAAAATAGTCATGAAGTTGAAAATACCCAATATGTTGATTACATAATGAAAGATACCAAGGCGAGCACAGCCTTGGTTTAGACCTATAGCTATTCACTTGAGAGGTCAAATGGAACAACAGAATAAGACTTATAGATCGTATGTAAAGTGGCTTGAGAGTACAAAACGCAACCATCAACATGCAAAAAGACTAAAGTGCAAAAACCCAATACATGTATTTCATCATAAATAAAAGAAAATTCAAAGTAAACTAAATCCAGACAACCATATTGTGGATTGAACTTGCGATGATCAAATTCTCAAATCCGGACCGATCGAATCACCTTTTCCTTTTAAATAGCTTTACCTGGGATGGCCGGACCCGCTGGTTCTTTAGAAAAAACCCGTTCTTTAATATAAAATTGCACTGATCTTCACTTTCGATGGTTACGACAAAATGGCGACAATTACCACGAAATGGAAGACCATAAAAGTAAGAAACCTTTGCGCCTATTTGCAACCGCTCTCCTTCCACATCGACTAATTTCAGCAAATCAGCCATTCTCTTTTTAGGATGGACTCTCCGCTTACTGTATATCTGAGGACCGACCCAGTAAACAATAACCTTGAGAGTCTTTCTAACAGCTGGGGTAGGGCTGTGGCGTTTCTCTTTTATGTCATCATCCATGTGCTCCTGGCTCCCTTCATTTCCTGTACCAGCAGGCTCAACAAACACATATTCTTCAGCAATAGAGCAAATATTGGCCCGACATATATCACTCTTTTTCTCAGTCTCAGCTTCTACATCTTTAGTGTCAACTTTCTTATTCTTCTCAAGCTCCACACTCTTTTGCTCTTCGCCATCTACGCTACCAACTCTTTCAGCAGCCATATACTCTTTCTCAGTGGCGCTACCCAGGGACCCGCCGCCATCTCCTTTCTTTTCAGCATGGCTGATCTCTATACCTTGGTCTTCCTCTTTGTTGACATCTTGCTTACCTGTGTTTCCCAATTCCAGTGGCACAGTTGGAGTTTTTGTATCCTTATCAGTGTCTTCGCATGATGGAGTTTTTTCATAGCTGCTAGAAGCCCCCTTCTGAGCATGATCCTCATCACACCCATCAACCTTCCTCAACACATTACCATCTTTGCTTGTATCCTCTTTATTCAGCAATGGCACTTTGTCAATCTCTAAGTCTGTGGTCTCATCAGTAGACAATTTGGAAGTTGGGGCACTCAAAGCCTCCCAGCTAGAGACGGACTCATCATCCAAATTCTTGCTTGCCTTCTGCCCCATTTTTACCAACTCTTCTTGTCGTTGTATCTCCCTTTTATCTTTTCAAATAATATAAAACACCATGCATTGAATGCTTAGTTGTCTCTACCACACACTCCTTATATACATAGTTTGGTTGCAACCTTTTGCCTCTCAAATCCCCTTGCTCTGCAATTTTCACTATTATTTCTTATCTCGGAGCCATGCAGTGGCTGGTAACATGTGGCACATGAAAAATCATTACTTGGGTATTCGAATAGTCACGATTAGTGATACCTGAATGTTCTTTTTGCAATTGAATAGCATATACTGCTATTGTAATATGATGTACTACTAGTTAGGGAATCCAGGTGGAGTGCATTTACATAGTGTGCAGGCGTTGAGACTGATATGCCGCATGAGTATCAGTTCTGGAGGCATATGGCTACCTAAGAATAGTTCAACACCAACTGGCAGCATTTGTTGCATTGTATGTCAGTGGACCAGCTGATATTTTAGATCCAAAATTGTAGATAACTGCAGTAAGCACTAGCAGTAGAGCAGAATTACAGGGCTCGAAGGTTCATCCACCGGCTACCAGTGCAACGTGGGAGCATAGACAGTTATCGCACAGCCAACTCGATGAATACTAGGCCTTCAAGTAGCTATTTGCTATTCATTTTAATACCGATTAGCAATTCTAATAATATGATGTTAATAATGAGTGTGTATGTATTTGTGCTACCCACTCTACGACGCCAGACCTGTTCCAAAACTTGTTGTGGGTACAAAACCTATATCACGGAAAGAGCCCTTGGTAACAAATACATTAGACGAGATCATTTGGGCAGAAAACACAAGGTGAAATATTAAACTCATCTATCTGGCAGTTTTTAGAAGAATAGCTTCAAAAAAATAGGCACGATCCATAATAGCAATGGAAAAGGAGATGGATATATAGATTCATAACTGGATCGATTGGATAAATGAATGAATAAATAAATAAATAAATAACCTTAGATCAATATATAAATAAGTGAATTAATGAATAAATAAAACTAAAAGAAACCTGTGTCTTTCTAAGAAAAATGTCTTAAATTCTTTGCTCAGTTGTAACAGCAGACTCTTCTTGATTCATATGCTCAGCAGTTGTGTGTAACTGCTGCTCTGCTTTCTTGAACAAGGCTGCTTGTTCTTCTTCCGACAATTCGTATTTCTTCTTGTTCTTGATGTGATACATTGGGTTCAACTCTCTAAATCTAGTGGCCTTCAAAAATGGCAAGTGTCCAGTCTTTTCCTCGTACAACATGACAACCAAGGTAAAGATAATAGCTATCCAATAGATGTTGTAAGATAAAACAGAGCCATAAGTGGCAGAATTCTGCCATCCCAATAAGGAATTAAAGACATCCCATCCGTTATCTGTTAGCGGATTACAACAGTTGACATGCCAGACTGACTGACTAATATCATATGAGCCAGGACCATCACCGCTCTCAGCTGCATCACCGCCGGTCAATTTGGAAAATCTGTAATTTTCAAAGAACCAGACTCCCCTTGAGAACAAACCTGCAGCGATCAAGTACAAGATAGCCGTGGAGAAACATAGAAAGACTTGTAACGAAATGGCAGAACCACCAAAGTACAAGAAGGAACCAACAGCTATACCAGCAATCAAACCACAAACCACAGGTAATGGGAAGGATTTAGCTGACGACCCAATACCAACACCACCAACAAACACCACAGCCTCCAAACCTTCTCTCAAACAAGTGATGAAAGGTAGGATGAACATGGCGTATTTCTTAAGCAAATAGGAGAACTTGAATCTGTCCTTTTTTGACTTTGGTGTCTCAACTAAGGACTTTGCGATTTTGACTCTCCACTTGGCCTGCATTTTGTTAATTCTTAGCATGGCAATTCCCATAGCTGAGATCAAAACAGTGGCAATCATACAAAAGATACCTTCCCACAGGTCTTCGGAGTTGGACCAGATGTCTTTACCCAAGGAGTAATATGCTCCAATAAATGCACAACCCACAATCAAACACACAAGAATACCGAGAACCGCTCCTAGCCAAATCTGTTTGACTAGGGCCTTATAGAGTTTGGGGTTTTTAGTGCCGATGGACTGTTTGACAAAAGCCAATAGAACAGACACCACAATGACAGCCTCTAAGGCCTCTCTGAACACGACAAAGAAAATTTCAACGTTGAAAACGTCAGACATGTTGAACCAATGCAGAAAAAGCTTGCAAGCCTGTGTGTAATAAAGGTCTGGTGTCCAGTGGTGAAACAGGTACGGGGTTTGACTCTACCACGTCTGTAAACTGAATATTCTACCTGGAGGCCTGGGCGTAGAGACACAAACTATATCGAGGTTCCCTATGGAAGACTAGTTATTTTCCTTTTCTCACTTTTAGAACCTGCCTATCCTGTTCTGTCCTCACTTTTTCAGACTTTCAAGTTGGCTTTTTATAGAGGGAAAACTACTCAAGACTGCAAAATCCGAAAATACACTTCAATTCCAGATGTTATATAAAGACACACAACGCAATGTAATAACTACTACACGCAAGCAAGCTCAAAAAACTCAGCAAACACTTGGCATATACTCTTCTCTCCCATTTCTGCTTAGGCTTCGGGCAATGGCTACAAAGTATAAAAAATGCCATATTTAATTCGACACAACTGTACCAACCCGTCTTAACAATAGGAGAAGTGTGCACAGTGAAAAAAAGGGTGCAACGCAGAGCCGCTTCGAGCCCGGCATTTTTTGGGCCCCCGTTACGCTGTGCCGATGCATGTGAGGGGATTTGTGCGTGCGGCACAGGCTGAGCAATAAAAAAGCGCTCATATGTAATTAGCGGCCCGTAGGATGCTGATATAAGTGCGTTAAATATGTCCTGCACGCTTTTAAGGTTCTATACTGGAGGGTTGGCCGAGTGGTCTAAGGCGGTAGACTTAAGATCTACTGGACATTGTCCGCGCGAGTTCGAACCTCGCATCCTTCATTTTTTTGTAATTTTTTTGAACAGCGACTTGCTCAAAGACTTAAAATGAGGGGAAGGAGCAGACGGAAGCACATTGAGGCTATTTGTCTGCTTGCACAACCCACTAGCCACCCAGACAGTCTTAAGGGGACTTGTGTATAACAAAGCAGAGCACGAGAACGGAAACCAAAGTTTTGAGAAGAATTGGAGAACTCAGGATGTTGAGCACAGCTTTAAGATCGAATGGGCTAAGCCAGGTTGCTAAGAGAAGCATCCATGATACTGCTACGCTTAAGAATTCGTCTAACTCCATCCTTTCCAAGATTATACAAGAGAGCACATCAAATAAGGAATTGATCAGTGGTGCACCTGCAGAATTGTCGCAACCAGATAACAGATTGGTGAGAATCTATAAAGAAGCTAAAGCGGCCACCCAGTCAGCAAACATGAACTCAAAATACTGGAGGATCGAGTGGGACGTTCTCAGTAAAGGTAACAGATGGGAGAATGATTTGATTGGTTATCAAGGCTCCAGTGATTATATGCAGGCTACCAGACTAAATTTTGAAACCAAAGAAGCAGCCATCTCCTTTGCAGAAAGTAACGGGTGGGACTACTACATCCAAGAGCCAAAAGTTAGAAAGTTTAAGAAAAAAGAGTATGCTGCTAACTTCTACCATATTAGTGGACCTTTGAAACACATCAGAACAAAATGACGCTTGAATGTAATCCTATTCATTGCTCTTGTCATTTGTTCCTCTTTCTCTTGTTTTGCTCACTTCACCAACTTTTTTACTCGCAATAATCATATTACAACTATATACTACAACTAGACTATCTCTTGTTTTTAAGAATGTGCTCTTTCGTTTATTTTTGATGTCGTTATATACATGAAGAGAACAATAAAGGTAAATAGTCACCCAAAGTAAAATATAGAACAAAGAGGAAGAGTGCTGTATGTGTGTGTGCGGTTGTGTTTGATGTGCCGAAAAAACGACACAAACAAAGGCATTCATAAATAACCAAAAAGAAATGGGATCAACCCAACTGATCAATGACGGATAGAGAAATAAGAGAAAACTCAATTAAAGGATTCACAAATCCAGAAAGCAATTCTAAGAGCGATCACAATAAAACATTAAATTGGAATAGGTATTATTGGTACAGGAGTGGTGAACATATCGTCGAATTGATTGAGCAATTGATTATTCATTAACTTGAATTCTTACCCAGGCCATTGGCAGTCTCAATATGAAATTTCAAACTAGTCAATTTAAGCAGCACCACCAGCGGCTCTCAAAATATCCTCAACCTTCTTACTCAAAATTGGATCTTCTCTAACTTTTAGTTGCATCTTGGAGGCTTCTCTCATAGAGATGCATTGCTTTCTCTCTTCTGGTGTTCTAGCCAACTTACCAGCCTCATCAAATGCCTTGATTGCAGCATTAACATCCTGTTGCTGCAAGTAGATTTGACCCAGAGTAGATCTAGCCGCATCAGATTTTGGATCCAATTCGGAAGCCTTCTCTAAAGTTTGTAAACACTCTTGAATTCTACCTTCTCTTTGGTAAATGGCAGACTTGTTGATCAAAGGCAAACAACCAATGTTAAAAGATGGCAATGCTTCTTGTAGTCTAACAGAAATATCAAATTGTCTCTCAGCACCCTTAAAGTCTTGTCTATCAAACAAAATCTCACCGTAATAGTTTGGAACTTCTGGGGAAGTTGGGAACTTAGATTTGGCCTCTCTAAACATTTGATCACATTGATCAAATTCACCTTCTCTGTAAGCGATACAAGCCAATTGAATAAAAGCGTAAACATTACTTGGGTTCAAATCCTTAGCCTTCTCAAAGTTTGATTTAGCGCTACTTAAATCACCAACCAAGTAAAACATTTGACCAAAGTGGTAGTAAATGTCTGGATCTTCAGAGTTTAACTTGACGGCACTTTCAAATTGTTCCTTGGCACCTAAAGCATCGCCCTTATCAGCCTTGATCAAGGCCAAAATAACATGAGCTCTTGGTCTTGGGGACAATTCCAAAGATTTTTCAGCAGCCTCAATAGCAGAATCAGAGTTGGTCTTTAAGAAGTCAAAAGCACTCTTGTATTCATAAGCCAAAGCAGCCAACTTAATGTCATAATCGGATTCCGATTCAAATTTTTTAATGGATTGGTTCAACAAAACGTCAGCCTCTTCATAACCTTCTGTGGTATCCAATGCCAATTTGTTCAAAGCCTTAACCAAGAATTGAGAGGCAGAGCTTTCAGGATAGCTAGATTCATCAGTATCAACAGTAGGTGGCGAGAAAGCGCCAAAGAAAGATGACAAAGAAGAAGTGGAAGGCAACTCCTTTGGCAAGTGAGAGTACTCCTCATCGTTGATCTTTGCAGAGTGTTCGCCCAAGACTCTTTCCAGCATAGCTTCGTTGGAACGGTCGGTCAACCCACCGTGGATTGTCAAGGCAGTCAAATCAAACATGGCGTTTTCATACTGTTCCAAGTTCTCGTAAGCATGAGCTCTTCTCAAGAGACATTTGGAGTAGGCCGGGTTAATCTTCAAGGCAGCAGTGGTGTCTCTGATCACCTTCTCGTCATCATTCAAAGAAGCGTAACAAGCTGATCTGTTGGCATAGTAGACAGGGTCAACCTTACATAGCAAGGCATCGGTGTAGTAAATGATAGCGGTTTCAAAGTCCTTCTTCTTGAAGAACTCGTTACCGGATTCCTTCAAGGACAAGGCCCACTTGTCCTTCTCCTCTTCAGAAAGAGATGCGATAGCGGCTTCCGAGAGGGCTGGCAGACCTGTCTCGGCGTCAATTGGATAAGGTTGCTCAACAGCCTCGGCCGCCACTGTTGTCTTCTTCTTCTTCTTGTTGTGCTTCGACTTCTTCTTTTTTGGTGCAACAGATGGCGTTTCCGCCTGCTGCTGGTTCAAGTAGTACAAAGCACCTGCCGCAGCGGTGGCACCCACAACCGCCGTCAAGATCACAGCTGTCTTGTGATGGGCAACAAATCTCGAAAATTCAGCCATTTCTCAGGTATATCTATGTGTATGGATATCGCTCGCCTCGCCTCAACTAGGTCAGCCTATTCAGTCAGCAACTTCCAGAGTACAGTTTCCAGTCACAGACTCAAGATCTACACAATACCACTGGCTCCAGATGTGTCTCGCTATCCGCTACGCTGTTTCGGTCCAAGTTGGCCTGTGCCCTACGGGTGCTTTTCAGCTCTCCTTTTCTGTGCCTTTTTTGTGCCCTTTTTTGTCCCCCTTTTCTCTCCAGTGTTTGTCTTTCGCTCTCCTGCCGCTGTGTGTTTCTGGTGTCTGGATCCGAGGGCATGAAAATTTTGTGTGGGCGAGCGAGGCGGTTACGTCAGCGCGCGGGGGCGGCATAAACGTGGCGGAGGGTAGGCGAAGGATATGCTTGCTGGTTCGACGCGTCGATCGGCGTACGGAGTGGAGTGCAGTGAGGAGGTTCGGAGGGGGCATGGGGCGGTACAGGATAGCAGGCATAGCAGGGATAGCAGGCATACGGGCATTACACTCTGTGATGATGATAGGCGGGACTGTGAAAGCAGACGTTGCCGAAACCGCAACTCGCCGGCACCAGCCAGTCGCCTGCAGCTGGCATGTACGCTCCACGGTCTACACATTTTCTCGCTCATGCTGCACACACCTACAACAGCAGCCCACATCACTCTCCAGGAGCTCATCGCTTCCCTACTTCTTCTTTTCTCTACTTCTTCACTCCCTGATACCTCATCCCTGCCTGCCACCTTGTCCCTGCCTGCTACCTCGTCACACTCTCGGCTTTGTTGGTCTCCGCAGATTGCTCTCCAAAATTTTCACTCTCCGTTTGGCTCCCCAACAATCTCAACCCACACAACACCCGGCCAATCCTCTACTGTGTGCCTCCATATGTGCTGCCAACATTTCCAATCATGTATATTCTACATCCAGACTGTAATCTACACGATCTCCTGCCCTGCGTTGGTCGCTTGGCCCTCGGCAATGCTGCCTGTCACTCGACATCTCCGACTAACACGATTGCCAACAGTTCCTCGAGGAACATAGTGCGAATAATTTCTACTTATTTCTATTGTACTCATCTGAGCAGTGGAGAACACAACACGCTTCCACGTGCACAGACAAGCTGGTGGCCGTGGTATCTGGTGTTCACATCGTATATATTTGGTGTTTTCCTGTGTGCAGTGTTGTCTGTTTGGTGAGCCCTCTCTGCGGAATCGCAGCCAGTTGAAATTAACTTCACGATGTCCATAGTGCTAATGAACAGAAACCCGATACTATCAGCAGCGTGCAAGATACGGCTACCAAATCTCAGAAAGGGATACTCAACGATGGCAAATATGCCATCGGGCTCCACAACTGGGTCTGCAGACCCTAATAATGGAGACAGGGATGACATGCCTCCCGACAGGCGTAGAGGCTACAAAGCCTCGACACCACCAACTGGACTACCTCTCTCGATGATTCTGAGCAACACGTTTCCCTTGCCGGTGAAGGAGTCCTTCAAGCATTTCTGGAGAAGAAAAAGACTGGACGAGATTCAAGATGACCTGTTATCCACACTGACATTCTACCCAGAGCCAAACGCTACACATAAATCACAAGTGATAAAGACCATCATCGATGATAAGGGTAATTACATAAACGAATTCTACATATCTCCAAAAACCCATAGTGGAGATGTCAGCAGCCCCCAATACCAGAACTCAAAGCATTTAATCGTTGTCCATGGTTACGGTGCCGGCTTGGGCTTTTTCTTTAAAAACCTAGAAGAGATCGCCACAATGAACCCTGATTGGCACATACATGCGATCGACATGTTAGGTTATGGATGCTCATCCCGTCCTAAATTCCCGCATCACATTCAGTTTCATGATTATGAAAGAGTTGAAGAAATGTTCACAGAGTCGTTTACAAAATGGTTTGAAAAACGTGGATTGAACAAAGGCGAGAATAACTTAGTGGTGGCCCACTCCATGGGTGCTTATCTTTGTTCAATATTAAACTTTGACCGGCCAGATTTATTCAAGAAATTGATTTTGGTCTCCCCTGGAGGCATATATCAATCCAATACCGTGAACGTTCCTAAATGGTTTGCTCAGTTATGGAATTGGAATTATTCTCCATTTGCGGTTGTTCGTAACTGTGGACCTCTTGGATCAATGGTGGTCTCCGGTTGGACCTCAAGAAGATTATCAAAAAATGTTCAAATCCTTTCACCTCAAGATCAGGAAAGATTACACATGTATACATATTCCATTTTTGCAAGTAAGGGCTCTGGTGAATACATGCTAAATTATTTTTTGGCTCCTGGTGGGTCACCTAGAAATCCGTTATTACATAGAATTAACCAATTAAGTTGCGATTCAACTTGGGTTTACGGTGACAAAGATTGGATGGATAGAAGCGGAGGCTTGGAAGCGTGCAAATTATTGAGAGAAAAAGGTTTGGATTCCAAATTCTATTTGATGCCTGATAGCGGACACCACATTTACCTAGATAATTTCAACGGATTCAATGGATTGGTCACCCATGAAATGAAGATATTTGAAAACACAAATAAATGAACTTCTCATATAAAAACTGAGTCAAGAACAACTACATGAACACTAATAATAACGACAACCCAATGCATCTCTTAACAAAAGAATTACACATTCAGAGATAGAATGACTATTTGCTCCGGTCCTCTACAATATTCATGTATATTTTATAAATTATATTAAATTGAAAGAATAGTAATAATAATAAGGACATTATGACATTATAAAAGTAACAAAGTATTAAAACTTGAATGAAGAGTAAAGTAGCAACAAGTAAAGTAAAAAAATAAAGGAATTAAAAAAAGAACTGAGAATAGTTAAAAAATGATACATGGAGGAAGAAACTGCAAGTGTTCATTGAACAAAAAAGTACTAGGACGGAACTAATACTTTATCTTTAAACCTGTAGATATTCTACTTATTGGTTCTCAGCATACAGCTTGTCAACTCTCTCTTGAACAGAATGCAAAATCTTCTTTCTTTGCAACTTTTGAGCGGAAGTGACATATCCACTTTCTGGGGTCCATTCCTCATCAACTAGGACAACACCTAAGACCAACTCGATACCGGACAAACCATGCTCTTTACCAGTGGTGACAATTTTCTTAGTCAACTCCTTACATAGCTTCTTGTTATCCAAGAACGCGGACATATCAATATCATGAGCGTTCTTTGCTAAGCCCAAGCTAACAATCAATTCTTTGACAACAGGTTCGTTAGGCATGACAATAGCAACTGGCTTAACTTTGGTTTCATCAGCATAACAACAAATGTTGGCAATGCACATATTAGATCTGTAAACGGACTCCAACTTCTCCAAAGCAATGTACTCACCGTTTTGAGTTTTGACTAAGTTTTTCTTTCTGTCAATCAACTTCAACTGACCGGTTGCGGTCCAAGTACCAATATCACCTGTTGAGAACCACCCAGCCTCATAATTGAAAGCATTTTTGGTTTCGGCTTCGTTCTTGTAGTACTCAGAAGTAACTGGAGCACCCTTAATTAAAACTTCACCTTCATTGTTCTTGGCAAAATATCCAGCTTCTGGAACGTCGATCAACTTAACAGTGACAGAACCAACCAAGGCACCAGCCACTTCAAACTCAAAATTATCAGGATCTAAGATACATGTGTTGGCAGTGGTTTCAGTCAAACCGTAACCAATCAACATTTGAGCGCCAACAGCGTTGGTAATGAACCTTTGTGTTGCAGCAGACAATGGAGAACCACCATTCAAAATATATTTCAAGTTACCACCTGTAGCAGCCTTAATCTTCTTGAAAATTAGACTGTCAATCAACGAAGGAATAATTGGAATAGAAAATCTCTTACATAAAAATTTAGCTTTGTAAGCACTCCAGAAGATCTTTTGAGTAGTTGCAGGTTGTTTTGCAATTTGAGTTAAAATACCCTTTTTGACAGTTTCCCAAACTGCAGCGACACCAACCATAATGGTTGGCTTGAAAGTCTTCATATCACCCTCACAATTCTTACATGAAGCGTCGGACAACGTCTTAACACTTGCATAACCAACAATACCACCCCAGTATAAACCACATATCTCGAAAACCAATTCAAAAATGTGAGCTAAAGGCAAGAAAGCAATGATACGGTCATTTTTGGTAATTCTTGTGTTGCTAATGATAGTGGAGACACCAGCGACACCGGCAACAATATTTTCATGGGACAAAACCACACCTTTTGGATCACCTGTGGATCCAGAGGTGTACATAATACATGATAAGTCCTTTGCCTTTGGAGGAGTGTGTTCAAATTTAGATTTGGAGCCTAATTGGATGAGGTCATCATAGGAGAGTATCTTAATGTCTGGTCTAACCTGTTTGATCTTTTCAACGGCATCTGCTGCAGCCTTGTACAAAGATCCGCCACCTCTCGTGTCGTTCTCGTCAATAGTCTCAGAGTGGATGATGCATCTGATTGCTGTGGCTTTCTTTAATGGATTGACCAACTTAATCAGTAAGTCATTGTCTGTGAAGATGGCGGCAGATTCGGTTTGGGTCAAAGAGTGGGTCAAACCGTCCTCACCCAACGAATCGTAGGCTGTGACTACAGGGATGGACTGAGTTTGGGCCGCCAAAAATGCTCTCATCCACTTGGCAGAGGTGGATGCAAAAATGTGGATTTTGTCCTCCTTGGAGGCATCAAGACCCAGCTCTCTGAAACCTTTACCAAGGTCCGAGGCAATTTGAGCCAATTCTCCAAATGTGGTGTACTTGTAGTCTGACTTCTCGTAGTACAACCATTCTTTCTCAACTTCAACCGTCTCGCCATCCACAACTTTCTTCACCGTCTTCTTCTCCTTGTGCAATTCCACCAAGTCTCTCGAGCCTTGGCATTGCGTGCTGCTGCCGTGCAGCTCAACGCACTCGTTGAACATCTCGTACACGGTGGTGCACTTGAGACCCTGTGGTCTCACCAAAGGCGCATCCTTCGTCTTGTAGAATCTTCTTGGAGCCGTTTCGCCTTCTTTGGCTTCACCAACTGGAACGTTCACTTGAAGCACCATTGTTAATTAAAGTTCGAAATGTGAGCAATCTTGTTTTTGTTTTCTCGGCTGTGGAGCGACAAGAAAAACTGTTGTGTGCAAATGGACCAGTGGGCAAATGAGCAAAGCCGAGGTATTCACTTGTGTTTCAGTGAGAACTATGAACGTAAGACGATTCAGTTCCTCTTTCAATGAACAGATGGGTAGCTATGTGCAGAGTAACAGAGGCACGTAGACTAGACCGCGTGTAGAAGCTTTGGAAAGGTACAGTAGTGGGCGGTATGCAGTAGACTGTGTGTGTGTAGGAACAGTGAAAACTCTGCGTAGTCAATATTTTGGCAGTGTTGAACAGGAACCGTGCTAATGGAGAAGGGTCCCAAACCGAATTTGTACCGCGCTGAGCTTATATGTGTTAAAGGTACTATGTCCAATGGAGTTTACCAGAGTCAATGGCAGGGGATGTAGAGGAGTATTTGTACTGGAGGGCAGCTGGACTAGAAAGAAGTAGAGAGGAGAAAAGAAGGCAAACGCAAACGCAAACGCAAACAACGCAGGTAGGTGTGGTGGGCCGGCCCGAGCAAACGCACCGGGCCTCCGCCCAGGCGATCCAAGTCGACGGGGTACAGTGAACTGCGGTGCAGAAAACCAGGCAAACCAGGCAACGGGGCAAAAAGGGCAGCCTGCGCAACCGAGCAAAGCTAGGCCAACGGGGCCAACGGGGCCAACGGGGCCAACACTGCAAGAATAGCATGGCATGCCATGGCCAGGGGAGCCCCGCACGCGGACTGATCGGACGATCACGCTCGCGCAGCCGCTGCTTCGTCCAGGGGGGGCGCCAGGCGCGCGCCAGGCACCTGCTGTACGCTGTCGAGTATCTAGATTAATCCTCGGTTCTTGCCCGATACGCTGTCAAATTGTTAGACTAAATTGTCGAGCGACTGATGTCATCGATTTTGGACTGGCGCGCTGGGTGGACCGAGGGAGAGGCCGCCGCGAGCTGGTGCGCGGCAAGAGGGACTGGGCTGGAAAGGCTGGACCAGGCGACGGGCACTGCTGGACTGATACTGCATCGCAATTAGCACTGCACGCAGCGTGCAACGGGATCAAATCAACTTCCCTCTATACTCTTCATTAATCCTGGCCAATCGTCGCCCCGCTCGCCCGTGCATTGGCTGCTCGCATCGAATACAGGTTATCTGTACTTGGCCAACACCTGCTGCACTCAGTCCTCTTCCCCTCCCTAGCTCCCTCGACCCCGCCTAGTGGTAGCTTCAAACGTATGCGTTGACTTGCAATGCTTGTCACTGCTGAATATCCGGTAATGGCTGTTGCTACTCAGCCTCTATCCCAGCCAGCATGTGACGTGTGCCAGCCTTGCCTGCCGTAGAGGTACATCAACCACCCTGCTGGGCCATAGCAGATGTCTGCCTCATACGGTCCGTATGTATGTCTATGTAAGTGTGGTTGTGCGTACAACCATGCGAGATAAGAGGTAAATGTTGGGGCTTCGGAGATTCGTTGGGTGTGGTGTGGGGAGATAATCCCAGACCCAAAAAGGTTTTACGCTGTTTTGAATAACTGGACCCTTTTTTTTGTCTTTTTTCATCTCTTTTCTTCTGGTTATTCTTTCTTGTTCTCTCTTATTCTCTGGTTTTCTCTTCTCTTAGCTTCTTTCTTTCCAGACAATGCATCGGGACACTGGCCTCTGGCTGCCACGTGTACCCGTGCCTACACTGCTCAGGCCCACGCACTCCCGGTGCTGCTCTCTCACATAACTCCACTTTGCCGGTTATCCACCACACCTCATCGCCGCTTCCAATCTACACCACCACATCCCACGCACTCTTATATCACAAGGCTTTGCTCAAGCGAGCATGCCTATACACTTTATTAAATAGATACACAGAATTATCGCACATAGAGACACTGGGCTCTATTCATCTTAGCTGCTGGTCAACAACTTCAAGCTGCGAGCCGAGATGCTTGGTGCACCCAAACATCAAAATAGACCCATTTGTAAAGTCCGTCTTGTCTACATCCACCACCGTCAGACTCGTATTGAATGGAACCTTCAACTCATCTGCCTGGAGCCCCGGTGCGAGGCTGTACTTTTTGTCGTGGTGTAGATGGTTTATGAAATTGGTGATGACACCTCCGTGTGTGCAGATCAGCACGTTCTTGAACCCATTATCCACAGAGTCCGCCAAGATCCTGTCCCACTCTTTGTTCAATCTCTGCAGCAGCACCTTTCTGTTTTCTCCTAGATCCCTGAACTTTTCTCCGTACTTGGCCAGCGCATCTTTCAAATACATGCCTTCCACTTCGCCCATCTCTCTCTCTCTCAGGTTACTTGTTTTTCTAAACTTGGACTCGGTTTCGCCCTGGAATGCAATGATGTTCTCGATCGTTTGTAAACATCTCGTCAAATCCGACGTGATGAACTCGTCAATCTCAAACTCCTTGAACCTAGCGCCAATCTTTTTCGCCTGCTTAAACCCTTCTTCGTTCAGACTGATATCCTTGTGCCCCTGTAGAATCTTTTCAACGTTCCAGTTGGTCTGCCCGTGTCTCACAATAAAGAGCCTCACTTTGCTCTCGTCTCTGTTCAGCAACTCTTCAGCCGTCATTCTGCCCGTCCTGCTTCCTATGATATAACGCTGCTCCTCAGCCTTATCTGGTCCTACCCGCTCTCACACAAACGTGTACTTGTACAACCTACACCTCCGCACTCGTCTGCGCTATGTCCCCACTCTCCACCTATCCTGATCGTACCGCCTTCTCTTATCTGCATCTCTCTCTCCCGATGCATTGCACCGTAAACCACCTATCCACTCCATATTGGCACATTACGTAATGGAGTGTGCTACCCAACAGGCCAAACTCCGCTGACCTCAGACATGACGTGATCTTATGCTTATGTAACATCGTTACCCTACCCTCGAAACTAAAGACCCACAGTTTCTACAAGGAAATTTTTTCTGTTCACTAGTAGGCAGAGAGGGTGAAAATGAGGGAACATGGATCTTGACCATAAAGGAGCCAGGCTGGCGAAGAGGAGGCAGAGGATAACAGAGAAGGAGGCAGACTGCTTGGAGATACGGCTGATTGGAATCCATACACAATGCTAAATAGAACTGCTGCTTTAAGACACAGGCTAGTGTCGAGCCGTGCGCTGTCGTCCACGTCGAAGAACTCGTCAATCTTGGACTACTTCAAGTTCTACAAGAAGCCAAGTTCTAGCCAGCCAGCTGCCAAACAGACAGAGAGCGTGATCAAGGAAATAGAGTCCAAGGAGAAGTCTGTGGAAGTGAAGCAAAAGATTGAAATTCTAGGCAGAAGAGACCCAAACAAGTCCAACAAAAAGTTGATCCTGGAGAGACTCAACGGGTTCGAGGTGAACAGATGGATTCCTCAAGACAACGAGTACTCTCAAAGATTGGCTCAAATACAGGGACCAGAGTCGGTGGACACAGCTTATGCACAGATAATAGCCGAGCTCCTAAAAGACATCCATGCAGCTAACTTCTCGAACGAAGCGTACAATGATACTAAATTGGATAGTTTATACAAGAGATTTGACGTTCTAAAACAAGTTCAAACACGTTTCGGCGTCGAGATCCCAGATATTAAAATCTCCCAGTTAGGCAACTTTGCCGAGATTGAGCTATTTTTGTTGTCCAAACTGAACCCATCAAAGCCAGTTAAGAGTGAGTTCTTGCCTTACGATTCAATCAACTTGGATGCCGCCGCTTTTGAAGGTTCTAACGTGAGTATTGGTGAGTGGGTGTTTGAGAAACAAAAGACAAAGGAGTTCAAGAAGTTATTAAAGAAGGCTAATAAGCTAGAGAAGCAACAGTTTGAACAACATCAAAGAGACAACAGAATCTAAATGTATCCTTTGATTCTCCCGCTGCATATAACCCGTCCCCTGTATATATAAATGTGTACTTGTGCATGGACTCTGTTCATTGTACCCATCTAAATAAATCCTTATCATTTACATAATCAACTGTGCTCTGGATTGCATCCCTGTTAAACGTCAATTTTCTGTAAAGAGATGATACAGCAATACACAGCACAATTAGTAAATAAAAAGATAATTCACCTTAAAATGCAGATAACAGAGAAATAGGCTAAAAGAGCCGTTGAAAATATAATATATATTCATGAAGCAGGGTATAAAATGTAACAATGAAAATGAAGTAGAATGTTATAGGTATTAATATCAAAGAAAAATAGAATGTCTCCTATTTTCTGGACAGCGTGAAAACCACTATAATAGAGGCGGCTAAGGCAAACAATGCACCAGGTAAGATTAATTCTTGAATAAAGTCTGGGGAAGCTGAAGAACTGGATGCTTGCTTCGTTTCATTTATGATTTCGCCGATCTTCTTGTTAGGATGGTGCACATAAAGGTCAATTCTATCTTTCTGTAAAAATTTTAATAGATGAACACAGTCCTTTAAATCTTGGTCAGATGTGATACCAACAACATCATTCTCATCATCAACATATGAAATAGCAAATTCTGTTAAATTCTGTGCTTCAGTAGCATCAGACTCCAATTCGGATAGCGTAACCAAACTATCAAATTCTTTCTTTGTTAGCTTCGACTGGATCAATTCTCTCAAGGATGTAATACCATCGCTTGGTTTACAGCTGATTCTGTGTGTTCTGCCAAGTGGTGACTTGAATTTAAAGAAGGTAACCTCCTCAAAGTCACACACAAAATTACTCAAGCTATTCATGTTGTTAGAGCTTCCTTCCAATTTAATATCAGAAGAAGCGTCTTGCACACCAGCAAAAGAAATAGAGTCAGAAGGCTTGACCAAATCAGGAGAAGTCAGCTCATACTGAGTCAATTCTGAGTGTGACACATCCTGATTAGTAGACGTGACGGACTCAGTTTCATTATCCAAAGAGGTCCAAAATTTGTTCCATGCAGGGCCCTCTCTCTCATCATCATTAACTTCAGAACCCTCTTTGCCATTCAGTGATTGCATGGATTGTATTTGATTTAGAGTGTGATGAGTCAACTTTAAAACGTCAACAATACCAACGATATCATTGCTCTCGGAATCCACAACAGGTAGATTCAGGTATCTTCCTTCAAACATTTGTCTCAAAGCATAATGAATAGTAGAATCAGAGAGTGCAAAAGATGGTTTTGGTGTCATCACCCTGATAACTGAACAACTTTTTGGCTCAATGCCGCTAGCAATGACTCTCAAGACAATATCTTTAGATGTGAAAATTCCGGAAACGTCGTCAGTCTTACCATCTTTAACAAGAATAGCAGTAGTTCTGTTGTCTTTCATCAAAACAGATGCCTCGTAAACAGATGTTTTAATATCACAGTAAACCGGAAGAGAGCTCTGATCTAGAACAGAGTTTAAAGTTGGTCCGTTGATAATGTTCTTCAAGTTTTCAAAATATTTAACCACATGGATTGGCTGATTACCATTACCCATCTCTGCATTCACACCTTCCATGGCGTCGTACAATCTCTTTGAAGACTCATACATTCTCTCCAATTTGGTCATCGCTTCGTTATAGCACTTTGTAATGTCCAAAACGCCAACGATCTGGTTTGATTCATCCACAACTGGCAAGTGTCTAAAGCCTTTTGAAACCATAAGATTTAAGGCATCGGATGCCATGGTGGAAACCTTTGCACACAGAGGATTAGGCGTCATGATTTGGTCAACGGTGATTTGGTTGGCATTTAAGCTGGACCCAACCACTCTAAATGCCAAATCTTTGGCTGTAAAGATACCGGTCAACTCATTATCGTCGTTCACCACCAAAACACAGTTAACCTTTGTGACTGACATTAGTTGTGCAGCTTCGTAGACCGTGTTGTTTGGTTTACAAATGACTGGTTCTGAGGGCTTCAATGACATAACTGAACCTGTCTGGTAGTTTCCAGTGTGTCTGTTCCGTTTCGATGGTGACCCTAAATGGCTCACTATGCTTGTTTTTTTCTTCAAATCCAGTTCGATCTTTTTTCTGATTTGGTCATCTTTCTTTGACTGTCTCTTTCTGTTGGTGTCAAAGAGGTCTCCACTGGCCGGTGTTGAACCTGTCGTGGATTGAGTGGATAAAGAAGACTGCGCTCTTCTTGGTGTTCTCACCGTGCTATCTGAGACCATCATCTTGTGTGTTTCGGAGCTGTTCTAGGGATCCGAGGTCGGTGAGTCGGCCTAATAACACAGTCATGTTATGTTTCTGTCAAGTGAGTTTTATGCTCGAATACATGTACCAGCGTATGATTCAACTGGCTTACAACCAGGGCACCTAAGATGGAAGAACTGGCTGAACCGTAAACAATAATAGTTTCCTAAAATGGCAATACCCAAAACAAAATACAACAGGCCTGTCGTCGCGTCGATCGGCCCGTTGAGAATGGCACTGCGGCTGTATCCGAGCCTTTGGGATCGTGGGTGGTGGTAGGTAGGTGGTCGGTAGGTGGTGGGTAGGTGGTAGCTAGGGGTAGAGCTTCACAGTGCTCCAATGCGTAAGTTGCAAAGTGGATTCTAAAATCAGCAACCTCCATCCACTATCTGCAGCTCTCGGCGCTTGCTGCACACGGTACCAAGCAATACTACGGTTGCTATTACGTGGTGTCTACTCTATGGCGACCCGTGAATGCTAGTAGCAAGGCTATCCCTGCATGATACCCAAGTTCTCTGTCTCAGACTCACTACAACAGCAAATGTGGTGTACTGCTCCTCAGCAATACGCATCCTAGAACAGGCCTGCTGTGAAAGGTGAAAAATATTGTACGGGTGTTTTTGCTTCCGAAGCCGAGAGCAAGTGTCCTCCGGCACTGGACGTTGCTATCGCCAGCGCCTCCTTTTGGTTTTGAGTCTTGCAATAAACAATAGACATGAAATGAGAAGTATGAATTGAGCAATGGGCAATGGTCGCCAGTGAATCACCGCTGCAAGTACTTGGGGGCTAGATTAACGTGAAGCTGTCCACCGGTTCACCGCAGCCGGCTCCCAGGTGCCAAGGCGCCGTAAATTTCTCACTACCTGTCCAGCTGCTCTTTATAGACCGGCACCGTCCATCTATCTGTAGGGCTTCCAAATTATTGACGGTGTGTCTTGTGTAATAGCAGAATTGTTAGGAAGCAACAGACGCTGAAGAGAGGCTGGTGACCGCTGTCCCGGTGTTGGCGTCCAGTGGAGAATACTAGACCGTAGCAGCATAAATAGACCATCGTGGTAGGACAACCTCCCCTCCCAACCCTCCGCATGACTGCTCCTACTCTTCTGCTCCTTTCCCTATAACCAAACTAATCCATCAACTGCCCATCAGTAATCTGGAGCATCGAGGAACGCTTAGTCTACAGCCGTAGCTTCGTCTAACCGCCAAATAAGCCTGAAAAGTGCCGCACAGGCTGATGAGGCGACCATAATAAAAACCTTTTTCTGAGGCTCATCAACATATTGAAACGGACTGACCTTGTTTACATACACAGACCTGCCCACGGAGTCTGGAGGTACAGAGGGTGTATCAAGTAACATTGGAGACTCTGAAACAAGGTGCTTAGGACTGTCAGATTCCAAGAGCTAGTGTCTGCGATTACAAAGGGCGCATTAGAAAGACAAAGCGTTCACCCAGCTGGCATATTCGGTTCGCACATACTTCTGAGTTTGAAAGGCTCTAAAGAGTTCCATGCGCCTCTATATTAAGATACATTGACACGATTCTAGAAACTCACGGTACATTGGTTAATACGATGACCGCACTTGAAAGAGATGCCACGAAAACTAAGAGATCTGCAAAGGCGTGCGATTTCTGCAGAAGCAAGAAGATCAAGTGTAACGGTGAGCAGCAATGCCTGTCCTGTACCAAACATCGGATAAAATGTACATACAACTATATTGCTAAAAGGAGATTGAGCGTCAAGAACAAGAGAAAAGCCGCAGTATCTAATAAAGCTGATAACCCGGTGACCGCCACAGAGGCGGTAAATAGCAACTCTCTTCTTAATCATCAAAGTGGCAGAGTTGAATCACCTTTTGTTCCTGCCGCACGTCACCATGGTATTAAAAGCGATGCCAAAGAAACAAAACTTGTGTCTCCGTCTCATGCTTTGGGGTATAAAGTTCCTAACAAATCAACTTCATTAACAAAATACAACTCAAAACCTGATGTGAACAGCCCAAATTCCCAAATTGGGGCTCGTTTATCTCGAATGGAGTCTGTAATGCAAATGATACTTGAGACTCTGTCCAAAGATGCAAAAAGAAAAGAGCTGGCCAATATTTTGAAGGACGGAACAGACAGTGTCAAAAAAATTACGAATGAAGAATTTCATATGACAGATGGTGATTCTGAAAACATATCAGACCCAGACCCAGAAGAAAGTGATTCTGGATCCAGATCAGAAGTTCATATTGATCCAGGAGCTGACGATCCCCAGGTGGACATGAGATACTTTGCAGCTCATTCCTCTGTCTCGATATTCTCCAATAGCGGTATGAAATGGTTAAATACCAGAGTCAAGAACCCTCACATTTTGGTACCTTTGAAAAACCTTATTTATAACATTGTTAAAATTGAGCGTAGGCTCTTATCTGTGTGGGTGGATCCCATTGATCAATCAAAATTGACCTCGTTGCCACCTAGAGAAATTGTTGAGCTTTTAATCTCTACAATAAACAGTATACTTTTGGATTTTCCGCTCACGAGTGACGCAATTAAAGTTTGCCGTTTGTATTGTGACTACAGAGATGGTTTGATTTTGGAACCACAATTTACATACTCTGAATTAATGATCATGAATGCCCTTTTAACCATTGGCTGCGCTGTCTTGGGTGAAAAGTTAAGACTAAATATTGTCTCCAATATTGATGTTACTTATGAGAGTCTACAAACTTATGAAAAATATTTATTAGATAATGCTCTTTTCTACTTCCACAGGGTCGTTCTACTTTCAGATGGTTTATTAAGCATTGCAGGTACGATAATTTTGATATTCTATGCAGATAATGTCTCGCTATCTCACTCTGCCTATTTACTATGCTCTACTGCTGTGAGACATGCCCAAGATATGGGCTTAAACAGAGCTGAGGTTTATAGAGGATTGTCTCCGGAAGAAGTGGAAAGTAAGTTGAGTATTTGGTGGACTTGTTATTTTCTAGATCAAGAAATTTCATTAAAGGCAGGAAAGCCCCCTCTCATAAATGATGAAGATGTCACAGCGCCAGCTTTTCCAGATTTTAAAGAATTCTGTACACAAGATGTAATTGGAACTCCATGTGCTTCCTTGAAGCGGAAAACCAATTCTAGTGAGATATGTGCCAAATTTTCAGATATGATAAGAGCTAATCAGAGTTATTTGGCTCGTTTCCAGCTTATAATTTCGACAGACCTTGCTGTAATTACTTCCAAAGTGCATAGGAAATTATTATCTGCATCGGCTGGGAGACTGAAAGATCCTGAGAAGACTCTTCAAAATCTTAATGAGTCGTTAGAAATGATTGAGGAGTGGAGGATGTGTATCCCCAAACAATTAAGACCTGGAGACGGGGTACTTGAACACAGCTTTGACACGGAATTGAAAGGCGAGCCTTCCATTTTCATATACTTTCTCACCTTAGGATTAGAACTAAGGTATCAGTATTTGAAAATGACTTGTATTAAGGGTGCACTAAGATCTCTTTTCTTTTCAGCAAGGCAAAAATATGGAAGTATGGCAATGGATTGTGCCAGAGCAATTTTGAGATGTGGTGGTGTAATAGATAAGAGGATTGGTCATTGTGCTGGGTTCACAATGCACTTTTTATTTAGTGCCTATTTGACGTTGGCCGCTTTCAATATTCAGGTTCCCGTTGGACCTCTTGTGGAAGACGATATCAATTTATTGGTGAAGGTTTCCCGGAACATATTTTCTGTTGTGTCTCCTGACTTTAATACAACTGAGAAATACATGATGACGGATGCTGTTAGTAGATGCCTGTTATTTATTTTGATAAGTGTTGTTAAAGAGCACAACAAAAACCTGGACTTCCCACTTGTCGGAGATTGGTTAGATAAGATCGCTGAGATTGCTAAGAACTTAGAAAATAGAATGTTGACAAGAAAAAGCATGAAGGTGATTGATTCTGTAAATCAGTCAATCGATTATGGAAAACATAGGAAATCTAATTTCAGCAGCATGCCTATCGCTTCTTTGATTGTCCCGCCCCCTTTTAATATGACGCCTAATGCATCATCGCAAGATGCAAACCAGCATAACCAGTCGGATACCAAAATGGAGCATAATCATTTGCAATCGCAATGGTCGCCTGGAGAGGCTCGGCTTGCCATGGAGAACAATATTGTGCAATTTCAAGTGCAGCAAGAACAGCTGCAACCGTACCAGACTCACCAGCAGAAGTACCCGAAGCAAACGCAACGGTTTCCTCAGGTGACGGTCCCATCAAACGGCAAATATTATTCTCAAAATAGCACAGGGACGACCCCTGTGCCACACGAGCTGCCGGAGTCTGCTGTTTCTTTGTCTGCTGCCGGAACAGTGGATCCACAGTACACTCCACTTGGTGGTAACGGCACCGAGGTCAATAAGCTACTCAATTCTCTCTTCAAAGAGAAGAGCGCTTCGCTGACGAGCGACAGCTCGAATGACAATTTGTACCAAATGGATAGTGAGTCATTGTTCCAAAACATGTTCAACATCCCAAACTATATGTTGGACATCGACAGCTCTGGAAACGTCTGGAACGACTACTGTAGTGACGTGTATGGTTCAGATGTGGTTCCAAGCCCCGCTGCTCCAGGAAGCGCCGGTATTGCTTCCCAAGATGGCTCTTTCCAGTCTTCCAGCATGGGAGGCTTGGACAACTGAGCGGATCAGCTCTCTTTTGCATCTCGCATCTCTGTGTACTCTTTCTGTTTAATCATATTCACTTCACTAGTTAATTTCCCGTATTTAGTTGGTGTCGCCCGTCTTTGGGCTGCTTCGACTCGCTGTGCGGCGCACCCCACCCCCGGCTACCCCAGATTTAGCCTATTTGAGACGGCAAGAAGCATCGGGCCGTTGGCCGGAGTCGCCATCACCAGATGCCGCAGTGGAGCCATGAAGAGTCATTGGAAGGCATTGAGGGCCAGGGATGGAGACAGCCAAGTATGCACGTGGCAAGGTATATATATAGAAGTAGAAAGAGACGGTCCGGGCAAGTGTGGCAGTGTGGCGGTGTGAGCATCAGAGAAGCACTTGACCAGTTCAAAAGAGCCGTGGTGACTGTGAACATACAGATAATTTAATACCGCAAACAAGGGTACCCATGCAATATAAAAGGGCACATGGTTGCTCTGAATTGCCAACTTGAGTGCTTGGCCTGGCTAATGGGTTTCACGGATTGTATAGCGCATGGAGGCACGTATGAGAACGACCACGATGCGTCTACGGTCAGCGGATTTGCCAGCCAACGTGCTAAGAGAAATTGCATCGCTGCTAGAAGATCAAAGAGATTTGACTAGTTTGAATCTAACAGACCACAGACTCTACCATATAGCCAATGAGTTTCTTTATAAAAAGATATATCTCTGTAATGCCGGGAACTTGTTGCGGCGTGTCTCAAGACACGCCGAGCGGGGCTATGGGGTTTCCCGACTTTCAATATTGCCTACACATAAACTCCAGAAGTTTATCACCGCATTAAAAATGAACCCGTGCTTGATTGGCTTGGTCCAACACTTCACTGTTGACGAGAAAGTTATTGGCTACTTTGATGAATGCTGTCAGTTGATTGAAATACTGACTGATTTCAAGCGAAAAAAGTGCAGATACACTATGCAAGGTTTGAAGACGTTTGAGTTCTTGAGTAATGGTCAAAGCTTTTTAAAACTTGCCGAGTTTTATGTTGCTTCAAATAGTACCGTTGCAGTGAATGGGGACGATGATGAATACGAGCTACAGTCAGGCTACACAAACAGAATGATTTTTCCAGGCACTGTTGGTGTGCCCCTTGAGAGTTATCAAGTGCTCACAGTCAGTGAACTAAATCGGTTACCAGTTGGATTCACAGAAAGATTAACCATTATATCATTGTCAGGAAATGAAGGTCTCAATAATCAACTAGCGGGATTTTCATTGCAAATGTTCTCAAATTTGACTTCATTGAGGCTTTCGTCTGCAAGTGCACTTTCTGAGTTTCTCGATCTGTTCTCGGGAATCAAAGACTACTATGTATTTAATGACCTAACACAGCTATCGGTGAGTTTCATGGATGTCAAACTGCTTCAAGAAGCATTGAAACTAATAAATCTCAAAAACCTAAGAGATTTAGAATTGAAATTCTCAAAACCTTTTGTGCAAGAAGATGACGAAAAAGTCAATCTTGAACTCGTGGAATATCTTAATGACAATTTGGATTTCACAAGGCTTGATTCTGTATCAATTATTAACCTAGGTCCATATCAGCAAAATAATAGATCATTACATAAAAAGTTCCAGTTCACCAACCTGAATTTTTTCTTTTGTTTTGCTTCCAACTCCAAGGTGTTTAGGAATGATTGCGAGAGCAACTTGAAGCAATTAAATTTGAATGTTAGTAATTTTCCAATTTTCAAGCCACTGACCAAAGACTTAGGGTATGGTATGGATGATTCAGTTTTGATTGTTGATGAGGTATTCTTGCAGAGCAAGTTGAAAATATTCAAAAAATTAGAAATTTTCAAGCATTTGGAAGAGTTAGTGATACCAGATTACCTGTTGAATTGGAAACCATTTTTGAGATTTGAATCAATGAAGATTAATGGTGACGAGGAGAATATTGCAGTTTATGGTGTTGATGATGAGTTAATGAATGAATGTTGCATGAGCTGTTACTGCGACCAGTGTGTACAAGATCGAGGGTTATTTAACAAATATGCAAGAGAGTTTGGCTGCCAGTACCATCTATCTAGGGAAACCGAGGAGTCAACGCTGAGTTTTTACTTTTACAGTTTTCTAATTGCTTTGTTATTTAATCGGGTCCCTGATCAAAGCAAGAGGTTGAATTTCAAGATTGGCGAGACGCCTTTCTTGGATTCTGTGGCGAGCTTAAACTACGGCTACTTAGATATGGATCTGGGTAGAATGCTGAGGTTTGTGTTGGACGACTTAGTTGACGATTTCAGGTACTTTTGTAAGAGGCTGCCAAAACTGAAAAGGCTATGTCTTGGTGGGTTTTTGGTTGAAGTTGAGAAAAGCAGTAGCGGTGAAACGCAATTGACTGCTGTTTATGATGACTGGAGAAGAGCAATTTGATATTTTATAGGCAGAGGTTAATGAAAGCTGGTGGCCGATGGAATGGCTCTACAAGTGAATCGTTGTAGAAGTTTCTGTAACAGCATCTGTGCCAAACGTTTCTGTAACAGCATCTGTGCATGTGTCTCATTTCCCAAAAAGGCACCAATGGCACATCTCGCTCGCTACCCATGCACATCTACCGGTATCGCCTCGGACGCTAATAGCATTCCTGTCCACACTAAACACAAATAGACCCAATACACCCCGTCTAGCATACCATACCTCTTGGTAGCACCTGAATGTGTCTGGGAGTCTTAATAGCCCATCGGGCGCTCAACCGTTTTGTAAATTGATATACCCTATTGGGAAAAAAAGTGGATGCAAAAGGAATGTGATATACCTGATTGGGATAAATACTGGACAAAAAAGGAAGGTGTGTGTTTACGTGTTTCTCAAATAGGCAGTGGACCGCCTCACACAAAAGATGTGATTTTTCAAAAATGGTAACATTCCAATTACCAGGTTAATGGACTAAGTAGATGGAGTATAGTGTTAGAAATAGATGCAAGTGGGATACTGCCGATCTGAGCAGGCGGGTACATAGTGTGCGGTCAGGTGGAGCTGGATTTGGAGTAGCAGCTGCAGTTGTTATAAGTAATTGGTGTTTGTTGTTCTAGCTAGCACACACCGGAGTACATCTGAATTGGACGTGGTTGTGAGTTGAGGCCCATAGGTATTACCTGAAGAAATCTTGCAGCAAGTACTCCACGCAATGGCACATTTTGACAGCAGAATCCCTGGAGGATTTCCTGTTCTTCAACCCATCGAAAACACAGTCGACCAGTGCACGTACCAGACAAACTTCACCAAGACGCCGCCTAGAAACGCTGGCACACAGAAGATGACTCCGTCTTCTAGCTCGTTCAAGTTCACACCAACAAAAGGCAGAAGACTCTATCCCATCCTAAGCTCTCCCGTTGATGGTTGCAAGTCTCCCATAGACATCGTGGACCAGAATATGTGCGACGTGAGCTACCTGGACAAAGAGAACCCAACGTTCACAAGTGAGATGGAGCTCCTGCAGAAAAGACTATTCTCGTCCAATATTTGCAATAACGTGCTAAACGAGCTGGGTGACAGATACGAAAAGGTGAGACAGGAAGAGCTCGTCAATATCCAGAAATTGAACGCTAACTCGAATGACGAGGACTTAAAACGCAGAGCCTCAACTAGATTCTCTAGAGCTCACAGATCAAGATTCAACAAAATGGACTCGATAGGCACACACTACTCCACAGCAAAGAGCAGTCAGCAACCCAGCAGAACTTCCATATCCCCAGAAAAGAAAAGAACCGTGGTGACTCAGACCAGATTGCTATTTGATCAGACTCCAGGTGATAAAAGAGGTGTATTGAATGACATTGGAAGTGCCTCTAAAAGACTAAAAGCCCCTGACGGTAAATTCAAAGAAATGATTGAAAGCCCAACTCGACCACAGGACGAAAAAATCAAGATTAAAGAGCAGCATTTACAGAGATTCCAAGCTCAAAACCTAAATCAGCCTATTCCAAGTTTACTCTTTGATCAGAAACAGATTCCAAGTCCTCAAAGTAGACTCTACCCTACGATGAAGTCACGTGTTGAGGAACATGTAGCCAAATCTGCAGGCACAGTTACAACCAACAACAGCTCTACAAAGCCAATCAATGATACCCACAGACTTCCATCATATCTAATGCCAACAAAATCCTCGTTGAGCAGAAACACTGGCCCTAGTGCATCTACATTGCCAAACTCTGTTAGCAGCACAAGTGTCTCTTTGAAAAAAAAGGCGAGCTCGTCAACCTTACAGCACAAACCGGCACCAAGCAACAATATTTCTCCTTCAAGGGCTTGTATGAATCTTTGCTCATACCTTGAACCGGGCTCAGCTTCAGCTTCCGGATCGAATGCCGGTTCACAAGCCCGAGCACCAAAACCTGGCTTGGCCAAGACGTCACTCTCATCCGCAGCCCACCCAACAATTGCAAAGTCTAAGACTCTAACATCCATATCTTCGATACCTGCATCTTCTTCTTTAAGAAGCCTATCTTCATCTGCCACTGCCTCCAACATTCCTAGACTGGTGAGGCCAACTTCAATAGAGAGAGACTCGCACAAGCTGAAAACAGACAAAACATCAAGACCATGGAGATAAATTGCTTAGATTACTCCTTCTTCACTGCACCTCTTACTTTATCATCCCTTCGTATACTTGTCCCTTTATTTCACTTCACTTAATTTCCGGAAATTTCACATATATAATGCCTTCTTTTCTCATCAGTCATGCTGTTTATTTACTTCTTCCCCTGCATCTTTTCACTTTGCAATTTACAGAAATCCTTCCTGTAATATCTCATCAACTAATACATATATCGTAATTCAACCCCATCACTTTCCTTCAACTAAAACTGGTTGTAATTCTTCTCCTTATAATATGAACTGCCCCAGATTCGGCACCAAAAAATTTTACACTGAAAAATTGACTATGAACTTGAAACCCCAATAGCTGAATAAGTTGAGTAAGTTGAATATGCCACTTTAATACGGATAATAGGGTTAATAGCTGGGCCAGGTGAACAGAAGAACAGAAGAAGGCATACATTTATAGTTACCATGGGTGAGAGTGACAAGCATCATGCAGATTTTACGAATTTCTCTGGTGAGATAGAGAAACAAGATGCACTAGACTCCTTAATCATGTCATATAACGCTCTTTCAGAGTCACAAACAAACTGGGTTTGCAATTTAGCTAATTGCAGCTCTTTATTATGGTACACCTACAGAGACGCCTTAAACGTGCAGGTAAACTGGGCCGGGTTTTACCTGCTAGACCCAAAGAACCCAGAGCAGCTGATTTTAGGACCGTTCATGGGTAAGGTTGCGTGCCAGACGATCAATATTGGGAGGGGAGTCTGTGGAACAGCAGCATCTACTAAGGAGACCCAGTTGGTTCAAAACGTGGAAGAGTTTCCAGGCCATATAGCCTGTGATGGTGAGACACAAAGTGAAATTGTAGTGCCTATTCTGGTCAATGGTGAAGTAAAGGGCGTGCTGGACATTGACTGTCTAAGTCTAAATGGATTTGACGAAACCGACAAGATACTACTGGAGCAATTGTGTGAGAGCATAGCTCAGACATGCGAATGGTGACCTCCTACAAATACATATTTATATGTTTAATCATGATTTACAATAAACTTTAGCAGTCCAAATGGTATACATTTAAGAGAAGCATTGAACTCTTGCATGAATATAATCGGGAGCATGCTGGATGAAGATGGCTATACTATTTATTTGCTTGCCTCTGTTTGTGTCTCTTCAGGTATTTCTGGAGAGTGTGTAGGTTCAGATAAGCCAGGTTTACTATCACTGCTTGCTGTATAATCTTGCAAAGCGGGGATCTCGTACTCTTGGTCAACCACGTCATCGTCTTCCAAATCCGATATGGAGGGCTCTAGTGAAAGCTGTGATTCTAAATCAATGGCTGCCCTTCGTATCCTGTACTTCCGGTGCTGTCTCACTTTGTAACTGTGATAGTATGATGATCCCGCAATAGCCAACGTTGATCCAGCCACATTGGCAACTATGTCAAACACGTCAAACGTTCTCTGCGGTGCTATTGTATGTTGCACAAACTCACTTCCCACTCCACCAATCAAAGTGCATACTATAAACGTTATATTTCTCATTGTCTTCATCATCTTTGAATCGAGAATCCAGTAGAACAGAAAACTCATCACAAAGAACATCGTGAAATGTATCCATTTGTCATGCGGCAGCGATATATCTGCAAACCCAAGGTATGCAGCTAGTATTATAGAAAACCCAAAACCTGTTATAAGCCAATTTCATGAGGCATGTTTGAGTTGACCTATTGTTAGTATCCTTGATTAGACATACAATCCCAGAATCGTTCCGACTTACCAAATAATGCGCTTTTCCGAATCCTCATTGCACCTCTTTTCCCTTATCTTGTCCTTCTAGTATCTTGGACACCTATATCTCGGACGTCCGTACACCCAAATGACCTATTTGATGACCTCCAATACAAAACAGCAACAAAAGGATCAAAAGAGCTCACAAGGCTACAATTTTTTGAAAAAGCTGAGCATACAAAAATTATGCGGTTACGCTGTTGATTGTTGACTATATTACAAAGTTGTGTCTATAAATACACTGCTGTAGGCTGATCACAATAAATTATCAATTAAATCATCTCCCAGTTGTCTAAGGATGACTTTTTGTTTCCAGAGATATCCAATTTCGGTAATCTTTGACTGTTTCCACCACCTCCGGTGGCGGACATGCTTGAGACCTGAGATATCAAAGGCCTGTTGTTCTTCTTCCAGCCATCGGTACCGGCTGTGCTGGTTGTAAAGTCGATGTTGTTTGGTGTTATATTAAGCGAATAGTTCAGACCTCTCAATTTAGATGGGCTGGACTTAGATTCCGACTTTGGATCAGCTGAATTGGCGCCCGAGACTGACCCGGATATCGAGCCGGTAATTGAGTTTGAGGCCGATGATGACCCATTAGGGAAATTTATATGTTGGAAACCGGAAGATTCAATTGTGTTTCCCAGCAGACCGCTGGCATCGTAGATTTTAAGAAACTCGGATTTTAAATACTTCTCCACCATTGTGCTTAACTTTTCAGGGTCATCAACCAAAGCCAATGGCATGCTGTTTGCGGGGGCTCTTCCATGTTCCGATCTCTGTTGTGTAAAAGTTGTACTACTCGAATGAGCCGTGGACAGAAATGCCTGCGTGGGCAGCACAGATGTAGCGTTTAACGAATTGGAGTTACTCACAGAAGATAAATTAATCACCCCAGAAACCTTGTTTGCAGGATCCATCTGCGCATCCTTTATGAAATCGGAAAAGTATTCTGAGCCAAACTGTTTATTGAAAGAAATGGGGACTTGCTTATCTCCTTTCAAGGAATTCATAATCTTGTCCGGTTTCTCTTTATAGTTTTCCGCTGGCGATGAAGGTAGATCAGTCTTGTCCTGTTTAGAAAATAGTTTAAAAATTGAAAACATTATTTTCTTTTTAGGGCTCCTCAACTTCTCATTACCTGTGAATGTTCCCTCTTCTGAGCCAGGTTGCAAAAAGGAGGTAGCAGTCTTTGCTTCCTCTAATTCATCTTTTGGCTTCCCAAATTCAGATTCATGATCACCATCTGACTTTGGATTCAGTAGCATTGCTAATTTAATCAGTAAAGAATCTATGCTGATCATCTCTTTAAATTCCATGCTTCGCATTTTAAAAGTTCCGTCTAGTTTGGAAACTAAGTAAACCAAGTCAATAGAAATCCTAGCAAATGACTCACTGAATGTTTTAAGTTGGGCTCCGTCCAACTCCACAATATTAGTGGAAAGGTTTGATTCGAATTTTTCTGATTTGGAATTCAGTAAAACTTCATAGCTTGCTCTGTGATCATTGCATATGACTGGGAAGACAAATTCTTTAGCTCCAAAAGCTTTCTCCTGACCTGTGTCGTATTCAAAGTTAGATAGGTTGCACCAAGTCAGTGAAAATGGTAACTCGATCATTAAATACGAAGACATCAAGTCAATAAATTTGCATAAGCTTAAAAGAGAAAGATTTATGGCATGAATGTTGTAATAAAAATAACTCTTCAATGGTATTATTGGAGTAAACTGAATGGATAACCTAGTAGGTAAAGACTGTTGTTGGAATGACTTGCTTCGTAAATTGTTCTGCAAAGTCTGAGTCAATATGTTGACACTCGATTCATCTCCTGTACTCAGTCTTTGCAAAGATCTAGCATAATTCAATGTATGTGAGCTTGGCAATGTATTTTCAAAACTGCGTTCATTGAAATAGGACACATTTAATATTTTTATCAAATACTTTGCCATATTTGTCCGTATGGAATTGACATGTTTCCTTATCTGTTTCAGTTTAATATCACGAGTAACTTCAATTGAGCTCTTTAATTCCTCAACCTGGGCAGTGTGAGTCAACTCTAGAATGTTTGCTTTCTCGTTGATTCGTTTTCTGTGAAGTTGAGCATTTTCTCTGGTTACCCTTATATACTCCTTGAGCCTCTCATTCTTTTCATTTTGTTCTCTTAATCTCGTTTTTAGTGAATTTAGATTTCTTTTCTTTTCCGAGATCTCGACATTTAGAAGCATGTGTGATAATCTAGCAACAGAAGCCCTCGAAGGAATAAAAGGGCCAGTCTCAGACCGGCCTTGGGAGTCTGCTGGTAAAGCAGCACCCGAGTCCTGGGTCAAGTAAGACTTTAAAAAGGCAGCGGACTCGCCCTTCATGCAACGTTCTAGTACAAAGTCTATTTCCTTCTTCGCGTTGGCATCAAAGTACTCCAAGTTGATCAAGCTCAATTTGAGCTTCAAAATCTTATAATGGATGCACGACGCACAGTAGTAACCGCCATCGCCACAGCCACTACCATGCCTAGCGCCCGGGCCGTGTGTATTTCCCGCTGTACCTGCTTGTGCGTCCACTTGTCTGTCCTTCAAAGACCCAGGCTCCCACCGGCTCGAGCAGATTCCACACTGGACTCCCCTCTCAAACTCCTCCACGCCCGGGGAACACAGTTGTACGGGGCTGTATTGCGAATCGCTCGTCCCTTGCGCCATCTCGACAGGGCAAACAGGTGGCCGCTCAGCTCTCGGTTTCTGATAAAAGGATGTACGGATCTTGCTTCTCCTATCTCTTCCCTGCTATTCCTGTTTTCACAGCTCCGTGGCCCACCTCTCGTACAAACACCTGCTCTATTGCAACCGGACAACCTTCAGTTATCAGATAATCGCCATCGCCGCCCGTTCCTCCATGTGGCGCTGCACAGCCCACTGTGCCAGGCTGTGCTTTCGACCCTTATGCTC